>JAUMHM010000086.1:9277572-9293407 GCA_032362435.1 Melikaiella ostensackeni
CATGCACGGGTAAGGCTGATACTCTAGGAGGCCGCCCGGTATCCCAGAGACACCGTAAAAGACACCTCACCCTGGTGTCATTCAGCTTTCGGCACGATTGTTCACGCCTTGGCTTGGGGGTTTTCCCTTCGGGACCTTCCCTGGACAATTGTCCACCACTGCTTATTAACTCTTGAAACTGTATTCAGCAGATCCCCTCGGCACAGGGACCCTCCATCTGCAACCTGAGGATGCGTCCGGTGCCTTAGCTTGTTTTTGGCATGCGGGTATGGCTTCTAGGTTACGAACTAGTCATGGTTTCGCACCTCCGAAAGCACCAATTACAAGGGCAATAACTTTTACCAAATATCCTGGGTATATATGTGGCAGCTCCCTTATAAGGTCTCGATACCTCTCCGCCTTTTCCTTCTCCTTGACTGTGATGTTGCTGTCCGCCGGAGCTGAAAAGTCGATCACGAACATAGTTCCTTTCTCTTTGTCAAGGCTTACGATGTCAGGCCTCGAGTGTTCAATACAGACTTATGGATCGAATTTGTAGTTCTAGTGAATTTTGCACTTCTCGTTCTCAACTGTTAAAAAATTTAATTAATTAAAAAATTAATTTATTAAAATATCTCTCTGGGAGTGTTCGGCAGGGCAGGGTTGCGGTTAACACCATGAGAGCAACAAAGATGGTAATAAGGCACTCTTAGGGCCGCATTGTGTTTTACATTCCCTTTTTAGCGACGTGGTATAATCGAGGGTCTCTTTCTGCTTGGAATTATAGAAATTTTCCCTGTAGGTTTATTATTAATTTATATACTTTAAGAATTGCAACTTATGCATATAAATTCGGTATTTTTGCAAATTTACTTCTGAAAACTAAACTTACTTCCAAAACTAGAAATATCTTTGGTAAACCTTACAATGATAAGGGGAAAGTAGGGTAAAACCAAGTTGCGTGTGAAACCGGGTACCCTATATATCTCGTAGTTCATGCTGCTCCCTGGGTTTCGCTCTATATATTTCGTGCACGTAGAGGCCATGATCTTATTTTCGTGAACAGAGGCCAGCTGCATGTGTTTGTCCTTTTAGGAGACAATATGAAATTTTTTGTCGTTCGAAATTATAATTTTTGGTGAAAAGTACGTAATCGTGGTTGTTGTAGCCGTGCAGAATCTGTACAGGTAAGTGGAACACTTGAATAGTCATAATAATCATCATTTATTTGTGACCGGCAACGTGTGGGCACCACCTTCCTTTATATTTAGTGAGTGTAGGGGCAAAACCAAGTACATTATTATTATGTATGAGTATTATGTAATTACCAATAAGTAGAAACTATGATAATAAAAATAAAATGAACACGCACCCCCTTTTAAGTAAAATGTTGTTTTCTGTCACAATGTTTATAATATTTAATTTCAATAAATTCCATTTTTCTTAATTACAATGTTTTTTGAAATAATTTTTATAGGTACCCAGTTTTACCCTACCAGCGGGGGAAAACCGGGTATTTTGCGTTTTTTTAAAAACATTTTTTAAATATGAAAAAAATGTCTTTGAACATTTGACTTTAGTTTCTTGTAGTTAAAGAGTCGCAGGAGGCTACTCATTTTAAATGAAAGCCTTTTAACTTTTCGCTTTTACGCCAAAGACAAACACAAAGTACCCGGTTTTTACCTCACTCTCCTAATAATACACCTTGCAGAGTTAATAAAATTTCTGATAAATCTCATAAAGCCCAAGTTTGTTTTTGTAGAAGAAGAAGAGGTTGAAATGACTTTGGTCGCAATAAAGGAAGAGAAATCAGATACGAGGATCGTTGGTTTTACTAAAATTCCAGGATTTAATTCCTTGGCTGATATCATTGGTCAGGAAAATTTTCAAAAGTTTCTGAATTTCGATGATTGTGTTATGCCTGATTCCTCAGGCATCACGTGTGACCCCAAAATCACTGTTTATTCCTGTAAAACTGTCATGGAAGCTTTTCTGATAACCGCTAGTAACACCAGTGAAAATAGAGGTTCAGTTGTGACCTTGAGTTATCTATACCACTTGCTTGGTTTGGTGCATTGGTAAATAATTTTGCAGAAATACACTGGAACCTTGATTTATTTCTCTTTGATTGACTGCATTCGGGGAATTTCTGCCGGCTTGCATTCGTTCATGAGGGGTTTCGAGGGACAGGGAAAGAGGCGCGGCGAACTTGACGGAATTACGCAGTACCGTAAATAAAAAGCGGGCAGTGCCCTAAGCACATAATTTCGTCAGTTCGCTTCAGTTCACTTTCAGTTTGTCTGTTGGTTTTAGTTATGCGTTACAAAAGTGTCAAAAAGAACGCGTTTAACATTCGAAGAGCAATACAAGCTTGTGGACAAAGATAAATCAAGTGCCTCAAAACAGTCTATTTTACAGATATATAGTATCTGTGAGAGAATGTACAAGCGTGCGATAGCTCGCGAATCTGAGGTAAGGAATAAGGTTAAAAGTTATGAATATTTGAAGAAGAAATCGTCGAATACAAGTGATACTATGGTTTTGGATGCTGCTGAGCAAGAATGGTTTAAGCAAGTGAGACATAGGTGATCCAATATCCGGACCGATCATTACAAAGAAAGCTCTCATTTTAAACGAGAAGCTAAACGGTCCTCAAACGTTTAAAGTAAGTGAGCAGACAAACAAATATTTTAACGTGTAACAGCGAAATTTGTTCCTCATCCCAGAAAAATATTTAGTTTACCCTTGTCTCAGACAAATTGAATGCATATAACTCATCAATTAGAAGATGCTTTTTTAGGTTATATTTGGGCTTTAGAACATTTTTCAAAAATAACGTTTATCAAGACCCATGCGCTGCTTAAAACGCTAAAAAATATATTTCTTTTTATTAAAGATAATGGCGTTTTAGCTTATAGAATTTTCCATTACACAGGATTAAAAATAATTAAATCACTATACTGTAGATAAAAATATACTTTATTTATTTATCATATTTATAATTTATAAATTATTATAATATTTATAATTTATCATTCTGGTAAAGTATATTTTTTATCTACGGAATAGTGATTTAATTATTTTAAATGTTGGTCTAATGGATGAGTCTGTAATTTAAAAAGCCATTATTTATAATAAACAAAAAAAATATTTTTTAGCGTTTTAAACAGCGCGCGAAAAGCATTCAATCAGACACCAAGCGTGACGCATGCACAGTACCGAGTGGAGCCCGCGTTGGGAGACTGGTTCATACGGCCCTGACTTGTTTACATCGTAGAAATTCTTGGAATGGAGTCACGGTCATCAAGGCAATACTCAAGACTTGAGCTAAATCGAGGTTCTAGTGTATTAGACTATGTGAAAAGAATCATCGTCATTCAGACAATTTATGATCTACATGAAGCTTTTCAACTTATTGAAAAGTATAAGGTATTCAATACCCACTATTTTTAATGTGAATGTTACGAGGAAGTCACATGTCGAGGGTCAAATGTTAAAGATCAAGGGTATAGGTCAAGGGCCAGAGAAAAGGGCAAAGGTCAGGGGTCTTAGGTCAAGGGTCATATGTCAAAGGTGAGCGGTCGTGAGACAGAAGTCAATGGTCAGAGGTCACAAGTCAGAGGTCACAAGTCAGAGGTCAGAAGTCAGAGGTCAAAAGTCAGAGACAGAAGTCAGAGGTCAAAAGTCACAGGTCAAAAGCTTAGGGGGCTGTGGCCTCTAGCAACGGTTTTTATTATTAGCACTCTTACTAATTAAAAATGATTGATTTAACCTTTCGTTGAAGAAAAAATAATGGCAATCTAACGTGTTAATTTTTATCTTCAATGATAACGAGATGCAAATGTTTTAAAAGTAAAAGTAACTTTAACGAATTACTGAGTAGAGGAAATGATTATTAATTTTTATAAATATAGTTGGTTAAATAGGTGACTGAAATGAATTTCATGTTGGGTATAGAAAACAAAAGTTTATAGCTATGCAAATTTGTAGTCTAATATTCATTTTTTAAAACTGTTTGTTTCTAATGTTTAATGTTTTAAAATTAAAAATAGGATGGTTTCATACTTCGGATTTGGGATATTATTGCGAGAATGATTAAGGCTACGTTTTGTGAAGAACAAATGATAGTTTGACGTTGCACAACGGAAAAACGGTTGTTTTATGTGATGATAGACGTACTTCATATACAAATATGTACTGAGGTGTAGAAGTCGCAGTTGTATCACTTTTAAATACTTTCGATCATCCATACATTTTTGCCCTTGTAAGTGACATAGCTGGCTCAAAGGAAATATAATGTTTTTCACATTGTATCATACATAGTATGTAACATATACAATGTAACCTTTATTTTTCACGATTGATTACTCCACTAGATGAGAAAATATAATATTGACCAAATGCATGTCATATTAGGCATAAACCTAAATCGTAACAAAAAATTGATTATTTAAATTCTAACAATGAATTAACAAGAGGAATTCGGTACCATCTTGAATTAATTTTAGTCTTCTTTGTTGACTTTGAAGTATTAAAAGATATTATGGCATTATCCTCAAGGAAAAGATAAATATTTTTTGGTTGGTCTGCTCGTTTTAATTGGAATGCATTTTGGTTTATATGAAGAATAAATATATAATGGACAAATACATATTTTCATTTCGCTATTTGTAGGCTACGGAAAACAGCTTGAAGAAATGGTAAAAAGCTTTAGTGGTATTACGATACCAACTATTGTGAAAATTGTTGATAGAATGCTATTAACACCAAATGGAAAAGCCACACTCCGTGAATTGCAGAAGACGGCAAGGAAATGATTAAATAAAAATAAACAATATCAAAATTAAATAAAATGTGAGCTATTAAAAAAAAAGTAAATTTCATCGAAAAGCCCATCATTTTTTCAAACTATTTTAGAATCTCAAGTGTAAAGTGAGGAAAGACTACGAGTTTTAGTGGTACTTAGAATGGCTATACTGTGAAAATTAGAGGTTTAAGGTCTGCAAAATATAAAAAAGTATAAAGTGACTTAAGCATTAAATAAGTTTTTTTTTTCAACTGTAGCTTGTTTAAAATCTCTAAAACTCGTAGGAAATTTGGGTTACGTACGTGTATTTAGGGGAACTAAAATGATGTCAAACTTTTTTCTTCACAATTTTTTACATTGAAATAATTGGTGAGGAGGGAAAGTTCTGAAAAGTATTATACGTTTTATTTGAAAAAAAACTGTGACTTAATTGTAATTTTTTTTTTAATTTGTGAAAAACTGGTGTGTCAAAAACAAAATGATTACGGGAGAAGATATGATTGAAAATTTTGATGAATAATATAGTCATTATCGTCCGTAGGTAAGTTACTAGGTGTAATTTTGCAATATAAATAATAGAGCAGAATTTTTTTTCTAGCAAAATATTGACTAAATGGTATTTTAGAGCAAAAGAACGAAGAATGAAAGTTGCCAGGATTCATATATCGATAAATAGGTATATTAACCATTGCTATTGGTTGGTTTTGACCGTTGCTAAAGATGTTATCTTCCATTGTTATCTGTTGCTAGGGGTTTTTATTGACAGTTGATAATGGGTTGTTTGACCGTGGCTAGGGGTTATTATTTTCTATTTAAAGGACCGACGCTAAGGATTATTGTTCGTTGCTAGGGATTGCAATTGACGGTCTATAATGATTTCCTTCCTTTGACTGCACGTTATTCATTATTTATTGACGGGGTCGGTTTTTTGTCTTTTATATAGGAGTTCTTATTCACAGCTTTTGAGGATTTCTTAAATCATTTTTAAGGGTTGCTAATGATCGTTGTTATGAGATATTGAACGTTGTCATTAGATGTTATCGACTGTTCCTATAGGGATAGTTCTTGATCGTTGTCAGTGGTGTTATTAACCGTTGCTAGGTGTTGTCATTGTCTGATGCTTGGGGTTGTCATTAGCCATTGATAAGCGGTTGTTGTTGGTCTTTACCGAGGGTTTTTATTCTTTTTTTCTAGAAGTTGTTATTGACCATTGCTATGAGTTTTTATTGACCGTTGGTACGGATGGTTCTTGATCATTGTCGTGGTTATTATTGACCGATTTCAAGGGTTTTTTTGACGACGCTAAGGAATGTAACTGTCTGATGCTTGGAGTTGTCATTGACCAGTGATACGGGGTTGTTTGTAAACTTTGTTGAGGGTTGTAAGTAATTGTTTTTAGGGGTTCTTATTGATCATTACTAAGGTTGATTATTAACTCTTGCTATCAATTGTTATTAACCGTTTCTAGGGATTTTTAGTTTTCAGGGATTATAAGGGATTTTATTGACCTTTGCTAGAGGTTATGACTGGATTCTTATTTTCCGTTGCTTAAAGTTGTTATTGGCTCAGGCTATGGGTATATTCATTGATATTTAAGCGATTGTTTAGGGTTATTTTCCGTTGCCTGGAGTTATTATTGGCTTTGGCTACTTGTTAATATTAATACACACTTAAGCTGTTGCTATGAGTTATTATTTTATGGTGATCGTGGTCACTGTTGCTTTCGATCGTTGCTAGGGGCTGCCATTTTCTAATGTTGGGGATTGTCATTGACCAACGACAAGCGGTTGTTCCCTAACGTTACTGAGGGATATTATTGGCCATTGCTGAGGTTGGTTATTGGCTATTGCAATCAGTTTTTATTATCCGTTGATAGAGTTTGATCGTTTCCATTTATAGGGGCTGTTGTTTATTGTTGCTAGGAGTATTTATTGACCTTTGGTAGGGGTATTACTGGATTATTATTTTAGGTGTTTAAAAAATGTGATACAAATTTTAATCTATGATTTATAAAAATGTCTTGGACTAAAGTGTAATTTTCTCTATAAAATTTCAATAATTTGTTTTAGAACTTGAAAATATTTCCGTATTATGCATTCAAAGGTTGAACTTGATAAAAAATGGTTCAATCCTGAAAAGTAGGATACAATTTAATCTTTTACATATCTTGTGTAGCAAAAGTGGTATAATGAGATTGGAGTCTGCCGAAAAAAACGATTTAACCAACTCTGGTTGCCTGTAAAAAAACATGTAGAATGCACTGGTAGAATATATAGAAACGTGCTTTGACTTAATATAATTTATTTACATGGTAATAAACTAAAATGTAACGAGTAGATACAAAAAGTTTGATGAGAGGGGGTGACTGTGAAGGGGCGAAATGAAAAAACAGACTCTATTTCAGCAAAACTATCATATAGGTCTGCAGGAGGGCCTCTGTAATTTGAGAGCTTGACCAAACAAGAGGTACTGGTGGATCGGATTTTTTAAATTGGAGATCACAGTGTATTTTCCTCCATCTTTTTGGAATCAGGGCGGTGAGTTTGATCAAATCCGACCTCAAAAGTTTATTTTTCCCCTGTTCTTGCAACGTTATCCTGCATGCTTGCTTCTTCCGACTTGGCCACTTTGCAAATCGTTCTTCATTTTCTGTAGCCTAGTTTTCTGAGTGCTTTTAGATCCACGTCACCATAGTAGTCCTCGCTAAAGAAAATTTCACTTTTCAATCTCATATATATTAATAAACAAATTGAATAATTTTTTATATTGTGGTCTTTAAAATTATGTAAGAAACTTTAAACTGAAGTATTCGAAATTAGAAGATTTGAAATTGGAAGTCTTAAATCGAGTAACTGGCGAAGGTTATTTTAAACTCTAAGAGTTCAAAAAAGAAAATTTAAAAATGTTAACGCTAAAGAAAAAAAATCAGTGAAAGTAGCTGACATGCACCTACAAAAAAGGGTTTCATAGCACCGTGGAACAAGGGGGGCCCCGAGGGTTAGGTGGGATCAGGTGTGACAGTGGCGGTCCCGAGGGATAGGTGAGCTCCTTTGGGATAAGGGGGGTCCTGGGGGATAGTGGCGGTCTCGATGGATAGGTGGAATCGGATATGATACGTGGAACCCTAAAGGATAGGTGGGGTCTGGTGTGATAGTGGCGGTCCAGTGGGATAGGTGGATCTCAGTGGGATAGCTGGAGTCCCAAAGGATATATAGGGTTTCGAGGAATAGATGGGCCCCCTTGCGATAGGTGGGGTTCCGGGGGATAGAAGGGGTTCAAAGGACAGGGAGTCCCCGAGGAATAGGTAGGGTCTCTTGGCACGGCGGGGTCCCGTGGTATAGGTGGGATTCTGAGGGGTATGTGGAGTTCCGTGAGAAAGGTGGGTTACCGTGGGATAGCTGGAGTCCCGTGGGTTGAGGGGAGTCTTAAGGGATAGCTAGGGTCTTATGGGTTAGTTGGGGTCAGTTGTGATAGTGGCGGTCCCGAGAGATAGGTGAGCACCCGTGGAATAAGAGGGGTTCTGAGGGATAATGGTGGTTCTGAGGGATAGGTGGAGCCTTGTGTGATATATGGAACCCCAAAGGATAGATGAGATCTGGTGTGATAGTAGTTGTCCAGTGAGGTAGGTGGATTTCCGTGGGATAACTGGGGGCCCAAAGGATATGTAGCGTTCCGAAAAATAGGTGGGTTCTCGTGTGATAGGTGGAGTCCCAAAAGATATGGGGGGTTTCGAGGATTAGGTATCTACCGTGGAATAGGTGGGATCCCGAGATGTAGGTGAGTTATTTCCGTAAGATAGCTAGGGTCACGTGGGCATAGGGGGGCCCGTGGAATAGGAGGAGTCCCTTGGTACGATAGTGTCCCGTAGGATAGGTGGGATTCCGAGAGGTATGTGGGGTCTAGAGGGAAGGGTGGTTTCCTGTGGAGTATCTGGGGTCCCGTGGGATCGAGGGAGTTCTAAGGGATAGTTGGGGTCCAATGGGATAGGAGAGGTTAGAGGGAAAGAGGTCCCAAGGAATAGGGGGGTTCCCCATGGGATATTTGGGGTTCCGAGAAATAGGTGGGCTCCCGTGGTATAGGTGTGGTCCAGAGAGATTTATGGGGTCCCGTGGGACGGGTGGGGTCCTGAGGGATATGTGGGTTCTTGTGGGATAACTGGGGTCCAGAGGGCTATCCTTGGGACACTCAGAGCTCTCAGCCTTGGGAAGGTGGGGTCCCGTGGGATATCAGGGATTCCAGTGACAGGTGGTCCGAGGGATAGGGGGTCTCTTATTATAGCCCGTGGGTCGACCGAATGCATAAGGGTTTCAGCCTGGGGCTACAAAACCCTAATGAGGAAGAAAAAGAAAATAGCCAACTTGCAAAATTAAATTGAAAATTGATGCCTTTAAAATGGAAAAATTTCAAAATAGTTGTTACACATTGAAAAATATAGTTAAAAAGAGTCCATAAATGATAAATTACACATTTTGAGTGCTTTGAAGTGACTTTTATTAACCCTAAGAATGCCAAAAGTATTTCATATTTGATTTATTCAAATTTTATCACATCGAATTTTGAAGCATCACTATTCTCATCTCTTGTTTACATTTTTGAAATGGTAAGTTTTCTATAAAATTACAACTTAAAATTAAAGGGCTTAAAGTTGTACGTTATCAATTTGCAAGATTTTGAAAATTCATTTACTTCGAAAATATTCTACAGTTGTAAAATTTGAAAGATTTTAAGCAAAAAATATTTGATATTGAAGAAACGCCTGTCTGATCCATTAGAGTTTTTATCCTGTTCAAATAGTGCAATTTTATCAATTTTTTATTTGGAATGTAATTCAGAACAGGGCCTTAGTTTCCTAGCTAAAATCAAATTGATGAAACTGTATTATTTAAAGAAAATAAAAACTCAAGTGGGCCAGACAGACATGCCCTTATATATTTTGAACCATTTCCCAAAATTTCAGAACAATATTTACATTTTTTCAAATTATAAAGCCGCCGAATATAATACCATATGTGACTGATTACGCGACATTCTGGTTTAAAATTCAAATTGAAGTAATGAGTCGTTCATATTTAAAAAAATTATTATTATTATTATTATTATTATTATACTGATTGTGAGATATTAATCCAATCAATTATAAGGATTTTATTAAAAATTTTCATCTTTGAGTCTCTTACTTTGAATAATTGAATAACAAATAAGTTTATGGACAAGGTATTTAAAAGAAAGAGCACCATTTTTGTTAACATAATTTTTATTTCTTTTATTTATGTATGCAAGTTTTCAATCTGTCTTTTGAAGATCAAAGAAAGTTTTTCAAAATTGAGGGTTTAAAATTATATCCAAGAATCAGGATTTATAATTTACAATTCTACAATGAATGGAAAATACTCAATTAAATAAAAACTTCTTAGTCAAAAATATAGGTACATACATTTCATCTAGAACTACTCATTGTTAAAGAAATTGAGACTATGCAACTGCTATAAGAAATAAATAAAAACACATATTTATGTCTTCTTAATAATTTACAAACAGAATTTTTTATTTCTTTATCAACACAATAATTGAGTACAAAGAAACATAACATGTTGATGCCATATAATTTTGATTAATTCTTTGCAATTTTTGCATATTGAAATTTTAGTTAATTAACGTTAAATTTAGAAAAACGGTTCTACTGATTCTTTCTTATTCAAATTATTCAGAAAATGTAATGCTTTTTTAAAAGCCAAATTTCAAAATAAGAATGAGAAATACATTTTCTACGAAAAAATGTGAAAATAATCGGCCTTATTTTAATCCAGCTGTATTTTTTCATGTAAAGTTCTCTAAAATAAAAATGAAAACGAAAATTACTTGAGGGTGGAAGGGGGGGGGGTTTAAGCCCATCTCGTGACGTTGTAAATTATAAATTTGTTTTCAAAAAAGATTATAAGAAACACAATTTCTAACTAATTAACCTTTTTATGTAATAAATTACATACTTTGCATATAATTTCATTTCACAAAAGTTATTAAATTTAATTGAATGAATTATTAAGTTAGACAGAGGTAGTTTTTAATACTTTAAAATTTATTTTAAGCCTTTAATTATTGGTTTAAAAATATTTTTTTACGAGGAAACAGAAATTATTATAAATTTCCGTAATTTTGAAAGAAGTCACGTGAAAATAGAGGGGGGTGGGGGGTTCAGTAATAATATCATGAACGTGGGGGGGGGGGAATTTAGCGAAAAACCGATCACGTGATTTATGGACGTCCCCTGAAAGAATTTGACTTACCTGCATCGTTTTTTTAGCAATTATTCACCGCAGGTAAAAATATTATTAAATAAAAAAGGTGTGTGATTTGTTTCTCTTTTTCAGTACATGTATTTTTAATTTTCTATGAGAATTTGAAATTCCAAGGACGATTATTTATTACTTGTTCAAAATGAAATGTAGTATACAATGTCAAAAGAATGTTCTTTATTTTATAAAAAAATGCAGGAATAAACTCAAAGAGGAAAGTACTTTGAAAATTATTAAAATAATTTGACAGTGAAATACTACCGAACAAAAACTTTAAAAATGTTGTTTATTGAGTACTTGAAAAAGTTGGATTTGTTGTGTGCTTTGTTTGTTTTAGAATCTCTGTATTGACAATTTACGTTAAAGATGTTAAAAATTTCTCACCCATCATACGTATAGTTTAGTCACTAGTTTAAATATTCAATCAAATTTTAATAAAATGAAAAATGAAATAAAAAAAATAAAATGACAAGATATGAGAAGATTAAAGAATAAACCAGTAGATTTGAAATTGTCTTTGTCTTTGTCACTTTTTTATACAAGTCTTTTTTATCCTTTTCCAAATTAATTTTCTATTAATTCATTTGCTGGCATGTAGGAGCTTTCTAAAACTCTTTTCTAATATTTTCGTAAGTTACAATTATTTTTTAATTCTCATCAATTTTACATATATTTGAAATGGTCAATCTTCCCTTTATTCTGAAATTTCTTTCAACCTGAAATTTAATTATCTCAGCTCCTAGGTGCCTTTCTAATAAAAATAAGAATTAAAATCATGAAAGCGTTAAGACCAGTATTAATAATTCTCACAAAACATGTCGTTATATGGGTGCATATATACAATATATTAGACTGCGTGTGAATGTATAGTGAATATAGCATGCAAATTCCAAAATAAAATTTAATTTTGAGTCGCAGAGTATAGTAGTGTGTCAGGATGGATGCATTGTGCGGAAGAGATGGAAAAATTCATGGTCACCAAAAGTCAAGCACACATCGATCGTGTCATAAAAGAGAAAACACGGCAGAGAATTTTAAATATTTTTTTTATTTTCTTATTTTTCTCCTTATACTTAAAAAAACAGATGACAGGGCTGAAGTTTCGAATTTTACGAGGGGTTGGGTTTCAGGAAGTCTGATCGAGGCCAAGAGCACGAGGGAAGGATTCTTCACTTTTTATTTTATAAACAATTTTCGCATTTTCCCCTCAGACGAGAGACTCATTAAGTTAAGGTTTGCAAATTTCACTACGAGAAATGAATACCTGACAATGAAAGTGTAGTATAAATATGTGGAGGGTGAAGCTTTAAGGGCTTTTCGATGGAATTTAAAAGGCCTCTGAAATTAGGTGTAGAAATTACTTATATTTGATAGAGTGAGGCAAAAGATCATTAGAGTATTAATGAGAATTAATTTCGAAAATAATTTATGCTGTTTGAATGAAGGCCATGTATCACTGACCTGACTTGTAGCTTACCAACATTTTTTTTCAATAACTCACGTTCAGACGAAATGCCAAGTCGGTTAAGTGAATAAGTGGTAAAGAAACGTTCAAGTCAGGCCTGGGCAGGGTTTAAGTGGTACATGGCCGTAGGACCTAAATTCTGGGTTCTCATTAGATTCTATCATTGGGAATTTCTATTCTTACCGAAAATTTCTCATTAAAAAATCACCCTTCGGATAAGTCAAAGAACTTGGGTCTTCATTTCTCTGAGTGGCGATTTTGAGAAAAGAGAGGAAGAAGGGAAAATGGGCTAGGTCCGATGGGACCTTGGATGCTGGGTCTTGTTGAAAATGGACCATCAGGAATTATTTTCTAGTTTTCCTTAGCCTCTCTCATTTTTTGCATTCTTTCTCTCTCTCGCTCTCACTCTCTTTCACTCATTTTTTCTCTTTCTCAATCTCAAATTCTCTCACTCACACTCTGCTTCTCACTGACTACTGGTACCGTTTTTGGTACAGAGTACTCTTGGCTCTCGGGCGATAGATGATAATTGGAAGTGCCAAAAGAGCGCGTTACGAAAAACATTTATTCTTGATTGGATGGTGAGGGCCTCGCGGCAACAGGTGTCGGCCTGGGCTTGGTTTGGGGCTTGCCCGTGTTCCTGCTTTCACCAGAGCCCTGAATTCCAGCAAGCAGCTCGCTCTTCCTGATGCTCTTCAGGTCCAAGTCGCCATAGTAATCCTCACTGTAAAGCAGAACCGAGAAACCGGGGATAAAGACCGATCGGTTATTTTACCGAAATGTCAATGCGCGTCGCTCCTTCAGCACGACCTTTTGGATTTTTTAGTTTCTATTTTTTATATTTCTATTTCCACTTAAACTATTTTTTACAAGCAAATTTTCTGAAAAGTTTAATGAAGGTTAAATCAGAATCGAAGGTGCACACCTCTGTTGCGACGCAATGAATAAGGGATTTATTTATTATTATTTTTTCATGTAAGGGCATGTATCAGGTGTAAATATCTACCTTACCCACATTTACTTTTTGACAGACTCATGCCGACACGCAAAAAATGTCGATAAGGTAGATATTTATATCTAATACATGCCCTTAAGGATGTGCTCATTAAACACTCATTCTCAAAATTGTTCAATAATCTATAAAGATTTTTAAAATTGTCGAGATTAGACCCACAGTTAATTTTATTTTTATGGAATTCAAAGGATAAATTTGAGCCCACTTTAGAAAAAGTTGATTTTATTCTTTAAAAAATTCTGCACAACACTATTTTTTTGATTTAATTAAAATTATTTTATTTATAAATAATACAATTATTAGTCTTGCAAAGACAATTTTCTGAAGAAAAAAATCAGCTACTGATCATTAGAATTGCATAAGAATTGATGCTTTTGGCCACAGAAAAAAATTGGGGGTGAAAAACGTTGCAGGTAGTCAGTGAAACAGTGTAATAGCATGCTGGGTAACTGAGGCTGGGGTAAACTTACCGTGAGAACTCGGGAGATTTCGCCAACGGACTCCGCTACAGGCAGCGCGTTACAGCCTGTTACGTGCTGCCGAGTTTCCATGATGAGTTTACCCCAGCCTCAGTTACCCAGCTTGCTATTACCCAGTTTCACCGATTACCCGCAACGTTTCTTACCCCCAGTTTTTTCTGTGGCTATCATGGAAGAAAAAATGCAATATTTCAATGAACTATTGGTCAAAAATGTTTTAAACCCAAACTGTTTTAATTTTTCTTCAAAAATTAATTATAATTAACGAATAGCATATTGTTTACGATTTTATCAACCGTGATAAAAATTGCTTAATTCTGAGGTGGACTGTATAGCGAGTACACCCTTAATTCTGACAGAGGCTGTTTAAGACTTTGGAAAATATGCTAAACCTGGTGATTTTGCGTCAGTAAGGGACTTTGTCCTGATGAAAATTGAGAGCATATTTGAATAATTAATCAAAAACATCTAGCAGGTTTATTTTGTTTATATTGTACCTATTCTGATATCTTAAAGATCTTTTTATTTTTAAAATGCTTTTTCCATAAAAACGTGTATTTTCATAGTTAATAATTAAAAAGTGCTCGAAGTGTTTGTCTACTATGCTTGAGTCTATCGTGAGTTTGAGTTAAATTATTTTTTTTCAAGATTTTTGTTTAGACTGGTTAATTAATGTAAGATGGTTCACGCCAAAAAAGATATTGTATTGAATTATTATGGTCTTAATTTATTTGAACTATTTTGGATTTTTCAAACCTGGAATATTAGCATAAAATTATTTCAGAATATTCATGAATAGTATGATTAATATAAAAATCAATTTTCATACGAAGAGTTACGAGTAACAAATTATTTTAATATTGATATTCAAGCAAAGTTTCTTGTTGGAGAAAGGTCCAATTTTCAAAGCTCAATTTACGAAATATAAAATTATTCAAATTTTCAAATTTATATGTAATTTCAAGTGACATAAACGTTTTAATTAGGACGTTTTGGACGATTAAAAAATATATAATTCAAAAACATTTCTAAAAAAATCATAAATTTTTCTTTTTCTCTACTTTTTTAATAATGATAATAATAATTAATTTTCAAAGATTGCAAGGTATATAAAATTATACATTTTTAATAAAAATTGAATAAAAAAGTGTATTTACTACATTTCACAACATTTTTTGTTTCGAATGTCTATCCTGACAGATAGAATTATTTATGAATTTGAAAATTAGTTTCAGGAAAGAAATTTAGAACTTTAGCTGTGGAATCTGATGAAGAACACTAAAAAAATATGCACTACTTTTGAATTTTTTCAAATCAAATCAAAGATTCATTCGAAGCAGAATATCATGAATTTTCAACTTAGGTGAATGAAAAATATTATTTTATTTTATTTAAAAATAACTATTAAAAAAGTTTCTCCACATTAATATTTTTAAAGGAAAGAAACCATTCTTTTTATTATTATTGCATTACTGTTTTTTAGGATCGACAGAAAATTAATTTTATTTATTTTTTCATTTTTTATCTTTTCAAACATCATCACCAAGTTTCGCACGCAATATTTTCTGTCTAAAAATACCCACAAACATCATAGGAAGTCAGTAGTTTAGTAAAAAGATGTTTAGCAGTAGAAGTTGCAACAACTGAAAATTACCAAGAAGATCTAATTTGTTTTCAACTTTTACTTTGCACCGACAATTCTACTAGCAGAAAGAGTAAAACTACCTTTCTGGTGAGACTCAATATTATCCATAAAAAGTGTCAAGTTAAATTTTTTAGCAATAAAAAATAATATTA
>JAUMHM010000086.1:9306362-9321649 GCA_032362435.1 Melikaiella ostensackeni
TAAGTTACATACCTAACCTAAAAACAATTTATCATGTAGGAAATTTTCACCTTTAGAATGCGTTTTTGGGTATTGTTGACCTATATGTCATACTTAATTCTTGATTTATGTATGATCAAACGCTTAGACCGGCGATTTTTTATTTTTAATAAAAATATAATGAAAACCATATATGCAGGAAACTTTCATTTTTCTCACAGTTCCGTGTACAAAACATGTATTGTAAAATTAAATTACGTTTTGATAATAAACTTCCAATACATTTATTGTGAAATTACAATAGAAATGTTTAACAGTGTACATATAGCGCTCAATATAAAGAGACTGTTAGGCTGGGAAAAGTTCATACGCGTAGATTCATATTCTGCGTATTTTACACTTATTGATTCACCTAACATTTTTTCCAAAAAATGCCTGGAGAAGTATCAAACATTTGAGTAAAATGAAGATGTGTGTAAACGTCATCAATGAGCCACTCCAAATCATTACTAAGCCACGCGTAGCGTCAATAGTGAATAGTCTTTCAAAATCGGTTTCAGTAGTTTGGCCACCAATGAAACTGGCTCTTTCGAGTGTTTTGTTGGATATTTGGTGACACAATATGGAGGTTACATCTTCACTTTGTGAAAAACGTTTCTTTAGACAGCGATATGCATACACACGGAAATAGTGGTTATTGTTTTTTTGAATCTGACAGTTAGCTAATTTTTACGATAAATGGCATGGCCGCTAAACGCAGACGCGCTGCTCACACTTTGACTTAAATAATTTATCATACGGAACCATTATTCGATATTGTTTGGTGGCGAACTTAACCTTGCATATCAAGGAAATTCTGGCAACAGGTAACTTTAACATTTCTTTTTGCATTTGCTATTTTCATCCGAAAATGAGAGACCGTCGCTTACAACTGAAGGAGGGCCCACTATTGATATTTTTTCCCTATTTAAAGTCATCTTTTGTAATAAAGAAACTATAAAAAAATTGTCAATATTTTTGTCCATGTGAAAATTGCATCATTTTTTTACGTAAACTTTCACATAACAGAATCATTACGACTGTATAATCATTGTTGTCAATACAAAATTCATATTCTGCCAACTTTGTATTAAAATAATGAATGTATAAGTCTGTAATTTCGGAAAATAATAATAGACATACTCTAAAACTGGGTTTAGTAGGACATGTGGGGTATGGCGGCACACCCGTTTTTTATCCAGAGAAAGCAATATAAAGTCATCAGATGGAAAATTCTAGGTGTCCCGCTTTACCCCACACTATCCTACTTATCCCCGTTTTGCTATAAATGACTATCACTGTCTCACAAAGACATTTTTGATTTAAAAAAAGACTAATTTAGTAACATTCAATTTTTAAAAAGAGCGCTAGATAACATGATGCCAGGGACTCAAGTGCAGCCCCTTAAATTATATTTTTGAAATTTTGAATTTTACCTAGGAATTGTCAGAAAGTTATAGTAAAATTAACATAACAATATGCCATTTTCGCAATTTTCTTGCAGAATTTAAATTTCTAAGAATTATTCTGCTACATAAAGTTTCACGCAGAAAAATCCTGTACTTTTCACATGCCCAATAATATTTGCCATGTTTTTAATGGTCTCCCTTTGAAAAAAGCCACTGATTATTCTGTCTTATAGTGCTTCAAGAGCACTTCTATTTAAAAAAGGAAGTTCAAACATCTACTATAGTTTACGAGAAAAATCACTTATTAAAAAAGAAATTATATTTTTGGGATGCTGTTGGCGACGGACCCGAAATCTCCTGGAAGTAACTCAGTGCCCTTTTGATACTTCTTATGTTAGAGGAAGTACAAAAATCGGCCAAGGTTATTATACTTTTGCGAGCAGAACGAGTAATTAAATGATACATTTCGCGAAGGTTAACATCATGCCTTGTTTTATACAAGTTGATCTCTATAAATATAGTAAACTATCACCAAGAGAAAGGATTGCTCGAATCGAGCATAAATTCTTGAGACAAAGTACCCTCTGCACTTGAATGCCACGAAAGATATTTCTACGGTCACCCAAATGTCGCGACTCTTAAATTCCAATTAAATCGCTCTTCTGAAAGCGAGATGTGCAATTTATTGAAAGATCAAATCTTTTAATTCGATACTCTATCAGCTGCCATTTAAGTGAGGAATTTCAAGAGTGCATGATCTTTTGTAAACTCAGTAATAAAGAATATACTACTTTCTCGTCAATTTTATCATTCTGGAATTGATAATTCCTTTATTATAGAGGAAGAAATACTTTTTAATAGCTTCCATTTATGGTTCTTATGAAGTTTGCCCTTTGAAGAATACATACGAAAAGTAGGAAGCAAAGCAGCAGAGGAAGAAGAAATAGAAGATGTTTTGCTAATAATTCAGAATAAATTGAGGGGCAAGAAATTAAGAAGATGAAGTTCGGAAAAAAGCAGTTGAAGAAAGAAACAAGTATAAAACCGTAAGGCTTAAAAATATAAGGTCCAAAATCATAAGTCCCAAATTACCGACGACAGTAGCTGGGTGGTGATCCTCGACTCGTCGAGATTGCGAACATTAAACACGGACGGTCGCGGTTAGGGTCGGATGGGTGACCGTTTGTTATTCTCGCCTAATCATGTTTTCGTTGGCCTTTAACTACTGTCGAGCGGGAGGTTTGACGCCGATGATGGGTGTGGGCACTCGATGCTTTCGAATGTATACATCCAAACTCGTCTGTCAGTAACAGGCTACGCTTTGGAGTTTTGGTTTTCTGCAGTTTTCCACTTCCCTGACCAAATGCTTAGGAGAATGTCAGCGCTTCTAACGAAAATCCGACTGCAGACGGTAGGGGAATTTGGAGATTGAAAAATCCAGAGGATTGACTACGACTATCATTACCACAAAGCCTATTGAGAATGGGCTACTCGGGGTGATTGGGGATCTTCCGTGAAAGAGGGGGATTTAGATTTATGTAAAAACTTATAAATGTACACATGGAAAGAATAATGCTAACTCATAAGTCCCAAAAGCATAAGGCCTACAAATTTATGGTCCAGATACGACTGACTATAACTGAAATGAAAATGAATGCCATAATTAAAAATATAATACGTATTTCAAATTTGGCCATTGTAGAGGAAATCATGAGATTCTCGAAATTGCGAAATTTCTCAGTAGATTTTTCATAGATTCGTCAGCGTTGAATTCCAGCAATCGTTCGCGAAATCAACACGGCGACAGCTGCGTTCATCCAATCAAACGGCTCTATTAATTTATAATTTATACCTTCGTCTTGAGAAAATCAAGCTGAACCTATATGCCATTTTCGTAAAATAAATCCAAAGAGAGAGAATTCCTCGATGATTCAACCGAAAGACTTGAGCAATCGACTCGACAGTGTCTTTGTATCTTGGAAAATGAAAGTTTCCCTATCAGGAAAAAAGCAATCTTGCCTAATTCGATCGACATGATGCAGAAATCTCAAGTCGTTGATCTTTTGTATCCATTATCCAATCTCTAGCTTCACATCAATTATAATATTATACACGTGTTCATTTTCGTTGAACTGTTCTTTCATTTTATGAATAATGTTGTAAAAAGTGATGAATAAATCAAAGGAGGAGGAATTGTTATAAAAAAATTACATTTCACTGTAATTTATCACATTGAATTGTTTTAAGTATGTTCTCTACGTACTTCAAAATTAAGTAATTTTTAAAATGATTGATAAAATCGAGATAAATACACAGACTGTTAGTTGTAACTAATTGTGGAAGAAAAATTGCAGCTTTCTTGAGAAAAAAATTGTATTAAAATTATTAATTTAACAATAGTTACTTTAAGTTTTATGTTTTAACTTTCGCTTTGGGAAACAGTTACAATTCTTATTCACTCTTGATGATCAAGGGCTGATTTTATTCCTTGAAAGATTCTTCACAACTCTGTTTGGTTGATTTTGATTGAAGTTAGAATTATTTTTTTTTAATTTTTAAAATTTTTAAAAGCGAACCAAATAGAGTTGTACCAAATATTTTGAAGAATAAAATTAGCTTTTGATATTTAGGATTGCAGGAGATTTGCAGCCGTTAGTTAGAACGGAAGTTTAACACAAAAATCGAAGTAACTTTTCTTAAATAATCAACTTTAACCTGAACTATTTTGTCTAAAGTATGTTTAGATTTTGAAGAAATTTTTGTATTGAATTCAATAAAACTGATAAAATTGGACACCGAATTCAATGTCATGAAATTTAAACTACTAAGGAAACATAACATGTATACCCTTAACATTTAAAAAATAAATAATCGATCTCGTTTGGTTTATGCTTATGAAGGATGGTTACGTTTCCGGGCATAATGTAATTTTTCATAGATATGGCATCGTGAGTGTGGTTATTCTTAACACAGATTTTACCTACTGTTTAAAATTATTATTATTGTGATAAAAAAGTTGAGACAACCGGAGAAATGCTCTTAAATGACCAGGAAATGGTGGCAATTTGGGTGCAAATTGCTCTTTGAAGAAAGAAGTATATTCATTATATTGTAACCCTACGTAGAAACGTGAAAGCAGTAAACTCGTAAAAACTGCATATTGAGGAGAATGAAAGTTCTATTTAAATCCTGTTAAATAGTTATTTAATGAGTGTAACAAGTCATGAAATTCTGGGTGCGTGTATGCATTGTAAAATAGAGTATGAGTGCTGGATTTATATTTTTCGAGAGTCGACCAGTTTGTTGAAATGAGAATTTAGTGAACGAAAAAGAAATTAGCGCAGAAATATAAATTTAAGGTTCTTGAATTCAATTTAAAATCAAATATGAAAACAAAAGATTTTTGAAAAGTGCAATACACTCGAAATGAAAGTTATGTATTTGGAAATTTGCAGATGAATGGTCTTTGGGATGGAAGTAGTAAAACCAGTCCTAGTAAGACACACAAATTGTAGAGGATATTCAGTGGTAAGGCATACGACACGTTACATAAATATTTATTGTAAAATCTTATAGACCCTGAAGAAAGTTGCATTTGGATTTCATTCAAGTTATTCATTAAATAACTATGAAAAAATATTAACAAAAAGTACAATATTAAAATATTTCGGATAATTTTTTTTATTGTTTTGATTCAGATTGATAACGTTTTTTATTTAAAAATATTCTAGTATAAACACTTTTATGTAATTATGATCTTTATCAAGTAATTACTTCATTTGATGAGTTTCAAATTATTCAACTTTATAAAATTTTCAAATAAAACGTTTTTATTTAAGTATTCAATAAATGAGTGAATCACTATCATCATTATTATTTAGCTTTTGCTCATCACTTTACAATCAATTAATTACGAAACTCAATTTTGTCCTTATTCATTTTTTTTATGGATATACTTTTAACTTTCTGAAATGGACAAGAAGTTACTAAATATATCGCATTCACCTGAACTTGATCAATTAATTGGGCAGAGTTAATCAGTTCACGAGGCGATTTATAGATAATTATTTTGCAGTAAATTGGGACTCGTTCTAATTTTATTATATCACTGATTATCAGCTTCAAGGTTTTTTTCTCCCTTGTTAGAGCTGAAAGTCGAAGATTCTACTAGAACTAGATTTCGATTTCGAAAGTGGAAAGGGGAGTTCTAAGCAGAGTAGACGGTTTTCTCTCTCTCACTTGTTTCAGAACATTCTCGAACTTTCTGCTGCACTAGAAAATTCTTCAGAAGCGCATTGCATGAGACTTTTTATTATGAATAATTTTTTGCAAGTTTAATCATTTTTAGACTCTAGAGTATTTTTCACATACGAATTTTTAAAGTTCTGATAAGTTTTGTGTCCAAATGACCCATGACCCACAAAATTATTTTTTTCTTATAAGAGTCTGATATTGTGCGAAATTAATTGGATTCCAGTTCCTTTCGAACCTTTTTGGTTCATTACACATTTTTTTAATTTTCGATCTCACATTTAAGGCCATGTAAGACTTTCAAAACATTACTTTTTTTGTAATTATTAAAATTGAGGACCATAAAAAAGGCCATGCTATACTTACCCGATTCCTACTTTACCGACATTTTTTTTTGCAACAACTTACGTCTATACTAATTGAGATATCAAGTTGAAATTTTCGAAAATTAGTTAAAAGGTACTAAGAAACGTTTGTATCGTTCTACATTTTTGAAAATACAACAAAATTTTAATTTTCGAAAATTTTTGGGGAATTTGGTTTGGATTTCGAGAAATTTACGACCATACAAACGTTCTTTAGTACCTTTTTTTATAATTTCTCAGATTTTCAGCTCGATATCACAATTCGTGTGGACGTAAGTTTTTGCAAAAAAATGTCTGTAAGGTAGGAATCGGGTAAGTATATCATGGCCTAAAACATTTAAACTCAATATCTCATTTCGTGTGGGCGTGAACTGATGAAAAAAATTGGTAAGGTAGGAATTAGGTAAGTGTTACATGGTTTTGAATCATAAAATTCGCGTAACTGAAAGGGATTCCAACTTTTCTGTTTGGAAAATTACAATTTTTTAGATGATCATTTTTCTCATGCAAATATAAAACATTAATTATTGATTATAACTCTTTCAAATAACGAAAAATATCTACGAAAGCATGAATAAAGAGGGATTGGGAAATGTAAGTTCATGAGAAAATTATGTTCTTCTAATTAATTCATTAACCTATGAAACAGTAACTTAAAATTGAATATCAAATTTCAATTTTCGAAACTGCATAGAATTCTTCTGAATTCCGATAATTAAAGTTCGTACAACGAATCATAAATATAATTCCAAGAAATCCTTTGCATAAAAATCCTTTACATATCTCAGAATCTGGAGTAAATAGATTCTCGGGGAGAAACAGTAATAATTTTGAACATGTTTTCTCTTGCACAAGAGAAAAATATAGAAATTACTGATAAAAGCTAATCTTCTTCCAAAGGATCCACACTTTGATGATAAAAACTTGAACAATATTTGCACTTGTTTAATAAGAAATTCACTACAGAAATTGGGTAATAATTTTGTTCACTGAAGTCAACATCTTCTGTTTTAAAAGTGAGAGAGAAAGGGATCGGAGAAACGGGAGCAAGTAATATAATCGAGTAACTGGATTTCCTCGGGAGGATCACTGGTGCCCATAGATGTAGGTATGAGCTTCACACGTATGAAGGTATGAATTTCCACACACTGTTACACTTGAGTCACACTGTTTTCGGTTTTAAAATCGAAATTCCTCAGAAATTGGAATTTTTGATCGCTGATTGGATTCCTTATTTCGCGGGGATGATTTTAAAGTACGTACCGGCGAGAAGAAAGGCGGCGAACACGACGTGCGTCCTCATGGCAAGGTAAAAGTAGTACTATGTTCGTTAAAATGACTAATACCGGCTTAAACCTAGGACAGAGATTAAAAAAACTTTAAGGTGAAAAGAAGAAAGTACTTGACGGACGTTATTATATCCCCTTGCAAGGAGAATTCTGTGTTGTCGCCCTGCCTGTTCTCACCTTTATATAAGTCATTGGTCACGTGTCTGTCCCCTCCAATTCCGTCACTTCATGAAGAGGTACTCAGGTAGGCCTCAGCTCTCTTCTCTCTTCTCAACAGGTCCTTGTCTCACTGGGTCTTTCTTTTTCTCTCTTTCACTCTTTCTCTCTTAATCTTTCTCTGATTTCTGTCTCTCTTTTTCTCTCTGTCTAGATTATAAGAGAGGCTTTACTGAAAATGCCATGTGCCATTTGAAATCGAACCCGCTCAGGTGAGGTCAACAAGCTTAAAGACCTTCTTCGTTGGGATACCCCAGGTATAGACTTTAAAGAAGATTTTACGCCCCTGGGTCTCAACGAAGTGGAACCAGGTTGCAAAACGAGTTCTGGAGTCTCTAGAAGTGGTTTAGATTTAGAGTTTAGACTTTAGAATTGCGCTTGTTGAAGAACCAAGTCTCGGAAGATGAATTGCTTTCGCGCGAAGGATGTGGGTGGTCCGATTGCATGATTCGTATTTATTTTTTCAATCTATGATCATTTCCACAGAAAGTGTTATTTTTCTCCGACAACTGATGGAATATCCCAAAATAGTCTCGAGGATATTCCAAATGTCCTATGGATATCCGAATCTTCGCCCCGTAGGATAACCTCTCAAATAATGGTAATTGTATAGAAGAATATGTTTTGGAGTCATTTTTACATACTTTACATTTTCTTCTTGAAATTAAGACTTTGAGTGTACCTATACTTGTAAATATTTTCGAGCCGAATTCATTCATACTGTATAAAATGTTTTTTTTTGTAACGCATGCATAGAATATTCGATTTTTGAGACACGTATGGTGTGCGGGAAGTAACCAATTCCGAAACCGTGGCAAAAACAGTCATACAAACACTTTTTATAGCTGATGAGCTTGGGCTTTTTGATTAAGAATACTTTTTCTAGCTGTTGCGCTTGCGCGTTTCGATTCAAAATTACTTACTACTAGTGAACAGTGATTGAACGAACTCGAAGTGATAAGATACCATAAATTACTGAGAAATGATCATGAATTGCCGATAAATTAGCATAAATTATCGAAAAGTTACGAAAATTTTGCTATAACTGATATATATTTGATATTAAAAAATTTCAAAAACTTCCGGAAATTTTCGGTCATTTTTGGTAATTTTACCATGAATTTCCAAAATTTGCAGAAAATTCTTTTTTATTCTTTCTCAGATCGAAAGTTTTCTGCATTTGTTACAGAAAATATTGTGTGCAACAGGTGCTGAAAGTAGGCAGTTGTAGCTCATGTCATGGATCGATATTTCTTGTATTTATTATCGTTTATTGCAATAGTAGGAATAATCTTCTTCTTTTTATAGGTTTTCTAGTAAAAAATCGGCTGTCTCCATATCTCAAGGGCAGGTCTTTATTTTTTGTACAAAATTAAAAATTCAATTCTTAAAGAAAAGTTTGAATAACTATATGTTTAAAAAAATACTTTTTCTCATTAAAGAAAGCTTACAGAAGGAAAATGTCTTTTTACCTTTATGAGATTGTTTGCTATGATTGTACACAAAAACTTCGACATAATATTTGCACCTAAATCAAATATTAAAAAAAAATTTGACATGTTTTTGACGATGATGAATCATGGGTTAATATTGAGACACAATCCTACGTATTGACATGGAGAATTTTTTTCAATATAATAGAACGCAAAGCCTTAATAATTTCATAATAATTATTAACATTTTTGCATTAAAATGTATTTTTATTTGGTATTTTTTCATTCTTACATTAAGCAGAGATTAAAAAGCATCACAAACCTTAAATTTTATTATGTTGTACATCAATTTTATTTAAGAACTTCTCCAATCAACTATAATCTTTTATAAAAATTATCGACGTCTCTAATGCTTAATGTTTGGTATGCAATTTCATTATAATAATAGTATTTTCTCTGTGATGAAATTCCTCGCGAAAATCATAAATTATTCATGGTGTTATAAATTACGTAAGGGCCGGAACATTAATCTCAGTTTGTATGTACATAAGAGATGCGATTACGTTTGCAACGTAATACGCTGTCACAAACTTTAATTAACTCACAATATTCGTGAAATGTGTATCAGGATTTTAGAATCAGGTCTCTAAATGAATTACGAATTATATTTCAATGCAGTTAGCAACATCTTAAGTTTGAAATGCAGTTTTTGTTTCACAAATACATTAAAATGCAGAAATCATAAAAAAAATGTATTTCGTTTCAAAAATACATGGTTGAAAAACAAGCACTTAAGATTTTTAGAAGTGGATTATGGGCGGATTACTCAGCCTGGAACTTAAAAGATTTATGACTCATCTCATAGAGAAAGGAGGCGTGGATATAACTTTCAGAAAAAAAATCGTTAAGGTGTATTAATAATAAATTTTATGAAAAATAAACAAAATTTGTTTAATTTTTCAGTTTCAGTATAGTCTAGAAAAGTGTTGCAATAAAAATGGTGATAATAGAGAAATATAGACATTCTACTAGTATCTTTCTTCTCGTTTTAAAAGTAAATAGATTACTTCTTCTTTTAGAAGAGAAAAAATCTGGTAAATCCAGTATTCAATGTGAAAAACAATCGTCGTTGGAGGGTTTATTATTGACACATTGAGAAGTGGTTTCAGTAGCCAAAGTGACTGGAAGAGTCGAAGGCCATCTCGATGAGTATTCCGTCGCGCCTAACAAATCCAGAAACTATGGCAAAAATACATATTACAATATGTATTATAATTTCATTCTGAGGAATTTTGAATCAATAGAAATTCTTGAATTTGTAAGGAAGTAAGAAAATATTGAATAAATCACTCTTCTTCTAGAAACCTTTCATACATATTTAAATTCACTTCTTTAAGTATTTTTTTGAAATTAGACATTTTGAATGCTTATTTTTTGAACCTACATTTCAAAAACTTGTGTCTACACGTTTCTTTATTATTTAAGAAGATCAAGTGTTTAACCTAATTTATATTTCCAAATAGATTTATGGGTGAATTTCTTCAATCTTGTAACTTTTTGAATATTGTCTCAATTCAAAAATATAAGTCTGATGACGTGATACAATTTTCGAAATCTGCCAATTTTCATAAAATTTCTGGATAACTTGACAATTTATTTAGAGTTCTGAAAATGTTTCAACTTTCTGCATTTTGGTTGGATTATGTTACTCACAAGAGGAGTGAACGTAACAAGGGGCACGGATTTTAATAATCTTTTGTGGGCGAAGAGGGACAAATATGAAATCAAACAAGCTCAAAGCGTTTGCTTAGATGGAAAACAATTTACGAGAAAAAAGGGTTGAAGGAAATCCGCACTGAATGACTATCGGTCGAATTGTACAGAGCTCAAGCAAGTGCGATTGAGCAATGGTCTAACTTCTAGGCTAGAGAGTGTGCCGTCATGCGTTCGCGTCCCTGTCAAAATTCTTTAAAATAATTGTTTTGTAATTTTTTCTTCAATAATTTAAACGTGAATATGCATAAATATTATAAAATAATTATAAATAGTAAAAAAATATTTTTGAAATAGAAAAATTATTATTTTGAAACAAATATTTGCTTATCAATGAGTTGATTTCTATAATATATAATAAATTATTTTTCATAGTGGATAGCCTGCCGGCGCCGTCAACCTTGTTCTGGTTACGAAAATAATATTAGTCAAACCTCTACCCTTTTCCAACCTTTCGTGGAGGAAGCGGGAAAGCACCATTGTGACTGGTTAGATAAATAATGTTGGTTGAAACCCTAGCCTTTTTCAACGTCTCGCGGCGGGGCGAGAAGGCATCCCTGTGACTAGTCACAGAAATAATGTTGGTCAAACTCCTACCCCTTTCCAACATCTCGTGGGTGCGGGAGGGCACCCTTGCGACTGGTTACAGAAATAACATCGATCAAGCCCCTGCCCTTTCCCAACTACTCATGAAGGGAGCGGAAAAGCACCCTTGTGACTCGTCACAGAAATAATTTTAGTCAATTTCCTAACCCTTTCTAACATCTCGTGGGGCGGGCAGGAACCCCTGTGAATTGTCACAGAAATAATGTTGGTCAAACTCCTAGCCCTTTCCAACGTCTCGTGGGAGCGGGAATGGACCCCCGTGACTGGTCACATAAATAATGTTGGTCAAACCCGTACCCTTTTCCAACGTCTGGAGGAGGCGGGAAGGGACCCTCGTGACTGGTCACAGAAATAATGTTGGTTAAACTCCTATCCCTTTCCAACGTCTACGCTCACCGTATTTTTATGAAAAAAAATGCGAACAGATTATTTCTCTTTTTGAAAACATGATCTTTATCAGTTTTGACCCTGAAAATTATATTCTCAGGTATTTCCATGATTGTAAACGTGATTCGTTTTTATTTCGTATTTCGCTTTTTGTGCAAAATGGCCGGCAACATCGTTCGTTGCCGGCGCCGGCTTTGTAGACTCCACCTTATTTTTAACCAATAAACGTTATCATTTTGCAATTGTTCGAAGTTTTTACCACCGAAAAATTAATGACTGCGTCTTTAATTGTTTAATGCTATATTATATATTACAGATCGAAGTGTGTCGTCGTCCCGAAATTCGGGATGAGTATTCAAATATTTTTCATGAGCTTGGCTAGCCGCCCCGAATTTTCGGGACGACTAGTCTATTCCCTTTTTCAACTACCCCCATTTTTCGGGACGACTAGACACAGCCATTACAGACATCGGCTTTTTGATAAACAAATTTTTGTATTAGAAATAATCATTTCTTGAATAAAATATTTTTGTTTACTATTTATTATTATTTTTATAATGTTCATGTATATTTACGGTTAAATTTATGTTAAAAAAAGAATTGAAGAGAAAAAAATTTGAAAAGAGTACGAGGACGCGAACGCATGACGACAGCCTTTCTAGCCTAGAACGTAGACTCCTAGGACATATGGTTTTAACTTTTTTTCATTTCGTATTATCTAGTTATCATAGCTCATATTATCTTCGCCCACAAAAGATTATTAAAATCTGTGTCCCCCGTCACGCACACTCCCCTTTCAGCGAAGTTGACTCTAATTTCGGGATAATAAACAGTGTAAGAAAAGTTTGCTTGATTTGCTGAATTCTTCGAAAGTAGAAAAGCAGTTTCGAAATATTAGACGACCTATCATTTTTTTAAATGAGGAAGAAGATAATATATTTTTCTTGAGAAGCTTTCGTGAGTCTCAGCAAAAAGTCACTAAATGGAACTCTCGTTTACAATTCATGTTTCCCTAAAAACATATTTTATGATGTAAGAATGTTGTTTAGCAAGGCTCATAAATAACAAGACACCGTCATAAATTGTGAGTAACTTTATAATTAATTTTCCCTTTAAATGAAGTGAGATAATTCGTGACTCGATAAAAGTGGAAGATGAAAATACGTTTCGGTGAGAATGCAGAATTTCTTTAAGAAGTGGTAAGTTATTGTATGAGGCATATAATCAATTTTGCATGCAGCAAGAATTTAATATAAAAATAATGAATACGAGTAATAAATAATTTGGATAACAGAATATATAATATTACATATTTAAATAAAAAATAAAAGTTCTTTGGACGTACTTTGAGTGTCGACATGTCGACTCTAGGCCTCCAGTGATATTTTGTTGGTCTTTGCATAGCGGTACGTCGATGAATATTCACGATTCAAAGATCATGATCACGATGTATCGATACGTGCACCGAAAGCAGCTCGAAGGTTGATTTCTTCGAAATGCTTTGCCATCGATGCATATAATGGATTATAATACCCATAATTACGTGATGCGCTAGATCTTGGTTCATTAGTTACATAATCTTGTTTAATAAAATTGTATATATAGGTGTAGACAAGAAATAAAAGTTATTTGAAAATTGAAGAATAACTTGATCGAGGACAAACAAATTATGAAAAAGGGATCCTTGTGAAAAATCTGAATTTATTTATTAAACATTGAATTTTGAAAAAAGTGTAATTATTTGAATTTATTAATTTATTTGACTTTATAAAGCTAGTCGGCTGTTATAAGTTTAGTTCTTGAAGACTAAAAACTTGTCTTTACGTTAGCATCAATATTCGGGCTATTTCAGTTGTCAGAATAAAATAACAACAAAAAAATGTTAAATGGAGTTTTAAATTCCAGTGATTCCACCCTCTTTATGGCTTCTTATCCAAGGATATACATTCTTCGAATAGCCTTGTTTTAGGTCCTCCTTTTCCTTTTCCTTTTAAAGATATTTGGTCAGGGGAATTTTATCTCAGGTTATTAATAGAATTCTTTTTTGTCAGCGGCAAAGAATAGATTTTCTGAAATTAGATTTGACGAATCGAATCCTTCTATAAGTATGCAAATAACTTCCTCAATATATTTTTTTTGCGTAAATTTGAACTTGTAAATCATATCGTCCAGCTACAATAGTTTCATAAGGTCGTAATCCACAATGGCAATAATTTTACTGTAGGGACAAAACAATTAATCCTAGGATTAGGTTTTCACAAGATGGTTCTTCTCGTCAGAAGTACTCAGTGACTTTTGAGTCAAAACATTATTCCCAATATGTTTAAAAAATAATCATCTACGAACAATAAGAAAAAATTAAAGTCAGGTGGTGGTTACAAAATTTTGCGTCTTTCGACCTTATGGAACTAGGTGGACAATATCAAAATTTTAAGTATTGTTATTGATAGTGGGCCATAAAATTTACGCTAAAGTGATTAGGAAGTCTGGAAAGATATGTGGAAAGAAAAGGAAGTATACCATACAACCAAACGGGTTTTAGGAGAGGAAAGGGGACCACAGATGATATTTATTTGCTCAATTTTCTAGTCAATAGGAACTTGGGGCGGAAGAAAAGGAAACTACTTGCACTATTTGTGGATTTTGAAGCACTATTTGACTCTGTAAACAGGGGGGTGCTATGGAAAGCCATGAAAGAGAAAGGAAGAGATGAAGGTTTAATACAGGGGATAAAAGAGATATTTGTGGAAACTAAGATAAGGGTGAGGATAGGAGAAAAGAAAGGGGTGGAATTCTGAACAGGAAGGGGACTTAGGCAAGGGTGCTCGTTGAGCCCTCTTCTGTTTAGTGTTTTATTGGTAGGCTTGGAGGAGAAGATGGAGAGAAAAGGAAAAGAGGGGGCAATATTGGGAATATGTAAACGCTATTCACAGGCATACGCAGACGATCTGTTTTAGAAACAGAAAGTGTAGGATAGAGAACGAATGGAAGCTAAATAGCGAGGTGGTTAAGTTGGTATGGGGTCGTATTCTTACCTAATTAGGGACCTCATATTGCCAGGAGAAAAATATTCCTCTGCTGTTGGGTTGCGATGTCACCGCACACCACGAAGTGAGGGAAAGCACAAGCGTTAATGACAGGGAGATGTTTACTTAAGTATTTAGCAGGTATGGAGTTGGCAATTTTCAATCGAGGTGATTCTCCCATATTCCAGAAAAAATAAAAAAGAGTATGGTTCTCAAACTGACTCCGGGCTTAGAGGAGGAACAAGGTAATGGGTTGAAGGGTTTCCGACAAGGAGTCTCTCTCGGGCTTCTTGTTATAGTTGGCTCTGAGTAAAGCGGAGGTCTCGAAGATCAGAAACCGCAGAAATACACTTTGGGACTCCTAAAAGGAGGAACTCCAGTGTAGACTTCAAAATACGAGGGTGGGGTGAAAAGTTTCCGGCCTAATAAGGAAAAACAACTTTTTTCGTTTTTTTTTCACTTCATTTTTCAACATAATCTCCCTCAAGACTAATACATTTCTCATAACGGTGCT
>JAUMHM010000086.1:9321749-9336037 GCA_032362435.1 Melikaiella ostensackeni
AGAAGAAGAAAGAAGATAGAAGAAGAAGAAGATTATTCATTTATACAATTTTGTTGCTAGATATCTCTCAAATATCGAATCGCAACAATTATAGTCAAGAAAAATTTGTTTTCTGTGCACAAATCTCCGATTTGTGTAATTATATATAAATTTTGTTTATAATAATTAAGTTAATTATAAAATAGATTATTTACGATGTTTATGATTATTTATGATCATGATTATGATCATATGATTATGATTATGTATGTTCATCTAGATTATATGCATTCATTTTGATCAATTCTAAGTCTATACAATTTATTTTTTGCAAGTTAAAAAATTATTTTGTCAAAAATACTTTTTTTCCACGTTTCTTCTTCACACAGGTTTTTGAATAAACAAAAGTTTAAAAATCCGCCTTCAAAGAGTTTCTGCAGAATTTAATCAGCTTTAATTCGGCAAAAAGTCTTAATCGGATAAAAATTGAGACCTGCAGACTGATTTGTCCAAAAAAATCCGGTTTTGTCTCACTATGTGACAGCACAAGCATTTGACTAGGACAGCTGTTATTTAAATATTCATAACTCGCAAACCATCAATTTTTTTCTTAAATGAAAGATAGAAGAACAAGGGATACGATTCTAAAATAAAATCGAAGAAAATGCGTTTTCCGTCAAAAATCGAATCAAACAAGTTTTTTCAGGTTTTTTTTTTGGTGGAAATTTTGATGACTTTTTCTTTTTTTTATATAAAAGCACTAGAACCTGATTCACTTTCATAATCGATGACATCGGCCACAGTTCTGATATTCCTAACCTGGAAAGCGTCTTTTACATTGCATAAATAATTGTCTCTTATTTATGTTGAAAAGTTCATATTTTTCTTCCAAGTAAAGTTATCAAAGGAACGATTTAAAGACTTATTCAATATTAAGTAATAATAGAGTGTAGTAGTACGTAATATATATGTAAATTGGGAGAAGTATTTCAAAAGCGAATATAATATAATGCGAGTAAAATGTATAATTTTCTGCAATATTGCAAGTCACATTACTTCTGGTTCATACAGCAAAAATATATTAATCACCGAAAGAATAATCATCAACATTATTTGAAGAAAAACCTGGTTTTCGAGAAAGTCGATTTTTGTATGATTAAAAATTAGGCCATTAAGGTGCAAATTATAATGTATGACTGAACGTGGCACCTCGAGGTGTGTATGTTCTGAATTCCATATTAAAATAACATGGCTGTTGAGATGAACCTTACCTGGTCTGAAGAATACGAAATGGTATGAGACAGAAAAGTGAAAGTCATCTCTCTAGTAAATTTCCAACAAAATATAATTTCACTGATGTCAGTGAGGAGGGCAAGGCTATTTCGTAGGCCTCGGACACACAAATTAGATTTTTCTTCCTGCGAAAGTTAAAAATTTTTTAAATCGTCTTTCACTGTGAATAAGAAAGTTCACGAAAATTTTGTTCTTTGTATTAAAGAATTTTAAATATAGATAGAGCCGAAGGATAAATTTAAGGAATTCTTTGGGAGATGAAAACAATCCTATAAATGTCAAACCACCCCCCTAGAGACCGAAAGTATGTCTAAAATTCTACAAAAAAAGTTGTAGAACCCAGTTTGAAATTTTGTGTGTGTGTGCGTGAAATGACCTTCAACACCAATGAAAACATTCTCTATACAGAAAAAAAAACAAAGTGTAATCTCTACCCCTATTTCAGAGTAATATTTACCTGCAACAAGAATTACCTTCACTTGGTAAAATTTACCCACAACATGGGGTATGGTTCTCATGTCAACTTATTGGTATCTTCTTTATTTCGATGCGAAAACATTCAATTTTACCCACTTGAAAATTATCTGCAATAAAAATTCACTCCTTTTCTCCTGTGTAGGGGACTATAGATAAATTACATGAAGTTTTTTAATGAAATTATGAAAGACGTATTCCACTTTGTTAGGGCCCGTTAGTTGTCAAACCAACCAACCAATTTTCAATGATTGATTTAACGACATTCGAGAATTTACTATGGTTCGTGTCCGTGCTAAAATTTGCAGCTTCTAGATAGATGTTGTAATGTGTGTATTGTGTGAGTGTGTGATTGTGTGCGGAATTTAATGCGATTTTTAGGAATATGTGTGAAATTTTCTAGAGTGTGTGGGATTTGTGGGGAATCAAGTGGAATTTATATAGAGTTTGTGACGACTTGTATAGAGTTTGTGCGAAGTATTTTGGAAATTTTGTGGAGTTATGTGGAGTTTATGAACTTTCTGTGGAGCTGTATAGAGTTTGTGGAGTTGTGAGGAATTCGTGTGGAGTTGTGAGGAATTTATATGGATTTTGTGTGTAGTTCTATAAAGTTTGTGCGAAGTATTTTGGGAATTTTGTGGAGTTATGTGGAGCTTATGAACTTTTTGTGGAGCTGTATAGAGTTTGTGAAGTTGTGAGGAATTCGTGTGGAGTTGTGGGGAATTTATATGGATTTTGTGTGTAGTTCTATAGAGTTTGTGCGAAGTTGTTTGGAAGTTATGTGGAGTTTTACGAATTTTTTGCGGAGTCGCGAGGAATTTGTATGGAGTATATGTGGAAGTGTGCGTAATTGTCGTAGAGTTGCGTAGAATTTGTGTGGTAATTGAAATCGTTTGAAACTTTTATGGAATTTGTGTGGAGTTTGTGAAAAGTAGTTTGGAGTTCTGTGGAGTTTATTTAGAGTCGTGTGGAGTTGTATGGACTTTGTTTCGAATTGTATGAAATTTGTGTGGAGTTGTATCGCGTTGTGCGGAGTTTGTGTGGAGTTGAGTGGAATTTTTAGTGATTTCTATGGAGTTTGAGTGGCTTTGTGTGGAATTTATAATGAGCTGTGTCGAATCTGTTTTGATTTTTAGCGTTTAGCAGGCGAAACCTTTATAAAATTGTTCAGGTGTCCATCCATCTATCTGCACGCCTATAAAAAAAAAACTATTAAAACTACGACCCTGAGGTTTCGTATTCAATCCATAATTGACCACTGCCAAAAATAGAAAAATACTAAGATCCCTAGGAAAAATTTTCTACTCATAGAAATTTCCAATTTTACGCCGAAAATCATTCTGGGGTGTAGGGGCAGGAATTAAGGAAATGAAGGGCAGAGAACACCATTATGCGGAGAGCTTCTCTTATAGTCCGATTTTCTTTGGTGACAGCTTCAATTTAAGCTCGTGGCATGTAGAATCGCGATAAATAATAGAATTTGCTATTCTGTGGTGTTCTTTGTCTGCTATCAGTGGTTAAAAACTAAAAAATGAGGAAATCTGTAAATTTAGTTTTTTAGACGACTCTGCTGGAAGCTTTTCCTTTAGACCGAGTTTCTTTGAGGTTGGCTCCAATTGGAGCTATTGGTATGTGGATGTTCAATGAGAAATAAAATTTGTTGTTTCATATTCTTCCTTTTTTAAATCAGTGGTTGAAAAACTAGAAAAACGAGAAAATTGTTTTTTTTTTACCATCATGTTGGAAGCTTTCCTGTTAGTCCGATTATTTTCGGGTACAGCTTAAATGGAAGCTCTTGTCATGTAGAATAGTAAAGAATTATAATAAAATTATTGCTATGTAATACTATTGTTTTTTTGTTATCAGTAGTTAAAAACTGGGAAACAATGAGAAAATTTGGTTTTTTAGACCACTATGCTGGAAGCTTTTTTTAAGTCCATATCCCTTCGAGGTTGGTTCAAATTGAAGCTGTTGGCATGCGAATGTTCAATAAAAAATAAAATTCGTTATTTTATATTCTTCGTTTTTCAAAACAATGGTTAAAAAACTAGAAAAATGAGAGAACTGTTTTTTTTTAACCACCATGGTGGAAGCTTTCCTGGTCGTCCGATTTTCTTCGTGGACAGCTGAAATGGAAGCTCTTGTTATGTAGGATAGTAAAAAATTAATAAAGAAATGTGCTCTGTTATACTCTTGTCATTCTGTTACCAGTGGTTAAGAACTAGGAAAAATAAGAAAATTTGGATTTTAGACCACGATGCTGGAAGATTTTCTTTTAGTCCGAGTTTCTTCAAGGTTGGTTCAAGTTGAAACTGTTGGGATGTGGATGTTGAATAAAAAATTGTAATTCGTTATGTTATATTCTTCGTTTTTTGAAACAGTGGTTAAAAACTAGAAAAGTGAGAAAATTGTTTTTCTTTTTTAAATCACCATACTGGAAGCTTTCCTGTTAGTCCGATCTTTTTTGCGGACAGCTCAAATGGAAATTGTTGGCATGTAGAATAGTGATAAATAATTTTAAAGAATTTGCCATGTTATAGTGTTGTTTTCTTATAATCAGTGGTTAAAAACTAGGAAAAATGAGTAAATTTGGTTTTTAGACCACTCTGCTGGCAGCTTTTCTTTAAGTTCGATTTTCTTCGAGGATGACTCAAATTGAAGCTGTCGACACATAGATGTGCAGCAGAAAATGAACTTTGCTATGTTATACTCTTCATTTTTGGAAAACAATGGCTGAAAGATAAGACAAATTAGGAAATTCGTTTTTTCAGACCGCTATATGCTGTAAGCTTTTCTTTTAGTCCGATTTTCTTTGCCTACGAAACCCTTCTTGATGGATGATTTTCGCCCGCTTAAGGAACCGATTTTTGTGGTATTGTTTGGAATATGTGTCATTGTAGAGAATTTTCGTGGACATGTGTGGAATTGTATGTGCAGTTTGTGTGGCATTTGTGTATAAAGTTTAATGGGATCTGTTGGAATTTATATGATACAATGTAGATGTGGAATTTGTTTAGAATTTATGTGGAGTTGTACTGAGTAGTATGGGATTGTTTAAGATTTTGTGGGGCTTTTTATGGACTTGTGTGGAATTTATGTTAAGGAAAGTAAAATTTATGTGGAATGTGCTTGAAGTTGCATGGCGCTTTTGTGGAGTTGACTGATATTTGTGTGGAATTGTATGGAATTTGTGGTGAGTTGTATAAAGTTTGTGGATGAGTTGTGTGAAGTTTGTGTAGAATTTTCAATGAGTTGTGTCGAATTTGTGTGGATTTTTTATGAGATCGTTTGGAATGTATGGTATTGTGGATGTTGAATTTGTATGGAATCTATGTGGAGTTGTACATATGGAGATGCGTTGAATTTTTGTGAAAATTTGTAAAATTGCCTGAAGAAACTTACCTTTAACACATTTTTTTATAGTGTTCTGACTACAATAACCTTTGGGGGTTTCCATAAACCACGAGGCCCAATTTTGGCCACATTTTGACCCCCTCCCCCGAGGGTGCTACGTGTTTTTTTTTATTTCTTCTAGAACGAAAATTATTTTAGAAACCATCTAAAAAAAATGGCGAGACTAACCACTCGTGGTAATTATTTATCACTGGGAAATACATCTTCCCCAGTTTTATTTGAATCAGATACATTCATGATCGGGTCCATTTTTAAATCGCCTTCCTCAACCCACTCGATTACTGGTTCCAGCATATCTAGTTCGCACAGTAATGTTCATGGAAACCCTCTTCAATCTAACAGACAAATTGGAATAACTAAGCTAGAATGAAAAAAATAAAAATAAAATAAATAAAATTCTTTATATCACAAAGACGCTGCATTATGGTTACCATAGCAGAAGCTTGCGTGGGATCCACTATTCTTTTGTAATACCGTGAAGTGCATGTTTATAGTACCTACTGTTGCCTTGCATTGCGGCGTGATGTTAACCGCCGAGTCGGTAGCATGGTATTCGGTCTCTGGGCCTACTATGGTGCTGAGGTAACGCCTGAAGCATTGCATAATATGACCGGAGAAGCGACGAGGACGTTCGTAGAAGAGAACGAATTGGAGGCGATATGCCGAGAAAGAAGAGACCAGCTCTGACTATACTGTCTGGTACCGCATCTCGCGAGAGTGAAAGTGAAGAGAACAGCTGCTTTGCGTGCACGACACCGGATTTCGAACCACCAAAGGATCCAAATTCTTCATCACGAAATAAGACTCTGGAACCATCATAATTTATCATTCACGATTTAATACTTTTGAATCTTAACAAATCACGGTGTATGATTCAGATTCTTTTGTATGTTTTATTTTACTATTCACTTTTATGGCCCTTAATTTTTTCAATGGATACAAATTGGAGCACAGAGGGGCAGGCTTAGTTTTAAACACAGATTCCTGTTACCGACATTTAAAAACGTTTAGGGTATGCAAGGGTTCGTGTCCCTGCTGAACCACAAAAATATTCCGAATTGGTTAGTGTTTAGAATAGTTGCACTTATGTTTATGATGATGTAACCAGGCTTATATAAAGAACAATCACAAGGTTTATTTTCTGCATTTATAATTCTAAATCACATAATGGCTCATTGAAAAGAAGATATAGCCTTTAGCAAAAGAGTGTGACAAGTAATAAGTTTATTTTCAGAGCGAAGCGTCCATGAATAAACTTTCTCTTAGGTTAAATTCTTTGAACAATCAAGTGACATAACGAACTTGAAGTGATACCTTTGAATTTTTATTCAATGCAGTTCACAACTTAAGATCACCTGATAAAAGTCATAGGGATTGAGTTTATTGCAATATTAAGTGTATTCTTGATATCTTTGGCAAGCTTTTTTCAAAGAATGTAGAAGGTTTTAAAAAGAATTCAAAATATTCCAAAAGAATTCAAAGAATTCAAGAGAGTTCAAGAGAATTCAAGAGACTTTAAGAGGGTTCATGAGAGTTCAAGAGAATTCAAAAGAGTTTAAGAGAACTCAAGAGAGTTTAAAAGAATTCAATGAATTCAAAAGATTTCAAAAGCAGGTATACACCTGAATTTATCTGTGGTTAAACCCTCGCCTCGTGGTAAGCGTTTTCAAAAACATGCCTAGAAATGTTTGGAATATCCATAATATGACTTTCAAAAAACGAAATAAGAAATGATTTTAAATTATTGAACTTTATTGTTACAAGTAGTCTTGTATGCCTATAAGGTTATAACAAGGAAAAAATTCTTTCAAAGCGGAATTCTGTATTGTAATGTGATTGCTTGTCTTGTTTTGGCCTTGAGTTGCAGTAGAAGTTAATGAGCAACGAGAAGAGCCCTTGGTGAAGATATAGTATACGGAGGTGGCGGAGGATGAGGTTGATGACACCTCGCTAGACATTTCTTCGATGCTTTGTCGGTTGATGTATAAGCACTCAAGTCGTGAATACCAAATGGTTTTCTATCCTTTCATCCTCCTTTTGCAATGAAGGGGGATTGTAACTATTTCTTCACGTATGTACAGTCGCACAATCTATTCATGGAATTGCCTCCTTCCATGCTTCATATCAGATTCAATGGAGATCAGACACCAATTCAGAAATACAATCAGGGAACAGAAATTTACCAAAGGCTTTGGGAATTATTATTAAATACTTTTCTTTAAAGAACAAATATGGCTATCGATATTCTTTCATGAAGCTAGGAGAAATTAGGATTGTATCTTGATATGTTTAGGGGAAAAAACGCATATCTGGATATAGGAAGGTATGGGAAAGAGCAAAGAAGATGAGAGGAGAATGAATTTCAAAAATGAAAATATTATTAGGGAACAGTGAGATGTCATTTAGGGAATAAAGGACCCCCTTAAAGAAGGAACACACTGCAACACACACATTGCAAGTGGTCGCGAAAGCAATCATTTATTATGTTAAGGAAGGAAAACATAAATAGTTTGAGGAAATAAGTTAAATTAAGAAAACTGAAGAAAAAGGCAAAGAATAATCTACGTGAACCACTGAAGGTGGTTGAGAATAGTTTAAGGTAAGAAAAAACGAATACCGATAAAGGAAAAAAAAGAAATGGAGGATGGGACAACCAAAAGGAAAAGACTGTAGAATTGGCTGTAGAGATGGAATAATTATACAAAATGTAAGAAAGAGAATTTGCAGTTAGTGAAGAAATTTAAATTTAAAAACTAGTGGACGGGAATAAGCAACAGTCAAAGAAAGGATAATGTATTCAGTTGAAGACAGGAATACAAGAGAAACTGGTTAAGGAATGAATAGCTATAAATTAAGGCAAGGATTCAGAAACAAATTATCGAAAGAATTGAGTAGTTATTCAGAAACACGACTAAATAACATTAAGGAATAATCAATAACTTAATTGAATTTAAAAAATCTTAAGGAAGGGAATAACTAACAAACTACGGCTACTGCCCCAATTTTTGATCAGTTAAGTCTAAACATATAAGTTTGCTTCTTATATAAAATTTCCATAAAGTTGAAGAGAAGAAACTTTAACTTCTTTAGAAAATGATGTTATCTTTCTTTATTCTAAGCATGGAAAAATAGAAAATGATTGGGATTTTCAAGAAATAAAAGCAGTTGTATATATGTAGATATGCGCATGTTATTTCTGATCATCTGCAATAATAACATAACAAAGTTCATTTATCTTATTTCAAGAACGGATGAAACAAAATATTAAGAAGTAAGAACATTTTTATAATGGGGGAATACGCAAGACCAATTAAACCAATATAATATGAAGGAGAAGGCAATTGACATTCGTTTAAAGAAGGAAATATTTGAAAGAGAAATAAGTAATAAATTCAGAAAGAGAATTGAGACTAATTTAAGGAAAGTAGAAAGTAGCAAGCAATAGTAAGGAAAGGAATAAAGAGAACTTTATAGGCATGGGCGTATTTAAGAAAAAAACGAAATACTTTCAGTACCTTAAAGTAGACATATACATGAGAAGAAGAAAAGGAATAAATTAGAGGAGAGAGATTAAATTAAAGAAAGGCATAGTAGGTATAAAAGAAAGGGAGAGTAATTTGGTTTTAATGAGCATTCAAATTTAAATGCGTTAAGATAAAATCTGAATGTTTTAAATAACTTTCCTTTAGAGAAGAATGTCCCTGCTACTGATTTCTTTCTTTTTATCAAATGAATTCTTGTGCATGACGATGCTGTTTTGAGAGAGGTAAGGACTAGCAGATCGCGTTTCTGAGTGAATGGATATTAGCCTCGACCTTTCCATCAACAGTGGAAACCGTTCTCATTCTTTTTATATTTTTCATCGAGCGTGAATATCACACGATATTTAAAATCAGATCACACGATTCGGTTACGTATTCAGTACCTGAGGATAACTGATATTATCCTCTGTATTTTAATTTTCACGTTCTTATATTTTAACTTCTTCAGTAGCATCTTCAGTTTTTTCCCTCTTCCAAAAAGAGTCAGGGTTTTAATGAACTATAATATCAGATATAAACTGACTGGAGGGCATTGACGCTATAAAGTTACAAAGTCTGTTGCAACAGAGAATGCAGAACTAGATTAATAAATTAACTTGCTGCTGATTGATTCTATCAGAAGCTGATATAGTAGAAGTAAAGTGTCTCGCTGCTTGAAGATCTGTAGGGGAAGATAACCTAATAAGCATCTAATGGAGAGAGAAGAAATAATCCGGCATATTAATATGGAAAGAGGGACAGCTTAGTTATTTTTTACGAACTGTCTACTGTTACGGAATTTTCCGTAAGACCAACCCCTTTCCAGCTCGTTCAGGGCTAAAGTTATGGAATTTTCCGTAGCTCTAGCCCTAGCGCTATACTTGACAGGATTAGTTTTACGGAAAATTCCGTAACACTAGACAGTGCCTATTTTTTAAAACTTTATGTCTCTATAGCAAAAGTGAAGTTTAGCCGGAATATACAAGAATGGTTTTTTCTTTATCTTTTTTATATATATATTTTTTGTGACATTTTCTCTCAAGAGTTAAACTCTTCAATATATGGATACTTGTGATATCTATTTGCTTCTACTTATTTAACATTTCCAGTAGAAAGTATCAGTTCGCGTCACTCGGCGTCGGTCGACATACAAAGTGGTAACAACTGAGAATTTACATTGAGAATCCCTCTCTGTCACTCTTTGCTTATACCTTCTTTTTTTTAATTCTGCAGCCTCTGTCTCCCTTCCTCATTGAAGCAGCTTTTACTGCATGAAACATTTCGCATTTCTGCGCGCAATGACTTCTAAGTGTCACCCAGTTTTCGGTTTCGATAGTCGTGCTTCTTTGATGTGTGGATCCTGAATCCTCTTGGCTGTAAGAACAGATAATATCCAATGTAATGTTATGAAAGATTTCTATTACGGTTGAAAAATAAAAATATAACTAAATTGCTGTTTTCTAATTTTTGAATTAATAACATATAGAATACAATTATTTCGGATAAAGTTCCGAGAACGTCGGACCTCCGATTTTTTAAAACTATCGTCACTTAAGTATTTTGATGCGCTGATTACGAATAAGATAGTGAAAACTGCCGCAAATTTAATCTTCGCGACGAAAACCGTATAAAACCGATGAAAAACATGGTTTTTTACATTCATCTCAGTGAATACAGAAAAATTTAATAAAATAATCTACACACAAGTTGTAAATCTCATAAAAGCACACATTTTTGGTATTATATGTTTTTAGCCTACGAGTGATAGTTTTCCAGATATTTGAAGTTGAAGATGGAAAATCACAAAGAATTTATATTTCTTTGAGTAATTCCGTGACCAGTCACAGGGGTGCCTTCCCGCCCCCCACGAGACATTGGCAACTGGTAGCCAGTGGCGTATCTATGGAAAATAGCGCCTATGGCAAATACTGAAATCATTCCCATGTGCAAAACACCTTTCAATAATTTTCTTATTTGTTTTTCAGTTTCATTGCACCGATTTAGCGCTCAACTGCGTTCAACTTCGCTCACGGCGAGTGCCATGCTTGCCGTACCCTAGATACGCCTCTAGGAGTAGCAGTGTATTCTAAACTACTTCTGTGACCAGTCACAAGGGTGCCTTCCCGAAATAAAGAAAAGCGAACGAGAAATCGCCTTTGCTCACTGTAGAATTTCCTCAAAAATGCTCGAAAATAATGAAGACGCACCTGAAAGCGCAAACGCTGTAGAAAGACCCAACCCCTATCGTACCCCATCTTGTTACAACTCCTAAACTTTGTCTATATTTTTCTGGAAAAATATCATCTTTACAGTAAATATTAATACGATATATAGTAAAATGTGCATTTCAATGAAATATACAACTTCTGTCTGAAATATTTTGCGGAATTGCCATTATTTACGGAAAAATATGGAAAAAACCATGATTTTAGGAGTTTTCAAAACGGTTTTTGACAAGAAAATTAAATTTCCGCCAAATTTCACTATCAAATTCGTGATAAGCGCGTCAAAATACGTAAGTATACGTAGTTTCAAAATAATCAGAGGTCCGACGTTTTCGGAATTGTACCCATTATTTTTTCTTAATAATATGAAAGGTGTCAAAATTCTCCGATAGATAATCCCAAGATGGAAGAATTATATTAATTCTGTAAAAGAATATTCCATAATTCCTGATTTACTTTAGTAAAAGCTTCGGCAGTGTCTACTCGTACCGAAAAAATCCGGCTGTTTGTACCAATATTTCAGTACAAATAGCCCCTTTTCCAGGTTCCGCTATTGGTACCGAAAAAATCCCGTTATTCGTACCGATATTTGGTATGCGTAGCCACGACCAAAAACTTTTACTAATTATTAGTTGTATTTCGCTATTTTTTTCTTAGTTTTCAACTTTTCACTAAGTTTTTATTAAAAAACTATCAATAATTAGTAGAAATTTTTAATGAAATAAATTATTCACGAAACAGTCTGACATACACATACAAACACACACACACACTCACACACATCTGGACAATTGCTTAGAACATTATATTACACATTTATCAAGTGAGAAACATATAATTACACCGTACAATTTTTTTTTTGAAATTGGCATCCCTGCAAAGCTTCCTTTATGGACGTGAATTTTCCAAATGAAAAATCTCGTAAATCTTTTTCCGGCAGACATGAAAAAATCGCTATTTTAAAAAGATTTTTCATGGCAGATGACTCATACTGAATACATCAAGTCACCATTTTTATGAAATTGCAGCCTTCATGCGGAAAAGGTGAAAGTAGACGATTCACCTAGAATTTTATTATGAAATATGGACAGCTTTTCTACCAATTTCCGAATTTCAGGAACTAAAGGGGTCATCTATATAATACGTCACACGTTTTTGGCCCATTTTAGACCCTCCAGCCCCCATTTCACACGTTGTCACAAAATCTTGACTCCCCTCCCCCTAGACGTCACGTTACACTCTGATTTTTTTTTTAAATTTCAGGGGTATTCACATTTTGTCAATTTTTGTTTAACAAATAATGGTCTACCTAATATTTATTATAATCTTTCTTATATCATATGTTTTCGACATCACAAAAAAGTTTCAATACTCTAATACTGATAATAAAAACTGAGTGATGGTAAAAAAAAGTTGTGGTTACACTTATGTTTTATAAAATCTGACTATACTATGATTGACAGATAGTATTATTTGCAAGCCGATTCACAGCAGTTATATTCAGAACGGAACGGATTTTTCTTAGATCCAGGAATACCTTTACGCATCGTTAATTCCCTCCTACAATGTTTCAGTACGGATAGTAAGATGTTAATTGAAACTAGGTTAATGAAATTGGAATGTGAAAGACTCAGTAATTATAAATACAAGGTGATTTTCTGTCATTAGTATTCAGAGGTAAATTCACAGAAAGTGAAAAAAAAGTTAATAAACTTCCTAATGAGTCAATTATTCTGTGAGCATCGCATAATTTTTCGCTGAGCATCTAAGCATACTTTATTCAAACGTAAAAAAAGTTTACGTATATAATATTTACCATAGAGGATCGTGAACTTCTGATATGTTATTTCTTCCTGATTTTGCATAACCCTGATCCAATATAATGATGCAATTAAAAGATGATGATTTATTTGAAGGATTTGTACCACTTAAAAAAATAGGCAATCAGGGTTAGAGAGAGGCTCGAAGCAAATTTGCAAATCTTGGCTGAATTGGAGACAGGACATTGATCTTTGATCTGTAAAGTGTGATGAGAATAGATGCACTCTAGCACTAACGTAACAATAATATTATGATGTTAATACAGGGCTGGCTCAAGGAATATTGGCGCCCTGGGCGAACAAAAAATTTCGTCCCCCTTCCCGTTCATTAAATGAATGGTTATTGAATGATCGCAAAAACTTTTGATAAGAAATAGTGATAATGGGGATGTCAAACTTTATGCGAATGTTATTGGAGTAATTTTGTTGGTTTTTGATAATATTTATTATAAATTTGCAATAAAAAAATACATATCTTATCATATTATGCATATATTTTTTTTATCTCATGTCACGTGTTGGCGCCTCCCCAGGTTTGGCGCCCCAGGCGGTCGTCTACTTCGCCTCTGTGGTAGAGCCGGCCCTGTGCTAATATTATACTTTTTCCGAAAGTAACTGAAGTTTACATAGCAATTTGAGAATCGGGGGTTACGAGTAGACAGTGAAAGTAATCGAAGTTTTGCTGTAATAAAATTCTAAAATACCAGACTATGAAGTAGAGTCTAGTCGAGTTTGGCTTGTCCTTTCTCCCTCCTACGGGGAAAAGAAAATAACCCGATGATTTGAATATAAGTTTGTTGAGTGCTAACTAATCGGGACATTTATTGATAGTATGACAAAATTTCATTCTAATTTTTTTATCGTGAAATTTGATAAGTGATTGAAAAATGTTATTCGTTTTCCGTTATTTGAGTTACATAACAGCTTACATTTATGGTTTTCTTACTACATACATAAATAATTACGCATTCAAGGGAAATGTTCGGGATGTAAATATTCAACATATTTTGGCAACCTGTACTACTAAAATTTTGAACTTTTTTTTCCTAGATTATTCCTGGGAAATTGTTTGAATTTTTACAATATTTTTAGGGAGAGTTTCCTCAAGAAAACTAGAGGGAAAAATATTTTGAATAGGCCTCAAAACTCTAAAAAAATTAACATTCTTATGATTTGATTTGAATTCTTTGTATATTTTTAAATTCTCTTGGACTCATTTACACAGCCACACAAAAAAAGGTCAAGAACTTCTAACAAGACACATGTATTCCTATGTATTCTGAGTCGCTGAATCCGAATCTGAGGTCAAAATAGCACCCTTCACGATTAGTTTTCGACATAATCTCAAAAAATCTCATTCTGCAATATGTGATGGAAAAACATGGTTTTATTATGGAGTTCAAGCCGCTAAATTAAAAAATGGACTTAGATCAATGATATTACTGAAAATTTTGAAACATAACCTCAAAACAAAATTGCCTGAGTGGCACTTTTCAGGACTAAATTGAATTAATGTACTTCCAGGCATTGAATCCGATACGTAAGTCAAATTAGTGTTGGTC
>JAUMHM010000086.1:9344275-9363528 GCA_032362435.1 Melikaiella ostensackeni
ATCCTCGGGTAGCGACCATCGTATCAATTTATTAATAATATTCTCCATTATTTTGGGTTTTGGTGTTCTGCTTAGTCACCTTCCTCTTCGTTCTCCGCCTGTCTGGCGGAGAACGATTATTATTTTTATTATTTTTATTTTATTATTATTATATATATAGATTATTATTATTATTATACCATTTAGCCAAATACTGTTCGGGGTAAGAGTAATTCGTTTGCTTCTAGCCTCGTTATATTACCGGCGACCAAGGACTTTAAATGTCAAGGATAAGTTTCAGTTAATCAATGTTTCTTCTGCACCACATTCTTTGAGAACCCACTCATTACTGACTTCTTCCATTAGCGTTTCACCGCATATATTCCGCAAGAATTGCATGCTAACCGCGTTCACTTTACTCCTATTCTTTTCGTGATATGTCCAGGTCTTCCTACCGTACAGCGCAGTGGGTGCAAGCACAGAATTATACATTGCAATTTTAACTTTATTCGTTACATTTTTACTTTTTGTAATAGCTCGTACACTGCCGATAATCTTTCGACTCTCGTTTATACGTCTTGATATTTCTGCATCTATCTTTCCGTCATCAGTAAATAAACTTCCAAGATACACGAAATCATAAAATTTTTCCACCCTCTCTCCGCTTAAGGCAATGTTGCATACTGTCTTCTCGCCCCCTACTTTCAAACACAATATTTTTTGTTTTATTCCCGAACTCTTCATGCTGGTATGCACAAGGAGAAAAATGCGGATTCAAAATCCATCTTTGAGCATCCGATATGAGGTAGTGAATGTAAGAAAATAAGACTGATTGTTGGAAATTTAGCAATTCATTTTCACGATGAAATTCTAGGACTGAGTCTCAGACTTGCCATATCATTGCATCATCTAATTTTGTTTGCTAATTTTATTACATATGGTACTGTATGCTTAGTTCCAAATATAAAATATAAAGTACTCTTCCCGAGAAAACCAACGAAGAAAGCTATTCTTAGACAGTTGTCCATGTATATATCGAACATACAGTAGGCCATAATGCATTCTTTTCTAACGCCCTGCTTAATATCAAGCCAATCGCTCAGTTGTTCATTCACTCTTAAACTCGCTTGACTACCATTATATATTGCTTGTATTGCTCTTAGAAGCCAACCATTCACTCCATACTCTTTCAGGACTTCCCAAAGTTTAGTTTAATCCACATTATCGAAAGCTTTTTCTAGATCAACAAATTCACAGAAAACTTTTCTGTTTACTCTCAAATTTTCTTCTATGACCTCTCTCAAGCTAAATATCTGATCTGCACATGATCTCCCTGTCATGAGTCTACATTGGACTTCGCAGATCCTTTCTTCAGTTATTTCCATGACCTTTCCAATAAACTGAGATATCAAAATTTTATCAGGTTTAAATCAGGTTTAAATGAGAGTATATGGATTGACTCAATAATATTTGAATATATTAAACCTTTCTTCCAGTTTTTGAAAGAATTTACCTCTTCGTTCATAATTTTACATGGTGCATTAATCCACGAGGCTGGAAGATACATTGCAAACTTATAAAACAGACTGGGCTCATGCGTATCCGTCGCATAACAGACTTGCGTTGGCATTCGCTTAAAGGTTAAACTCCTGTGACATTTTGGATGACTTTCACCCAACGTCGAAACGTCGACCGCGGTCGAGCTGCTTTCTTCGTTGTTTTCTTTTCGATTTCAACTGACACGATCGAGCGGGGCGCGGTCTCCACCTTATTGCATTTATCAGTATATGCTGTCGACTACAAATAACCGACATGGTATTTGCACAATACAATCAACAATAAGCGTAATTACTAGTCTTCGATTTCACAATGCAATTGACCGTGACACAAATGCTCTTTGCAATCATTTTTCTCGGGCAAAAAGGTCCACCGATAAAAGTTATGCACTTAGACTTTGAAGTGCAATTTTAATTTTATAGAGAAAAAGGGCAACAGTTGATTAAAAAAATTGAGTTGCTTTTCACTAGTCTTCCGAGAACACGCGGGATTTTTATCAACGTTATCGAATTATAATTTTCTGGAACAATTGGGAATAAATTCATTATGAATTATTTAAAAAATTATTAATTTATTTCTTAAAAATAACAATATAAACTGCACTACATCAAAAAGACCTATCGTGATGTAGAGGGTGATTGTCCAATAGCTTCATACAAAATGTGTGACAGTAGATAGAACCTTCCTGCAAACTTTATCAGAAATACATCAGGTACGATTTATGCAACCTCCAGCAATTTATGACGAAACTCTTTTCTTAAATATTACGAGTGGTTTTCAGTTAATTACATTAAATTCTAGTGAATGTTATAACTCCATAAGATTTTAGTGAATACCATTGCATTTCAGTAAACTTAATTGAATTCCAGTGAATTCCAGTGAACCTAATTAATCACACTAAATCCCAAGGTGTCAAATTCTTATCCAAAAGTGGAACAAAGCGTTGCACAATGGAGAAAGAAAAATAGTTGACAACTACTTAACTATTAACCTACTATGTTGAAAATTACAGAACTGCATTCACATATTTCTACGTAGTTTTCAATTGCTTTTCACAATGCATTAATCAAGTGAACAGTGATAATTCCATTGAATTCCATTGAATTACATTAAATTCTAGTGAATACTGTTGGATTTCAGTTATTAAAATTTGACTCTCAATTAATACTATTGATTTCCAGTGACTTCTTTTGAACTCCGCCGAATAAAATTAAATTCTATATTGATTGATCCAGTGAACATTGATCCTTTCATTAAATTTCATTGAATTCGAGTGAATTCAATTGAATTACATTAAATTTTAGTTGAATATATTGATTTCCCTTGAATTCCTTTGAGATCTATTGAATTTCATTGAATCCTAGTGAATTTTTTTGAACTCTGATAAATTATATAAATTCCAGTGACATATATAGAATTTCTTTCAATTACATTAAATATCAGTGATTATCGATAAATTTCAGTTAACACAATTACCTTCCGATTCCCAGTAGGAAAAAAAATGGAGGACGTCTTTATGACATTTTTACGACATTTCTACGACATCTCAAAGTCATTCTATTTCCGTGTCGTAAAGATATCTTGAGACATCTTTAAGACATTTTAATGTCGCAAAGTTGTCTTTACGTCATCTTTGCCGCACGGTCATACGACGTCTTTGTGACGTCGTAAAGATGTCATAAAGATGCCGTAAAGAGAGGTCCTTCAATTTTTTGCCCACTGGGTTAATTCCATTGAACTTCAGTGAAGAAGAGTGAATTTAACTTAAAATTTTGATATGCACATGAATTGCACTGAATTCAAATGGACTCAATTGAATTTAAATTGATTTCTACTAAATTAAATTTATCTCAAGGCGAAGTCGAAGTGAATCCAATAAAATTATAAAGTATATTAAATCAAAATTGAAATTTTATGAGTTTCATAATACTTAAATAAAGGACGACGATTTCGTGTTGTAAATTCGGTTAGCAAATAAAAATGTGTGTAGACTCCTAATTTTGATTCTTCGAAATAAATGAATGTCGTTTCTAAAATATCTATAAAAAAAAATTGCTGCTTATAACCTTCAGGATTTCATTTTTAATGTAAATAATGCTTAGGTAATAATACATTTTCCCTAGAAATACAAATATTATACATTCTATTAAATTTTAGACATATTTTCTACTCAGAAAATATGACTCATTTTTCGAAATACTCAAAGAATTTGGATGAATTGAAACATTATGAGTTCTCATTTCCTTATGAGCTTCAAAAAGTAGACAACAAAATGGAAAAAAGTGATTTTCTGCTTTTCTTTGTAGCAAAAATTTGTATGTAATCGATCTCATATGAAGTCGGTCATAAATGGTGAAAATAATCATTAAACAATAAACAGGAATAAAAATTTGTACGGGTTGAAAATCTACTGGAGGCATACTTTGACAATAAGCTTGTATAACGTTAAGTTTAAAGTTTGAATAAAACAGGTATATTGCATTTACAATCAGTGAAAATAATTTTAAAAAATATTGTAAGATTTGCGAATTTGAATCAATGACAAATGGGTCACTGCATAAGTCAGTAACGGTTTTGACTGACTATTCAGTGAAAACTCTCACTGATTTGAAGACTGATTAGTGGGTTACCAAATCAAATCAATGGATATCACTAATATTCAGAGGGTTTGCATTTCAGATAGACATCGTCAGTTAGTGACATCACGCTCTTTGGGGGGGGGGGCATCAAAGGTGATGGAGTGTGACAGGGAGGGGGAGGGGGGTTCATACTCCGTGATGTCACGGTTGAAACTATAATATTATGAAGAAAAATATTTACCCTAAATGTACAAGGAGATGAGCTGAGTTGAGATATTTCTTAAATCTCATAAATTCCATACTGAGATTCCATTGGATGAATATTAATTTGCCAAAACATTTTTTGCCATGGTGACCCGTTTTCAAAAAAATCGACTTTTTCAAAAAAAATGTGTACGGATTGAAATGTATATTTATTAAATTCTTATGTGAAATTATGTGAAGATGACATTTTGAACACTTGCTTTCAATAAAAAATTCGCTTTTTTCTTGATTTTTCAACAGTTAAGAATTCAAGAAAAAAGCGAATTTTGAAAGAAAATCGAATTTCCAACAGTTGAAAGTTCAACTTTCCAAAATTAAATAGCTGTATCTTAAACAGTTGAATCTTCAACAATTGAAAATTAAACTGTTGAAAATTCAATTTTCTTTCAAAATTTGTTTTTTCCTTGAATTCTCAAGTGTTGAAAATTAAATTTTCATAATTTGAATTTTTAACAGTCGAAAATTCAATGTTCTTTCAAAATACAATTCCCAACTCTGACCATCTCTCTGGTAGGTGTTTAAAATTATTTTTCGCGCGAAACTCGGAGCTAAATTTTTTCAACTGCATTGTTTTCGTTAATCGTGAAAAGTGGCAACACTCATCATTAACGAAACTAATGTTGTTGAAGAAAAATAAACTTTTTAAATTACTTTTTATCCAAATAAAATGTAATCTTAGTATAATTTTTCAAAACAACATTTAAGATAAAATTAAGAGAGGGGGGAAGGTCCAATTGTGACGTGACATTATTGAGAGGGGGAGGAATTTGGCCTTGCGTGACTTTGCGTCACAGAGGGGGAGGGGAGTGTAAAAATTGCCCAAAAAAATGTGACGTCGTTCATGAACGAAGCCTTAGGGTTACCCCAAAGTGATGCGTTACTACGAAACAGTGATTACAATAAATCATTAGGCAATTATTATTTATGAATAAAACTTGTATGTTGCATATTTTTAGACTTATACATACTTAATTGCATAAGCATGTAATATATATTAACAATAAGATGAAACCTTGACTTTTGGATGAGGGAAGTTTGAAAAGTATTTCTGGATTAGAGATTTTCCAGTAGTAAAAGTTTTTCTAATGGTCCATTAGACACATAGGTACTTGACGCAACACACTGTGGCCTTTCATCACTTATTTGTCCTATGCGGAAGTATGCTGAAGCGGACGTAGAACTTCTATTTACAAATCATCAAATAAAAACCGAAATTATTTCAGAAATTATAATATTTAATAAATCAGTTTTTCAGCGGATCTTGAATGAATCATATAAAACTGAGCATGTAAATATTTATAATTATGTGAAGAACATAAAAAACAATATAAATATATGTATATATATTATATATATATATATCGACAATAAATAATTAAATAATTATTCGTAATTTTATATCTTTAGTTCACAACAAACTAAAACTGCAATGAAAGTGAAAATTTTTTTCGAAAAATTTTCCTCTCATTTGCATAAACCTACACATTTTTTACACAGATCTGTAAATACTCTACAGGAAGTATGGAGTGAAATTACCATAAAATGCCGTTACCCACCTTTATTGAAGAAAACAGGAATCTAAATAACAATGAATCATTTCATCACTGTCTCTCAAAGTTATTTTATGTTACGCAATATGTTGCATAATAAACGTTGTACAATAGGAAATTTATTCTATTAGTAATTTTATGATTTTACTAAATGTTTCTTTCCCTGTAGGCTTCAATAACTAATTGTGAAGAGATTTAATTAATTGGAAAGTCATTGACCTATATCTTTGTGCCACTATTATAAATTATCTGTGCCAATTAGCTAATAATTTATATACGATGTTGAAAATTGGTTACAGTTTTTTGCAAGAAAGTTAGTTAAAGGTTCTGGATCAAGGCCATTTGAAATGGAGTTTCATGTTTCACACCTTCTGATCAAAATACTCTCAATTTAAAATCAGCTCGAATTCATAACTTTCTTAAAATGAAGTATTAATCCGATATAACATTCTGCATGAAGAGGAGTCAAATGAAATTTGAAGGTAGTACAATAATAGCATTTGTTTTAGAATTTAGAATATTACATAAAAATAATAATTTAAAGGGCCATATAAATTATTTTTGGATGCAGCCAGCTGGACATTTTCAGGCCAAAAGAGAAATTGTTAATAAATAAATTATATACTTTGACGTAATACAAAAACATCTTCTCGACTATTTGTCTTGCGGTTATGACAATTTTATGCTGATTATTTTATTCCAGGAATTGCATAATGAAGTTCCCTGTTTAACCTGAATGAAATTTCCTGGTGTGCACAAACTTGTTTTATAAAGCCTAAATCTTGTTCACAAGAGATGTAGACGCATAAAAAATAATGTTTGAAATTACTCTCACATAGAGACTTACATGCATTACCTTGAAGAGAACCATAATTCTTATATTTTTCAAAAGTGGTGTGAGGTAAATGACCTTGTTATTGGTATTGTCTTGCACTGAGAGAATCAACCTGTTACTAATACTTCTAGACTTGTTATTGAAACTTACATAAGGGGCTAAAGGTCATAAAACAATTTCCTTATATGTATCCGAAAAATGTATAACGAACGCTTTTACACTTTAATTTATCAGCTTCTGGTGCAATAAACAAGTCGTTTTGATAATAACTTATTATATAACGAACTCAATAAGATTTGACTAACAGTTATCTAGTCAAACTTAACTAAATGATGTTTTAGTCAAATAACAGAACATGCATTTTTTTGATAATTCAATTAGTGAAATTTGACTGAAAATTAGTAACTTTGAATTAAAATTAGTCAAATTAGATTAAATTACAAAAAGTTACATAATCGCCCCCAGGGGAGCGATTACGTAACTTTTTTCGCTTTCACTTACACTTTTTCGAAATTCATGTCGGTTGTCTTTTTTTTGGACATTAAAATTAAGTCAGGATCAGAGAATATGAATAAATGAAGAATGTTTAATTTCGTGATTGTACTGGGGTATATTCCAAAACCTTACTCTAAGAGTTGGAGTCGAGATAAAAATTGGCCTAGCAAAAGTTACCAATTTATTTTCAGCGAAACAAAATTATGAAAGTCTCTTGTTTGATTGGTTGAAAAATTTATTGGGCTTATAGAACTGTCAAATATGCGTCAAATCGTTTACGCTCATCAAACCTTGTCTGGTAGAAGGTTTGGAAAGAGTTATTGTTTTGTCAGTTCTTTAGTCCAGTTTGAAAATGTCCGAATTTTATTTATAGACACCTGCAGACAAATTCTTACACTTTTAATAATATTATAATGTGGAAAACTACAGTATTTATAAAGTTTAAACTGTAATTGCCCACTCTCTAAGCTGGTGTATCGATGAAAACTGTGTCACTGTATCAAATTATTCAGAATTTGCGCTAAAAATTAGTAAATTTTAACTCATTAATCATTGTGAATGACTAATTTCATTTAGCAACTGACTTTTCAGTGATACAAATTTAGAGAGCATTTATTACCGATTCAAGATAACAACATTTCAACTTTGATTGCATTCATTTTGAAAAAAATTCTGAATGCTTTGCAGGTAAAAATATTCAATTATTAACCGCTTTAAATAAAAAATTTTTGGCTTCAAACACCTCAATTGAAAAATTTCACAGGAAAATGTGGTTTAATTTTGATCCGGATATTATATCCTGAATGAGATGTAAGAAAATGAACTTAATGAGTCGTAATTCAAATTGTTTTTCGCTCCAAATAGATAATTTTTTACTTCTTCGAACACCGAATTAAAAAATTAATTTTCATAACTTTAAATGGTTTGAATTATACATTTTTTTTCAGTAGCTATCGCCAGTGAAAATATACATTCTTTAGCGTTGAACGTTTAAAATCGAAAATTTTAGGTTTGTAGACTTTGTTTATTAGATCAAACTTATGAATATGAGTTTGTGGAAATTTGAAATATTAATTTAAAAATTCTCCAATTCCTAAGATTTTGAAATCAAAGTAAAGTACACGCTTTAATTCAAAAATGGTTCAAATGATGTTTCTTGATGTTGAATACTTGCTACTTGAAATTTCAGACTGTGCAGTTATTAATTTCTAAATACATAAAATATTGAATGGATCCGGTTCATTTGTATTGCAATCAGTCTTTTATTGAAGGTTATTTTTATCATTGTCAATCAAATTTTTTTTGACATCTTGAGCTCAGGCTTTTGCAGTTTTTAGAATGCATTTAAAATTATGAATAGGTTACTTTCTACAATAGTCTTTAGAAAGTTTAATTAATTTTTATTTGATCGAATTAAAAACTGTTCAATAATAATTTTATTACAATTCATGTTCATTCAATTTATTGTAGAAAATGTTTCATACTCTAACCTTACCTCAGAGTATTCACGAAAACAAGATGCCGGCAATGAAATAAATTGATGTCTGTGATTACTCTAATCTCCGGTTGGCGCTTAAAAAAATTTCCAGGCTCAACCGAGTATTTTTCTTTGCATTACTTTCTTCGAAGTGTATTTTAAGACACGTCGTATTATTGCACCCGTTCCACAAGGACCTTCTACATTTATCAAATCTCTTAACTGTTATATTCCCCTAATCGTTAAAGATATCTCTGCCATTAGCTGTGATATAGGAGAGGGCTCAGGATACGAAGACCCAGGGATTTCAAGTTGGACCCAGTGTGTTAAAATTACAAGCTTTGTCGTTAAAGATCGTTCAAGCGTTCCAAGAAGTGGAGAATGATCCCTCGAGCTGGGGACAAGGGGCCTCAGGGCCCTGGACTTCGTCTTTTTTCTTAAACCGGATTTTCAAGACACATGTGTTCCGCGACTGTTGCTGCGCTGCCTCGGCTTTAGTTTCCTTAGATACCCGGAGTTGCAAAATCTCCGGCAAGGTGATCTAGTTCTGACAAAGTAGATCGCAATGCCGCCCTCTGCATAGAGTGAATCCGATATGGGGAATATATGATGAACTAGACCTCGTGATTAATATTATTGTAATCTATTCCTTTTCAGATCAGACACAAAAAGTCCAATTGGGGGGAAAAAACAGTAAATCAAACTGATGTCTTGACTAGGGTGACTTACTTCTTGTTTAAAAAATATATTTTGGGGTCGTTTTAATTTGTTGCAGCTTAACTAAAACTTTGGTTCCTTTAGTAATGCGATTTTTAACTGAATAAAAAGTAAATGAAAAAGTGATGCCATCTAGCGGGACTCTACTCACACCATGTGTCGCGCAACCTCGTTGAGAAGTGCTATGAAACATGCCCTAAAAAGCTATCAAACTTCAGTTTATTAAACATACTATGTAAATTACTTTTTTTTTCTATAATGATGTACATATATCTATACAAATTTCAGGATGAGTTCATAATAATTTATCACGGAGACGAAACCTTGAAAATGTTTAATGTCATAAGTATTTAAGAGCACTATTGAGTGCGTCTCTTCATTTTAGTAGAAATAAAAATAACGTGGACAAAAATTTAGAAGAAACTTTTATGCGAGTCATGAGTGGCGTGACCGCACTAAAAATTTGTTCGATCAAAAAGAAGTTTGTTTGACTCAAACAAATTTTTTTCATCCCATATATCAAGAAAAAGTATGTGTTTCATTCAGACAAATATCGCTTAGATCTGAAAAAACTTTTATTCTGAGTGCGCAGAGAATGTCCCTTGTTGCATTCGAATCGAAGGAATTTTATTCTGAATGAAAGCAACAGTTGAAACCGAGACGCTTCAAACTTGAATCTCATGAATAATTCCATAAATTCCCTCACAAGAATTACATATACGTAACAGCAAAAATCATCTTAGATAACCCATTGCACATAACAATCCGCAAGGAGGCGGAAGGCCATTGAATTTTTATCGTCACTTGCAACGACATAATTTATTTGCTACTGTGCGTAGCTTGTCATGAGCACAGAAAAAAAAGTTTAAATGTATCGTAGATAAATTTTGAAACGGTTAAAAATTTAACGAATTTTGGGGAAGGATTTCACCGAGATTATGAGAATAATCCTGACGTCATCTAACTACGTCAGGCTGGAGTGAGCAAATTGGAGAAGAACGTAGAATCGGTAACAAAAAACAAAAAAAAAAGACATTGTTCTTGCTCATAAATCTCCTCTGAAGTAGATTTACTATTGTAAACGCACTACAACTTATATTACATCACTTAGCAAGAAGCAACTGACAGCTGGGAATCGATATTTTGCTCCAGCTTAATGAAATCAAATGACTGTAGTTAGCGCTGTCGTCGCAACTCTTGCTACTTTTCGGAAAAAAATTGAGGCGAAAACAGACGAAAGATTACCCAGACCCAGGTAAGTTAATTTTGCATATGAACTGTGGAGTACATAACGAGCATCAAGCATTGTTGCAACGTAAATGTTATATTTATGTAATCTTTGTGTACGTTTGTGTCTCACAAATAACTTCATTTACTACTTGTGCATAAAGCATCTTTGAATATAGTTTATTAAAATCTAATGTTTTTAAAAGTTACAATTTCCCCCTTCTTGATAATATTTCCGTTACCCTATATGAAATTTGTAATACAAATTCTAAATTTTGTGCACTGTTTTCAGAATTTCAGCGATTTGCGGTAGAAGCCATGTAGAACTTCGAAGATTTGACCAAGGAGGAGCTGGCTGTTGAATTACAAAAGGTGGTAGATCCAAAAATTGCTGTCATTTTGAGAGGTAATGAGAATATTCTGATTCGTACTTGAATTAAATGATGTGTAAATATGTGTGATAGCGTGACCACTGAAGTCTTGAGAGGAAACTTCTTTTTTCCCTGATAAAAAAAATTTCGGTCATTGAAGTTGAAGAATTCAAAGCTTTTAAAATTAATCGTTTTTAAATTTCAGTTATTTGCAAAGGAAGATTCTGCAAATAAGAGCATTAAAAATTGTTGAAAATTCTGAAGTTCAAGCATTTAAAGTTGAAAATTGAAACGTTTAAACCTGAACAATTCAAAATTTCAAGGCTAGATAGTGTAAAATCTCACATCAAAAGCTTTATCAAAATAAGTAGAGTGACATTGAATTTGAAGCCTCCAAATCAAATTTAAAAACTTTTTTAATATTGCTAGGTCTTAACCCTTCACATTACAACAGATGGAAAAAATGTGTGAATACGAAATTTCCGAATCTACATCGGCGGAAAAATTCAAAATACCAGATAGTGGTCTTTTGCGGATTTCATCGATGAGAACATTAATGATTCGTTCTTTTTGAGAAAATTCGAAATTGTTTCCTGGGATAAATTTTCTAATCTTATAGACATTATACAAACTTCTAGACTCTATATTATGATTTCAGCTTGGAACCAACATATAGATGATTACGTATCGGCTGTTCGTAAAGAGGCTTCAACGTACGTCGAGCCGTACATTCGAAGACAGGTTTTTCATTCAAGCTGATGGATATTACATTCAAATTTTGGATCGCGCAAGTCCCATAACTGCATTTGAATTGTTATACAAGTGGTATTATGTACTCAATGTCCATTTAGCTACTTCTCTAACGTTCTTTCACATTTTTATAGGGTTGTTACCTCTATAAAACTACAAAATCAGTGAAGAGTTCGGTTCGATCTTTAGATATAACAAAATTTCAACTCAACTGCCTCTGAACATTTAGAAGGTCAGTGATTTCGATATCTATTGTATAATTCAAAGTTATTTTCTACTTAGGCTACAGTTATAAATAATTATCATGTGTAGGCAATTCATTTGAATGTAACATTCAGAAGACTATTTAAAGTGATGTCTTAAAAATAAATATTCTTTATTTCATATTTTAGATTTCATTATTTTAAAACTATAAATCCAATTTACTATAATTTGCTAAGGGTCTAGTACAATCAACCTAAATTCCAGTTAACGTTACTAGTACTCTCGTCAATTTAACTAAACTTGTTTTGTAGTCATCGTAACTTGCTTATCTTTTTTCTTGGTGTAATTATAAGTGAGGCGGGAAATAAGCAACCAATGGATTACTGACTGAATGGGTTACTGAACCAATGCGTTACTGACATGCGCATCTCTCCTGAAGCGAGTGAAAAATCTCATTCTTGACTAACCAATTAGTATCTTTTGACTATCCAACTAGTAGTTTCGCCACCGGCCGCCACGTCTAGAGGTTACTTATTGATTTTGTCACACGAAAGTAACCAATTCAATTAGTTTTGATTAATTATCAGCTACTGAGATCTCACTTTTACAATTAGTCCAATTTGACTTATAATTAGTTAAATTTAACTAATTCATATTTTGCGAGTGTATAACTTGTCTACCATTGATGGACCGATGATTGGACCAAGCATGGGCCAAGGTTAGGAGAAAAATTTGAATGGTATATATAAATAACAATTTTGTATATGGTCAAATTCTTCCCAATCTTGACCTATACTTGGCCCATGCTTGGGCTGATCATTGGTACATTAGTAGCAGAAAGTAATCCATGTTTTCGAGCTTATTGGGGAGTGTTGGCTATCAGTCATGGACCATAGATGGATTTTTTTCTTTAGCGATATCATCTGAAGCTTCGGCCATAATTGGCCGAAATTGGCGGCCAATCTCGCAGCAATATTAGCATCACTGGGTCCCAAGCTTGGGCCAAACGTGGCCCAATGGTAAATTTTCCACTGGGCGATCTTTACCAATTTATTTTTCCCTGTGCACATATTTATTCATCATAATGTAGTAATTGATTTTAAAAAAGCTTTCTTAGAGAAGTACAATGTTGGTGATGAATGAAGTTAGTAGAATATACTTTTTAGCCGAAAAACGAAATACGAGTGTGAGGAAAAACTACAATCACGGTATTGTAACGGTGAAATTGCAATACGTGTATTGTAAGTGTTGCAATTTGTGGGGTCATCGTGTCGAGCATTATAATACATGTATTGTAAATATTGTATAATTCGAAAGTCTATCTGATGAGTGAACGTTTGTGTTCTTTCGTAACAATAGCTTTGTACTTTGCCTTTGAAATATCCGCCTGTGCAAGTCCTCGTATAAGTTACTTAAGTAAATTCTAAACTCATTAACATCGCCTTATTTTTAAAAGAAGAGAAGATTGAATAAGTTGATAATTTCGTGTAGATGGAGAGATATTCAGACGAAAAAACGGGGGTAGAGCGATTATCAGTGGTGTAGAAGCCATTATTAGAAGTGAAAATGTGACGAAAGAGCTAAGATTTCAATATATAATTCTGCGCTTGCACCCACTGTGATGTATAGTAGCGAAACCTGGATACACTAAGTAAAGGATGGGGGTAAAGTGAAGTGAACACGGTTGGCATGCAATTCCTGCGACATATATGGGCGTCTCTACGAAAATTGTCATTTTCAGCACAAAAAAAATTAAAAATAAAGTTTGGAGTACATCTTTCAAACTTTTTTCACATATTACCTACACATGCATAATGAAATTTTTGTTTGTTTGGTCACTTACTTTGCGCATGTGCACAAGTTACAAATTTGAAAAAAAATTCATTAGTTTCTTTTAGAATGAAATAAATGGAAAACTCAAGAGCATTTCCAGTTTTTACTACTTCTATGTTCAGGATACTGCCCACAGTAGTTTGATTGTATAATATTATGAGATATTTACATTAAAAAATACGATATTTATTTCATAAAAACCGCTTAATTTTTTAGGTACATCATTTTCCATGCTGGGACGTTTTTCGATGCTGAAATACAGAGAAGTGAGTAAAAAATTTGATCCTATCTTGATGAGTGCCATTCTTATAGCTGCAAGTGTTGGAGCGGACCGTTTTACTGAAATGTTGGAGGGGACATTTGAGCTTTAAGTTGCTCGTAACTTTTGCGTGCACTTCCTTTGGCCCAACATACTGTTCAATTTCCATGAGCATAGAAAAGTGTGCTTTGAAAAGTCTTTAAGTAAAGTACGATGGAGGGAAAATTTTTTCGACAAATTCGAAATTTTCAATATTTGAATGTGTGATACTTCGAAAATTTTAATAGCACATTTTTTTCCTATATATGATCTCCGTCCAACACCTAAATCTAATAAAAAAGTGAAGGATTTTCGACCTGGGTAGATGTGCGCACTTTCCACAACTGCAGATGCTGGAGGGGACATTTGAAACTTAAAACCGTGTCACGTCTTTTAGATTTTTTGTCTTGCCTTTACAATCAAAGCACAGTTTAATATCTAGGAAATTTAGGTAGTCTATGGTCGACTGAACTCACATGATTTTTTTCAGAATTTTCAAACATTGCGCAAAATAGCCGTGAGCATATAAAGCATTCAATTTGTAACGGGTAACAAATATTATAAAGGTACATTTTGGGAATTCGGTTACATCTTTACATGAGGGCTTCTCTACTGACTATGAGCTTCTGTTTCTATTTCAGGGAGTCTATCTCTAAATTTTCATGCAATATAACTTGACTTGTAAGTGTAGGATTACCTATAAAAGCACGGTAAAAGAAAAATGACACTTTCCGTGGAAACGCATGTATGCCGTAAAACTATAATGGACAAAGTCAGTAATGAGTGGGTTCTCAAAGAATATGGTTCAGAAGAAACTCTGATTGACAAGAGTGAAAGAAATTTGTTGAGGACTCTAAAGCGAAAAGATATAAAGAGCCATACAAACACAAGAGCTTGCATGAAAAGATGTTTGAATGTAAAAGATGCAGAAGATGTAAGCCAGGAGGCGGATGTGTGTACGAAAATTGATTACAAGAAATGTGGGACGAAGAGTAAAACATCAAACGAAAGATTTTGAATACTCATGGGCCCTCGTGGAGAGCTTTGTTTAGTGGATGTGGTTGGGGTAAAGTGTATGGATCTTCCTATGATTTTATTACTCAATTTATGTCTTCATATGTGAACTGTGATGTACAATGGCTCTGTGTAGTTCTTCACCTGGGGTGATTGCTTGAGAGATTGATTAGCGACCTGTGCCGGAGCGGTGTCGAGGGACGATTATAATGTTTGAATAAACAGCACGCGACATGAAAGTGAGGGATGTGTAGCGTGTAGGAGGAGGAATAGATTTTAATCTCTCCCTTCTCCTATACATACCTAATAAAAAATAATGATAACAAGAATAATAATAATAACGCGTTGGCGTCACGGTCGGGCTTGAGCTTTCCTCTTATGACTTTGACGGCTATGTTGGCGGCGGCATTGCTACTGACAGGGTTTACCAAGCTAAACAGGCAAAGAACGAAGAGAAAAGAGACTGAGAGGAACACCAAAACCCACAAATAATGAAGGGTTTAAAAAATATATTGAAACGATGGTCGCTTCCCGAGGATCATCGGGGCGCCCCTGGAGCCACCGCTGGGGGCCACAGTATGCGGGACGGTGGTGATGGTAAGTTGCGTGATGGTCAGGCAGATCTCATCGATCAATAATCTGGCCTGCAAGAACATCTGCAACAAATATATATCAACAAATTGCTTCCAGCAGTTGAAATAGCTACCATCAAAATGGAGGTAGAACAACAGCCTCCTATTGATGAATTCCCTATGGAAGGTGTGGATAACGGAGAAGTGATTGAAGCTGAAGGCATGGATGCTAGGGATAATGAAGAACAAGTACCGGGTCCACTAGAACCACATCCGGCCATAAACCTTCCCGTTGACGTAAGCGACGAAATCCCAGAAAAACTTGAGCACCTTGAAAGGAATTTTGATCAAGCTCTACTAGAGTTCAGGGATGTAGAACCAACACAAAGGCATCCTCTGCCAAAGATGTTCATTACGAAGAATCCGCATGCGCTGATAGGGCACCTAAGCAACAAGGTTCTGCCAATGCACTTGAACGCAGAACTAACTGCATTACAGGTGCAAGCTCTTGTGTAGTGTTCGGCTGTGGCAGTCGTTAAAACATTGTGTCGTAGAACTAGGCCTACGAAAGCAGTCTTTGCTGCAGGAAGGGAGCGAGATGCACCATGGAAAATCAGGTTGAATATAGATGTTAGTAAAGTAAGGAGCAAATTGGGTCGATTAACTCAATATAAGAAGGAAAGAAGAACCAGAAAGCTGACACGCCATGTTACAAAAATCATCCACCCTCGGAATATCGAGAGATTGGCACCAGCTGTATTGGATGAGATTAAAGACTTCTAACGGCAGAGACTTGATGTTATGACTGCTAGATTGCGTCGGTACAATACGAGTAATGCAAGAAAGTAGCAAAATCGAACCCTTCAGGTAGATGAAAAGAGGTTCTATTATGAATTAATTAAAGAGAAAAATATCTAGTAAGATACCGAAGTTTCTGAATGAGAAGACATGGCTGACTACTGTTCGGGTGTTTCCGGAAAAACAAATAGGAGCAACTTAGGAGATACGTGGTTCCAACTAGAGAAAGAAAGGGCAATCAATAATCCTGTAATGGAGCCTACTAAGATCACAGACTCAGCGTTTCAACGGTTTCGAAAAGGGCAAGTAACTGGAAGGCCCCAGGCCCAGACATGGTGCACAATTTCTGATACAAGTCCCTGGCCAGTGTGCATTCTGCGTTGGCTAGGTGTTTCCAAAAGATCATCGAACAACGAGATCTGATACCAGGCTTTTTGCTCAAAGGTATCACGTACATGTTGCCTAAAAAACTAGATGCTCAAAATCCATCTGAATTTCGACCAACAGCCTGTCTTCCGACGATTTATAAGTGCCTTACAGCTGTGATTGCAGATAAGGTCTACTCTTATTACGACGGAAATAACATCCTGAAAGAAGAACAGAAAGGATGTTGCAAGAACTCCCGGGGCAGTAAAGATCTAGTCACGATTGACGCTGTAACCATGAAACAAGCTAGAAAACATCAAAGAAACTTGCACATGGCTTATATTGACTACAAGCAAGCGCTTCCTTTGGTACCAAACGATTATTTGCTTGGACTTTTAAAAGTTTATAAGATCTGCCCACGTATCATCGACTTCTTACGTCGCGTGATGATGCTTTGGGGAACAAGAATCAAGTATTTTGATCATGGGCAACCAAGGATAACTAGATCAATTCGCATTACGATGGGTATCTTTCAAGGAGACTCCTTTAGTACATAAGGTTAGTTCAAACAAGAAACTACAGCATGTAATTCATGTCACGAAGCAGTTCTCCAATGACATCCACATGGAATTTGGACTAGATGAATACAGAACGTAGCGGGCATTAGACATGAACAATTTGCCTTAAGCCTTGGATTCTTAACAGAATGGATGCCATTCTATCGATACTCGTATATTCCAGTGCCCGTTTTGGGAAATGATGACTACATCTTGTACTGGGATGTTAATATACAGACTGATCATTATCTACTTGTACGTGGCCTCCATTGACTACAGGCAAGCGTTTTCTTCGGCGCCACATGACTATTTGCTTCAATTTCTAAAGGTTTATAAGATCTGCCCACGTATCGTCGCCTTTTTAGGTTGTGCGATGATGTTTTGGGGAACAAGAATCAAGTGTTTTGATCATAGCCAACCAAGGATAACTAGATTAATTGGCATTACGACGGGAATCTTTCTAGGAGACTCCTTTAGTACATTATGGTTTTGTTTAGCGTTGAATGCATTGAGCAAAACACTAAATAGCATGTCTCATGGATTCAGAGTACATGATAACGAGGATGGTCATCAACTGACTCACCTTATGCACATGGATGACCTAAAACTGTACGCTAGTTCGAACCAGAAACTGCTGCAAGTGATCCAAGTCACAAATCAGTTTTCTGATGACATTCACATTGAGTTTTTACTAGATAAATACAGAACAGTGCATTTAATCAGAGGAGAATTAGAGACTGCAGAATTGGAGATCGAGGAAAAGGAGTATATCGAGGGAATGGCTGAGGGTGAGTCATATTAATATCTGGGTATTGTTGAGTCTAAGGGTATTCAGCACAAAGTAGTTAAGAAAAGCCGAATGAATGCCTTTACTGTCTACCTATGTCTCTAGCACTCAACATAACATTATCGGCTATGCTTCGGGAAATCGAGGGTTGTTACACTCATACCTTTCCGGAATCGACCGGAAGGGCCCTTCTGTCCAGCAAGACTCCCCGGGTACGCAAGTATTCTCTTCTACCTGTCAAAACTGTTTAACAATTAAAATTACAATTCGAGCATCTGACTCCTTCACTTCCTTCAAAAGTCAGCGAGCAAAACCTTCAAAATCCTCCTTCACATTTTTGTAGATTTCATAATAAAAATAAATCAAGGATATATATTGAAATCAATTGGCTTACTCGTATTCCTTAATTAAAGTTTCTAAACAATACTACACAACAGTATGTTTTATGAGGTGAGAAATGCAACTTGCTAGTCTAGTCTGGTGCGTAGTGCATCCAACTTAAAAGTTTTTTTGATCGCAATGCGATTAAAAATATACTTAATTATATATTTATCAATAGAATTAAGGATGATCGCTAATGTGAGAAACAGAGTACCAGTAAGGATCCTCATTTTTGTCTGATGCACAGAGGTAGTTGATTTATATAGAATTCCTGCAACAGTATAATTACGAATATTTATTATCCCACAAGATGTTTCAGCACATGTGACCGTCTACGAAGAAAGGGACCTAACGCCCAAAAAATCGACCCTCAGTTTTTTTTACCCCAATAATTTTTACTTGCTCTTTCATGGCACAAAAAACTATTCTTCTATCTGCGAAATTCGAATCGTTATTAAACTGCAGAGTGAGACCGTCTTATGGAGCTTCTGTGCTGGACTGCCTGTTCAATCGCTACTGTAAAATGGAGCTCCCAGGTGTTAGGTTCTTTTCTTCGTAGACGGTCATATATACTACATGGGCTGAAAAGTCTTCGGCCTGACAATGAAAAAACGATATTTTGAATGAAAAATTGGCTTTATT
>JAUMHM010000086.1:9363628-9400388 GCA_032362435.1 Melikaiella ostensackeni
GGCAAGGAAAAACTTTATCGATAGTGACGACTGCGCTTTTTGTGGGTCTTCTGATGGGGATATCAATCATGTTCTATAGGCTTGCCCCAATTACACAGTTTGCAGGAGGAATGTAGAACTTTCTCTCATCAAAGATAAATTCTTTCCAGCATATTCAGTTGAACCTTTTCTTATTTACCCAACAAGTAAGATAACTTCTCTCCTTGTAAAATTTTCTAAAATCAACGATTTACTGATCCGAAAATAATTTTTTAGGCTAAGAATCTTTAGGAGTCCTGCTTGTCAAATTGTCGTCCACAGTTTTGCTCTCAATTTCTAATTTCAGTTTTCGCGCCATTTATTGTAAGGACAAGAAGCCACCTTTTACTCTTACACCCACCCACCTACCTCGCGTAATGAACCTCTGCTCCCATTGGTTATTTTCTCTCTGCGCCATCAACCTAACCTGAAACAAAGACACACAGCCTGCATAGCCTTGGCCAAATAGGTCTAGCATTAACGGCAAGGAGATTAGTCTCCAGACCTAGGCTAATAGTCTGCTCCTTTGCAGAATTAAAGGAGAAGAAGAACAAGGAAGCGGGACCAATTCACTTCTCTCGAATAGCTCAGCGAGGCGAGGCGTGTTTGTGGGGGACTTAAAATCAACATAATAAATGAATGTGATTTTTGTAACGACTTCGCACCCTATTTAATTGTGGAAACCTGGTTTTGTATGATTATATTTTTGTGATTCCGATTTAAGAAGATAAGAAGCACTTCACTAGAGTTCCAATGGAATGGGTATTATTTCTGATATTCGTATCTGAAAGTCACGACGCAACTCGTAACTACTTTACACTTTATTTAGATATGAAGACCTCGTTGTGCCAAGGAAATTCAGATATGTAATGTTAAAAATTGAAGGAGAATTCACGGTTGCATTTCTCACGTCAATTTCACAACAAAATTAAATCAACTGTGTTCTTTTAGTTGCAAATAGGTCTAATCAGAGGAATCCGGTACATAATAATCTCCAACCTTTCTTAAAATTTTGCAATCAACTCTCCCTTGAGTGATTACATAACCTTAGAATTGGCATCATTAAGCAAATTGTCAAATGTATCAGAAGCATAGGAATTTATTTGACTTACAAACTTTGGCTGTTACTGATCATGGATCATTGTTGGTTGATTTTAATGATGAAATTCTTGGGGCTAGTTTTAACGTCCTACCAGTGTTGGATTCAATTTGTATAGTTGGATGCAATTTACAGTACAGGACAAAGTAAATGCAAATTGGACGAAATTCTTAAAAGTTATCAATATTATTGAGATGAGTTTGAAACGCATCATTACCATTACAAAGATAAAATCAATTTCCAGTTGAATCGAGGTCAATTATGTTGAAAGAACCTCAATAATTTGAATATTAAACTGGAACGATTATATGCAAAATTTAATTTCATCCCTGGTTAAAGGCGAATAGTGTTACATTATCATTCCTTCATTTTCCTTTTCTCATTTTCTTTTCTTTTTTTTTCTAAATCTCTTACCGTACATTCTATATATCAATATCTCAACGACAATAATGTCCAATTTCAAACTCCACAAATACAAACTCTACCTCCTTCTCTACAAAATGCAAAATTGTACTCAAAATACTTTTCGAATTTACCCACCTTTTTATCGTTACCATGCACATTAAGAGGCTTTCGGAAGTGCGTCAAATGTAAAAAAATCCGAAATGCGACAAGTGCAAGATCGAATCGTTTCTTTCCCGATTCAATTCTAAGGCCAGTCAAATGCGAACTATCACGTTCGATTCGACAGAATGCATATGTCTGGTTGAGATAGTGAAAAGTATTATACGACGATAATCCCACTATATATTTAAGGTCTTCGAAGTGTTGACCAGGGTACCATATACATATTAGGTTCATGGTGGTATAGAGACTGAGAGTGTGTATCTCTGATTTTTTTGCACCATCAACTTAATAATTACACTACATCTCTACGAAATTCGGCTGATGACGGCCGACAAGTTTTGGAGAGCAATATGAACTTTTACTTTCTTTTTTTTAAATTTAACGTTAAATTAAAACATACGCTCTTAGCGAAAAAAAAATCACGCTCCATTATCTCAAAAACTAATAATATGTTTTAATCAAACTTTTTTGTATAGATTCAGCAAATCAATAGCTGAAAAGTAAATTCTATATGACCTTTGAATTGGAAATAACATTTTTTATCACCGCCCACATTTGAGAAAACGTGCCCATCGAGCGAAAAAAAGTTTCCTTTATATTCTCTCGAAACCTGGTCCTATTTTCTAATCAAACATTTTTTGTATCGCTTCAGCAACACAGTTGCTGAAGAATTATTTCCCACCATTTTCATCTTTGATGATCTTTGATTTGGTGATTTTTTATCACCATCCGAATTTTAAAAAACACTTGCTTCGAACAAAAAAAAATGATCCCAAAATTTTTTTGGAACATAATAACATTTTCTAATCCACCCATTCAAGGTTCAGTTCAGCACTGATTTATCTTAAAAATACTACCTCAACCTTTTTTAAATAAAGAATCGATTTATGAGAAATCTTTTTTTTTTCCTGTAAAGTCGTGAAAATGTCGGTTAGGCCCTTATAGAATGCAACCATTAATTTAATGATTATAATATTCCCATTATAATTTATTTTTTCAAATTATGAATTATATAGTAAATGGAACAATTCTTTTCTTGAAAATTCTCAATTTTCACTGAGAACGCAATGAATTATCGTTTTTTTCAGACGCATGAAAAAAAAAACTGTCAATTTTTTAAATTTACTATAACAGAAATGAAATTTGAGAAACACAAAAGTGTAAATAATCCAATCTCGTCAAAATGTGCAGACAGAAAACTCTGATCCTCAGAGCGCAATTTGTCGCAAAAATTGATTATTTGGTCACACAGCAAACATTGATGATTTTGAGACAGGGAAACAAAGATTCCAGGAAAGACAGAGTTTCAAAACTTAAGGCGACTTTGTTCATTAAGTATGAATAAAAAAGTACGTGAAATTTGTTGCCACGCACCAGTCTTAAACTACAAATACAAAAACAAAAATAGCTAGATAATATTACCACTATTTTTTAAATATTTGTGATTCACAGGTGTCACTCATATTGAGTTAAAGAATATAAAATTCAAAAGTAGAGCTAAATAGTTGATGATTTCAAAAATTACTTCAAAATCTGTCCCACAAATTTTTGTCTGATCATGTTGCAGAAATAATTATTTAGAATATAGATAATGGGGGCTAAAATTGTAAATTTTATACTTACGAAGATTTTATTTCAATCAAAAATCGATTTATCAACGTTGAGTCCAAGTACCTGTGAGTAAGGATCACCGTTATCGCGTGATGTTTTTACATTCTCATCAGAGAAAGTATTAGATTTATGTAAAATTTGACTCCCCCGTTTTTGTCGAATGTCCACGTTTTGAGACTCTCTGAACCCGAGAAACAGGTTTCCACGAAAGTGTCTGTCTATCTGTATGTATGTGCGTCTGTATGTATGCATGTATGTATGTATGTATGGCTGCCTGTGAACACGATAAGTTTCGAAAAAATTAATCTTTTGGATTGGCCTTAAGTACATTCTCTTAGTATCGAAAACTGAAGGTTAAGTTCGTTAGCCAGCCATTTTGGATGAAAATTTAAAGAGTTCGAGCATTTTTAAAGTTTCTGAGTTTTTTTTTCTAACATTTGAAAATTATATGTATGCTTATTCGTAGTACGCAGGAAGTCGAATAATTCATCCGCATGATTTTTTTCGGTAATAATTAATTTATCAGAGTTATAGCATTTACAAAATTCACAAAAGAAACGAAAACGAACATTTTGAGCTGAAAAACACACGATATGAAAGAAGTCGACGAGAGAGAAGAGGTTGCTTTTTGAATGTCCTACAAGATTGTCATAACAAAATTTCGAATTTAAAAAAAAAATCGAAAATTCAAATTTTGAGCCAAATAATGCGAGATGCGGAAAACAGTCGGAATATCAAAATTGTTGCTTTGACGAAGACCTGTAAGCTTGCCTCCAAACATTTTTTGGCGGCAGGCGTAGTTTCTTTCTTAAGTATGGAAAATGTTATTGGAATATTGCTGTTTCGATTTTTGAGCCAAACAACGCGAGATAAGAAAAAAAGTACAAAGAGTAGAATCTGTCCTTTTGAAGTGTCAAATAAAATTGCCGTTGAAGATTTTTTTATATAATCAATCATTAATCATGAATATAGTTTTTTAATCGTCTTTCTGACTATTTATTTGTATACATTATACGGCGAGCGCGAAAAAGCGATCGCCAAACGCGAACATTATGATGAGAATGTATGTCTTAAGGCCGGTAGAGCATTAAATATATAAATTCCGTTCTTCATTCGGAATCAAAAACAGAATTAGTTATTTGTACATGAAGAACATATAACGTCAAGTGCGTGATACAGATGTTTCGGAGCGCGAAGCGCGACGATCAAGTGCTTCGAAGTGCGAAGCACGTTAACCTAATCGCGCGGCTTAGACGCGCTCAAATTTGCGAAATCGAAAGATACCTGAATTGCAAAAAAAGTGAAATAAAAAACTAATTTATTAGAAAAATGGTGGAAATTTTTTTTGCTCCTAATGATAAACTAGTATGAAGGGTTGTATAAATTATTTTGGAAAACTTTTATAAAAAATTGAAATCACGTAACTAGAAGGCGAGTCTATAAATTTGTGAATTTTTCAAAGTTGGGTGGGAGAATATATTCCAAGAATTTGAAGTCAATCGAAGAACATGATTTTGAAATTTGGGTAGTTGCGAAATAATGTCTCTCATATATATCATTATATTTTACAATATAATAAAATATATGTTAAGCATTGACAATTGAACTGTGAAGTTCAAAAAATAATATTTTCGTCCAATTTTATCATTACTCTTTATCTTTACAGACAGTTTCCGCCGCATTTACGTCAGAACAGAATCTGGAAGTCTTGCGTAACATATCTGTTACACTAGTATTTGACGTCGACAGAAAATTATTCTCTGATAATAAAGTCAGTTGCGAGAAATTATATTTTTCAAATCCTAAAGATTTGTTCACTCTAAAAAAATTAACAATTTTCACTACACTTTTTTAATTTTTTGCCTCACTAGGTTACAGAAGAAGCCGCGCAGCAAAAAGGAATATTTTTGAGCTATGAAGAAAATGTAATGTGTTGACTGGCTCATAGTCAATTTTATGGACAACATCTCTATCCTGGTTATTTCAATTGCCTACGATGTCATAATGAAGCCGCTATTGGAAATAATGTTAATGTGCGTGAAAAATATTAACTTTGGTCTATTCCAAAAACAATACTCGTCCTTCTCTCATCCAGTCTCATATATTTATTAATTTCAAGTGAAAGCAAAGCAGCTACGAAGCAAGTTTGACACTAAATGTTAATGAGAGGATATCGGTCGTTTCCGCATTTTTCGCAGAATATTGCAATTCCAACAAAAGTGAATAAAAATTGATAAATATTAATAGTTGCATTTTTTAGAATTTGCGTTCACAAAACTCAATCTCCTCGAGTTAGAAAAGACTATAATATCAAGAAGAAGATTTTTAATTCTCAAATATTTCAATTCGAATCGGGTATATTTTGAGAAAGACTTCGTGCGTTTTGATGCGCAAGTCCCAAATTTCATTCTCAACATTTTAGAAAGATGGTCATACAATAAATATCTTAGAAAATACTAATGTGCGTTTATTCATACATGAAATTTTAACATGAATATAAAAAAAATTATTCTCTTTCTATTTACAGCGTGCACAAGGTTGCTGTCTCGACATTATTGCTGGATTGAAAAGGAGAGCAGAATTAGCTCTTAATAAATTTAATGAATGCCTTGCAAGTTTGGCTCATGAGGCGACTACTGTATCAAGAAGGTCTCAAAGAGGAGTTACAAACAATAGAGTACAGGAGTGATTGTATTGATATGATGAACAATTTAGAAAATTGAGATAAGATAAAGGGCCTAAAGGCCGATAGAGCCTTAAGTAAATAAATTTCCTTCTTCATTTGAAATCAAAAAAAAATTTAGTGATTTGTACATGAAAAACATATAGATATTAGAGAATTAGATTTGTGTAAAATTTGACCCCCCCATTTTTGTCAAATATTCACGTTTTGAGACCCCCTGAACCCGAAAAACAGGTTCTTATGAATGCGTCTGTCTGTATGTCTGTCTGCCTGTATGTCTGTCGGTCTATATGTCTGTCTGTGAGCACGATAACTTTCGAAAGAATGAATCTATTGGATTGGCCTTTGGTACACTTTTTGAGTATTTAAAACTCAAGGTCAGGTTCGTTAGCCAGCCATTTTGGATAAAAATTGAAAAAGTTGGAGCATTTTCAAAATTTTTGATACAATTTTTTCAAGACTTGAAAATTATATGTGCGGCTATTCGTAGTACTCAAAAATCCAAACAGTTTATACATACGACTTTTTTCGATTAGAAAAAAATTATGAGAGTTATAGCATTTTCAAAATTTAAAAAAAGAAAAGAAAAGTCAAATAAAATTGACGTTACACATTTCTCTATAAGACCAATCGTTAATCATTAAGATGATCAATAATCTTATTTTTAACTATTTATTTGTATACATTATACGGCGAGCGCAGGAAATCATGCGCGAATATTATGATGAGAATGTATTCGTTGAGGCCGACAGAGCCTCAAGTAAATAAATTTCCTTTTACATTTGAAATCAAAAACAAATTTAGTAATTTGTACATCAAAAACATATAACGTCGAGCGCGAAGCGCGAGATCCACATGTTTCGGAGCGCGAAGCGCGAGGACCGAATCGCGCGCCCTAGGCGCGCTCAAACTTGCGAGCGAAGCGGGCAGATTTTTTAAAATAGAATTGAGACCTTCAAGATCACGTTGTCGAAATTTAATCAGTGGGTTCTTGTTCTTTTATTTTCTAAGAATTTCGTAGTTAAATTGAAGTGATTCAATTGACCTTCGAATCTCCATCCGTTCAAAAGTTTCTCCTATCGTCTTTCTGAAGAGGAAGTTCTTCCTCTAGAAAAGTTCTGTACCGGTTGTATAGGCTTTCACTCCTTATTTTTCACATAACTTTTCCAAAATTTTTATATCGTAAGAAAAACAAGAGAAACTATATACTTGAAGACATCGTATTTGTCTGATGATATACATGTGTGTGTGTGTGTGTGTGTGTGTGTTTTGCCTAAATCTTTACTTAACCCGTGAGCATATGTTGACATAATTTGTTATATGACCTAGTTTGATCTATAGCATATATACTACGTCGCGAGATAGGAAATTTTTTATTAAAAATCACTTGTTTTCTTATTCCAATAACATGTTCACTTTCTGGAAAAAAATAAGATTTTCGACAGATGATAACGTCGTTTACATTCTTACGACACCAGAAAAGCTGCACATAATAAGCAAATTCTTTATAATTCAAGCATTTGAAAATTACAAATGTAACTTTAATTTCAAGTACTGGTAACAGAAAACAATTTTCTTGTACATGTAACTGCGAATTTGAATGCATAAAGATCCATTTTATCTCACTTTTTATGTCAAAAAAATATTTTAATTTATTTTCATGAACAAATTACAAAGTGTTTGTATTGTATTATAGACCACACGTATTTGACACTATAAATTCCACACAGAATAATACAGGTACAGTAGAACTTACATTCTGCCGAGACACAATAAAATGGACACTGAAAGACTTTTATAGAATACGTCCATTCAGTATTTAACACCTTATCTTTAATTCTTTTAGTCAAATGGAATATGAAGGTATTATGCAAGGGAAAATGAGAAGACGTAACAAATATGTAACAGGAAAGTAGAAAAAAAAGACATAAAAAAGTCCTTCTTGCTTCCTCATCTACGTCCTTCTTTTTCTCACTCAATTTTTTTGAGTACCTAACTTTTTATTATTCGCTCGCTCCCTCTTTCGGCAATCCTCTATTTTCCTTTTATAATTTATTTATAACCCTTCCTTCTAGAATATTTTTCCACCCTTCGATTCCATACTGTATTCTTTCCTTGTCTACCTTTTCCTTCGTCTCCTCTTTTCCTTCCTCCACGCCCTTCTTCGACCTTAGCTCCTTTCTATCCTCTCAAGTAGTTTATTCCTTATTGATATATTTCTTTCTCAATTTTTTTTTTCTAACTGAAAGAAGAAAAAAAGAGTAGAAATGTAGGTTGTCAAATGCGGGAGAAATATTAAGGATCCAAATAAGGGTGGGAAAGAAAGGAATGAGAAAAATAGAGGACGAAAGTGAAGGTACTATACAAGAAAGAGGTGATGAACGTGGAGGTGATACAAATCGGGGAAAAGGAGGATTTAATCACTCAACCATCATATGTAAATATATTTTTCACTCTATTATCTCTGTACATTTACGTGAATGTTCCTATCAATACCGTACTATCTCTACCTTTTTTTTTCTTGTCCATCTTTCTTCCGTCCACTTCGTCAATCCCTCCTTCTTCGCCTTCCTTCATCTCTTTTCCTAACTTCCGCTTACGTATTATTTTCCTTTTCCCTCTCTCGTCATTCTATTTCTCCCTTATCCTTCCTCGACTTCCTCTTTTTTCTCTTCAAATCGGACAAAATACCCATTTTCAAATTGCTTTCGTCCTTCAATTTCGTTATTCCTTCGTTTTCCTTGTATACCCTTTTCTTATATCCTTCCCTTCTCTTACTCTTTTTTTCCTGCAAAATCGTGAAGATGTAGGTTAGGCCAGTATGGAATGCAACCATCAATTTAGTAATCATAATAATCACATTATAATTGATTTTATTTGAAAATTCTTCCCCAATTCACCATGTTCAGAAAAGCTGCAATTTTGTAAAGTACCTGTAAATGACGCTAAATAAATAATACTAAATGAATAAATAAATCACACTAACTAAATGAATGTTAGAAATAGAAGTTCTATCACCGCTTTTATTAACTTCACAGGAAAACTAATGAAAATTGACATTAACGTTTATCTCTTCAAGAATGACGAAGCTTTTTGAATATAAAATTTTTAACTACTCAAACATTATTGAGCTTTAGAAACCTAAAGCCGCGTAACACCATCCAACATAATTTCACAGTGGAGACATAAAACAATATGCCTCCAATAAAATAACGTTCGAAATATTTTATTTTGAGGAGCTACACGGAGAGCAAGGGTTCCAAGATTTTAGCTCTTGCGCCAGAGCGTGATTTTGTATCACGGAGTTCCGACTACTTATATCACTAAGCTATAGAGTAATAAAATCACGGATACTTTCGAGATCGAAAAACACTAATCCGTCCTTTTGTCTTAAGGCAAAAGCTAGTTATGAAATTTAAGAGCAGTTCCGTGCATTAATATCTCGCAATTTCTCCTCGTGTAGAATTTATCAGGTTTAATCAAAACTCAGGTTGAACTAGTAAAAAAAAAATACAAAGTAAAAATTTTCATTTTTAAAAATATAAAAATGTGAAAAAATGCTGTTTAACTTATTATATATGTCAGAATAGGGCTCCATTTTTATTTATAATAATACTTCCATTTTGTTATTGAAGTTGATTATAGTGTAATTGATAAGTAAATTATATTGGTGATGAAACACTATATCTCTAAAAAAAATTTATTTGTACTAAGAAGACAATAAATTAGTGTAGATAAAAAATTCTATTTCTTAGTCCGCGAATCGTCGTAAATCTAAATTGTCTTATCATACTGTTAACATTGATATCAGAACAATAAAACGAAAATTCTAGAACTCAGATTTCTGTTGAACTAACTTCACCTTTCCCGAGGCATCGAATCATGATTGGACTTATTGCTTTTACGACAAATAAATAAACATTTCACCTGTGTTGTGTATGATGTATGAAAACACAACCTCGAAGATTAAATTAGGTACTCGTGGTTTGCCTTCGCTACGAAGTAGAAATTAATAACGAACTATTCAATCATGAAGTGTCTGATCTTTTTTTTATCGGCTTTTTGTGCATTCAAAGTAAGTCACTCACAATTTTTTGAGAAATCATCAACTATTAATTACATTGAATAATTAATGAACTCAAATATACAGGTATATTTAATATTAGGTATCAGCACGTCAAATTTAAAAAATAGAAAAACTCACTTGACCAACCCTTCCTCAATTTAGACATCATTTTCACAACTTTTTGGTGATTGAAAAAAGTTCACCACTTTAATTCCCATTCATTCTCCACTTTTTCTTTTGAATAATATATTTTTCCTAAAAATATCTCGGTGGAGTGATTATATCAAAGCACAATTTGATTAAGTTTGAAAATTGAAGTCTACTTACTTTGTAAATCATAAATAAATACGTGGGCAAAATTCGTTGTCACGCGCCTGTCCCAAAGAAAAAATTTTAAATCAAGAATAGCTAGGTAACATTACCACCATTTTTTGAATATTTGTAATTCACAGGTATCACTCATATTGAGTTAGGAAATATAAAAATCAAAAGTAGAGTTCGATATTTCAGAGTTAGTGATCTCAGTTATTACTTCAACATTTATCCGAAAATTTGTTTGTCTGATTATCTATGTTAAAAGTGGATTTATCAACGTTAAGTCAAGTACCATAGAGTCAAAATCAAATGAATTGTGGAAATAATAATTTTTTAGTTATTTTGAATATTGTTATCGGCCTTGCATATAATTTTCAAGAGCTTTGACATTTTTTGATCATAGACTTGTCACACGACATTTAGCAATAGGGCGGAGTTAAAATGATGAAATTTTTCGAATTGCTTGAGCTGAGGGAAAGATAATTGTGGCGAATTTTTTGTACGTACAGTTTTTGCCAATAAACAGTGGTAAAAATTTAGAAATTATGAACCAGTAGTTTTGACAACTAATGTTTTTGAAAAATAAATTAAAACTAGAATTTTTTTCAAAACTATATTTTCTGAAAAATGACACAAGATAAAAGAAAATGTTTTCGTACAAAATTATCAATGTAAAAATGTTGTATAAATTTTCTCTTCACCATTTTTCGATAAGACGCCAAATTCTCGTTTTAATCCTAAAAAATAACATTGAGAATGAAAAACTGTAATTTTTGGAAAATCGACACGAAATAGAATGGAATGTTTGGTACAAAATTTGTTCGTCTCAATTAGATCTGTGAATTTCCTCATTACCATTTTTTCATGCGAAGCGTACTTTCAGTTTCAATCCTGGAAAAAGTCACTAGAAATAAAATTTGTCCATTACCTTTCAATATCTGAATGAGCGGCCCCAGAACGAGGAGGAGAAATTAATATAATGTACATTTAATATAATAGAGATGAAAATAATATAGAAAATATCGCGTGTTTGGCATTTGCTATTCGAATGCGAAGCACAAGACACGTGATGAGAATGTATTCGTTAAAGCCGAAGAAGTTTTAACGAAAGAGAATTCACAATAACCAAAATACAGTAGTCAATGCCTCCAACTTTAATTTTAAAAGGTCTATGCACAAAGGTGAAAAAAGTACAAAGACCGAGCGCGCAGCACGAGGTAAATGCATCATCATAAATATATTATAGATTCTATATGAAGAAACTTGAGATTTGACATATTCAATTTTTTCCAAAAAGAGTGCATTTAACTCAATCTAAAACGCGAATCGAAAATATTAACTGATTGAAAAAAAAAAATTATTTCCATGTACCAACTCACAACTTTCTCTCCCGGAGTATTATCATATTTTCTTTCGTTACCCCACATTGAAAAAAAATATATATTACAGGCAATGAGTTTTTTATGAAAACAGGTTCCTAGATTTACGCATAACATCTCAAAATTTATTTAGTTAGACAAAGACGAGCCTCGCAGAAAAAAGTGTCATGTTCCGTCTCAAGCAGAGGCATATAGTATGTTTTTCTCTACAGCCCGACTCGCTTTACGAGAACTGTGGCCCGGGTAACTTCGCACCGCTTTACTAAAAAATAAATTAAAAACTGACGTCATTTTTTCCACGCCTAAAATTTATGGAAAGTTTTGGAAAATCATGTAAACTTTTGAAAATTGATGTATAGATTAAGAAAACTTCTCACAAAAATCCAGAATATAAATACAAGTTTTTGAAACTTTTGGAAACATGTCGGAATTTTCGAAAATTTAAATGAAAATTCATGGAAGTTTCAGAGGTTGTCAAGTTATACTCATGGACTCAGGTTGAGAATTCTTATCAGATTCATGAAGTAAAAAATGGTATTTTCCCATCTTGAGAATCAAACTGCAGGAGGTTGGTACCCTTTTCAGTATACAGGGAAAGCCTAGATATGTGTATACTTCGAATAATGAATAATGCAATTAGAAATGTCGTCTCGGAAAGGATTGACACTTCTGTTGATGGAAGCCATGCCTTCGGGAGAGTTTCAAGCGATGAATGAGGACTGTGTGTTTGAAACGCTAGAGATGTAAATGATCTCAAGTAAAGAGAATTGAGTTATAAAATGCGCGTAAGGATGCAAGATATTTGATGTGTAACGGAAACAAAGAAGAAGGGATGTGAGATAAGGGGGATAGAAAATGGACTTCAGCTTTCGTCAGGAGTTTATAATCAATCACATGGTAGCCAATGAGTCCGTCTGATTATATGAATGAGAAAGCAAAAAAGCATGTCAAGAAATATGAATGTGTATCTGCTAGATTATTATGGGAGAGTACTTGGTGTTTTCGAAGACTCAATAACGAGCGGTAACGGGAAGAAATTTATTAACTTATGCTCAGAAGAAGGTTTTGTTTGTTATAAATACTTGGTTTTAGCATAACATGAACCACATTTTCACACCCATCTTCAAGTGTGCCGCCCGTTTTTGTGCTGGCTTCTCGGTCGTTCACACTTGACGGCTTTTGTCTCCCCCCCCCCCCCTGAGCGTCCACTGATTCCCTGTTCTGAAGCTCATCGCAAGGACAGACAATGCCGTATCAGAAGTTCTTTACTTCGCGACTCACTGCGCATATACTTTTGGGTGTGCTTAAGTGTATTTAGTTTTCTCAAATGATGGCTGAACTAAAGGAAAAAACTTTCCTGTCAGTGACCAAAAAATATCTAACTTCGCAACAAATAAAAACGGTGGATCCAGAAATGTGATCTTGAATAAATACAAAAATAGTCAACGATTTTTACGCGAAATCGTTCAGAGCGCCGATGAAGTTGTTAATAAATCCATCGGCTTTGAGTTCAAAAACGAAAAAAAACAATGAGATCTACTGAGAATGCTGAATTGGAGTCCGCTTCATTGAAATGGTCTATCCAAAAACGATACTCGTGTCAAACGACTTCGACAACGATGCTTCAGGAAAAAGCTTGAATTTCCAATGAAATAATGAAGGGGCCAGCAACCTTCAAAGTAAGTTGTTAAAATCGGATGCATTCGGAAAAATATTGCATTTAGTAATAATATAATAATAATTTCAACCAATTTACTGGTTAATGCATGATTTTCTAATTTGGCATAAAAATGATACGTAAACTCAAGAAATGAAATCTGTAGATATTATTGTTGATATTATTATGATGGTAATCAATTTTAATTTTATGAATTGCTCATTATATACAAATAAATGAATCATTTATAATTCGGTATTACGTGCCCCCTTTGCTGTGCCGACCAGACCCGACGGCGGAACAGTTACGGGAGATGAGTGTACTTGATGCAGATGCGAAAGCCACAGCATGGTTGACTTTATTGTAGCGAATGAGAGACTGAGAGCGCTAGTGAAAAATAAAGACATTATGAGAGGCTGTCAATATGGAACGGATCACTATCCCACACTCTCAAATATGAACCTAGGTCAAGGATAGAGGAGAAGAAGAGTTAATAGTAAGTTAAAGCAGACGCGACTTGAAATAGAAAACTTGCAGATACCAGAAGTAAAAATGTTATATCACGAAAAGCTAAATAAATATTTAGGACATCATGAAGTAGATAAGAAGGCGGAATCAGGGATAAGAAAATGTAGAGGGTACATGAATAATACTACGAGACAGCCCCTTCAAGAGCGAATTTGAAGTGGGCGGAGCAACAGCTGTAGAGAAAAAGACCGGACATGCCTGGTGGAGTGATGAAATTCGTGTGTTTGTTAACGGAAACAAGCAAACATACTCAGAAAAGCTTGATAACAATCACCTTAGCAATGAGAAGAGGACTAGACTAGAAAATGATTATGGGAATAAAAACAGAAAGGCAAAGATACTAGTCGAAGCAAGCAAAGAAAGAGTCAAAGCAAAAGAAGATGAAATAAATGAAAAATTATTTTGTAGTAAATAAGGAACTATTATGAAAATGGGTTGAGGAGATTAAGGTAGGAAGTATTAGCACTCAGTAACTCGAATTTGAAAATGCTGATGATAAAACAGTACGGGATACGGACAGAGTGAAAAAATCTATGAGTGATTTTTTCGAAGAATTGTATGAAAGTCAGTCTATGGTGTACAACGTCTGTGACACAGAAAAAGATACTTTAGACAATTCTGTTGTAGCTGGCAAAAGAAGAACCGATATCCGTCACATGACATCCGTATTTTGGAAACTAAAGAATGGTAAGCCTGCTGGTGCGGATGGTATCACCGTTGTTAGGTTCAAGAGCGGTGGCGGATATTTGTTTCTGTGACTAAACGAATTTATGAACATGTGTGCTGAGAACACTGAAGTTTCAAATAATTTGCGAGAGGCGATTATCATTCAACTCTTCAAAGGAAAGGGTGATAAAATTGACTGTACTAATTAGAGTGCGATTTGCCTAGTAAGTACCGTGGGCAAAGTATACACCAAAATACTTGTTGGTAATGTCATGGAAAAGGGAGGATCCGAGATGACCAGTGTAGATTCATGCTAGAAAGGTCATGTGCGGATCACATATTTAACTTGAAACAGATCACAGAAAGTAGTTTGAGAGTGGAGAAGAAAGTTTTCCGTGCATTTGTTGATCTGGAAAAGTCGCCAAGCAAGGCGGGGTTGTGTTTACATGGAGGATTTCTGCTGAATATACAGTTACAAACGTTAATTAGCAGTCACGGACAATTGTTCAGCGATGGTCACACATGAAAAACCGCCAATCTGAGGCGTGGACAACCGTGCCAAAGGCTGAATGGAACGGGTGATGTGTCACTTACGATGTCTCTGGGATACCGGGCGACCTCCTAAAGTATCAGCCTTACCCTTGCATGCGAAGCTCTGCAAGGGTGGACGAACCCCTTCCCAAGCTTCTTGTGGGAACAACTATGACAGCATCAAATCCAGTTGTGAGTGCGTCAGTATTATCCCTGCTCGCAGATGTTACATGGCGTGTCTGCAAAATCTATGGTGCCAGAAACACTCAGAGCTTTCGCATGTTTCGCAACAGAGGTTGCGAAACTGCGCCGACAACTTCTTGTCAACAGGATGTATACGCGGAACGCTTCCACAACCGCTGCAAGAACAAGCCACAGACAAAGAAGCGGAAGCGACATTAAGACCAACCACGGAAATTGGGCATCTTCTGAGAGATGATGGCGATTTTAGGACGAGGAGTAACATTAACATCCAGGTATCCCCTAAGCCCCAAAATCTGACTAAAATGGATGACGCCCTTCGTGAGGATCTATTGGAGGAGTCCTACCTCTGGACCATCACTTGTTTCGTTTATGATGCGGCGAAAGTTTGGCTGACTTAAATCTAAGGGTGAAGCCGACGATAGATAAAGAGACCAAAAGGCGCTCGCTTCCACATAATATCTATTGAGCCTTTTACGGTAAAGGTCCAAGAGTTCGCTCATGAACTGAGGACTAACCATCGCGCACTGAACAAGTCAAAGCTGCTGACTATCATGCAGCACATTGTTGACAAAATACGGGTGTTATCTGACGCCAGGACGAGAATACAGAAGAGGGAAAAATGAATCAGGGAGAATCAGCAGCTTCTCGCTGACCAATCGTGCCTCTTTCGCGATCCCCCTGTTTCTGTCTGTAATCCGCTCACGTCCGAGGAGATAGAGACTTTTTAGAGAGAAATTCACGAGGTTCATCAACACTTCATAAAGACACTGAGAACATCATGCTGTGCAACAACCTCATAACGTCCGAGGAAAAATGTCCACCAATCACTGCCAAGGATATGGAAAGGCACTGAGGGGCACGAAGATCTTCTCCGCTGCTGAACAGGAAGGAAGGTGTCTTGTCCAACCCGAGGAACCTCTGGCCAATAACTTGTCTGAACACGCTGTATTAGATCTTGACAACTATCCTAAACGACAGGATTCCTCAGACAATTGGACCTGTGTGAGGAGAGATCTACGATCAACGTGGATCAAACAGAGGCGTAGGAGGCTGTTGGGAAAACCCGCTTATCGACAGAGGCGTCTACAAAGACGCTGCAGTCTACAATTGCAATCTGTCGGTGACCTAGATTGATTACCAGAGAGCTCCCGATTTAAACTTTTCTAGAATTATCATCTGCCTGTAGGAAAGCTAGAAGGTTTATCCACATATAGTCGGATGCATAAAGACATTGATGCCCCTTTGGAAAACCAGATTCACTATCTTATCTGGAAAACATCGTGTGACAGCTAGCAGCATCAACTTCTAGAAGGGCGTCTTTTAGGGTGACACCATGAGCTCTCTTCTCTTTTGCTTCACACAATTTCCATTATCTCTCGCGCTACGCAATTCTTATGGGTACCTCTGCAGCGGGCCTAATAGTCGCGAGCATAAGGTCTCTCATATAATTTGTATGGATGACATGAAGACCTATGCTCCTGAGAGGCAGCATTCCAAGGATGCGCTAAAGATCGTCGAGGGGTACAGACGAGGAAATTGGTATGAGCTTTGGATTGGGCATGTGTGCTAAGATTCATTTGAAACGAGGATGACCTGCTGGCGTTAGCGATGACCCTGAACTCGTGAACAGTAGCGCTATTAGACACCTTCGCGCTGGAGACACCTACCAATACATGAGCATGCCAGAGAGCCGAATTTGGGATATTGAATCAGTAAAGGATTTTCTCTGACTCCGATAGAAGTGTCTCCTTCAACAGATTTAATCTTCTAATCTGTTCCAGTTCTACTCTATTCATTACGGGTGTTCCATGGACGAACCACGAGATAACGGCCCTCGATATCGTCATATGCTAGATCATGCATATTCAGAAGAGCTTGCATATCAACTTGTCCGTTCCGCACTTATAAATCCCACCGCGTGAACTTTGATGTGAACATCTAAACATCCAGTGTCTTTCTGACTGAATTATTTCGGGTATAGCTCACATCATGGCGAATTGTGAGATCCTCTCCTGAAAAAGGTCAGAAACCACGCGATGATTGGTAAAGAAGCGTTCCTTTACAAAGCCGCGGAGCAGTCGGCCAAGACTCTTGGCAGAGGGTTTCATTTTCGCGTGTCAGGACGGTTCCATTTCCACCTTCGTATACCGTAGCCGCATCTGACGTGAACAAGTTACCAGCGGCAGGTGCATGCACAGGCATCATGCACGTTCTAAGCACCTACGACACGTACTATACGGGTGTCCCAGTCACGCGGAAACGACGTAACTCCACAGGCACAGTGCGGCCCTAAGAGTGCTTTATTTGCATCCTTGTCACTCTTATGGAGTTGACCGCGACCATGTCCTGCCGAACCCTCCCAGAAAGATGGAGTCAATTGTCGAGAATGATTTGTGCGGAATTTACTGGAACTTCGGCTCCAGACTAAAAGTTGTTCTCTCGAGGCCTGACATTGTACTGCTTGACAAAGAGAAACAAACGATGTTCGTGATCGAAATCTTGGCACCGCCCGACGCCAAAATCACAGTCAAGGAAAAGTTAAAGGGGGAGAGGTATAGAGACCTTAGGCGGAAGCTGCAGGGAGTGTACGAAGAATGTTCGGCTAAAATGATTGTCCTTGCCATCGGTGCTCTCGGAGTTATGAAACCATCACTGGTTCATAACCTTGAAGCTATACCAGCGTGCCAGAAAAATGCCAAGGCACCTGCCAGATGGATGCAAAGAGCTGTCATTCTTGGGTCGCTTCGTGTCTTGGAGACTCACATGGGTTTCGCCGGCCCATATTATGAGATTTTATGTCAAAATCAGTCGTTGATTTGCAGAGAATTAGGAGTAGGCTGGATACAAGCATGTAGGGCCCGGGTCTTAAGATTAACTCGAATAAAAGCAAAATTATTGTTTTTGAAAGAAGGGGTGAGAAAACAGTTTGAAATACTGTCTTTAATGGGGAGACAATAGAACAAGTTTAGGATTTTGTGTTTTTTGAAAATTTATTTACTGCTGACGAATAGATAGATTTAGACATCCAGACGTATAAACGACCGCACGTAGATTATCAACAGTGTACGAGCTATTACTAGAAGTCAAAACGTGACGAACAAAGCATCGATTGACAAGAGTGAAAAAATGTTGCTAAGATGGTTTGGTCATGTTGGTATAATGAATGAAAAACGTTCAACGAAGCAAGTATATTCAGGTAAGGTAAATGGTAGCGTACCCAGAGGCGTACCCTGAGCGTAAGAGACCGAAAAAAGTTTGGTGGGAATGTGTGGTTGATACTCAAGAGGGATGAAGTATGAAGATTCATAGGAAAGAATAAAAGAGCTTTAATGAAAAGGTGTACAGATTTGAAGGAAGCAAAAGATGTATGCAAAGATAGGGATATATGGAGAACAGCTGCTCATGAGAAGAGGTGAGAAAACAGTATGCTACATTGCCTTAAGTCAAGAGGGGATAGAGCAAGATGATGATTGCGTGTTTTTCGAAAGTTTATTAAGTGCTGACGAAAAGATAGATGCAGAGATATCCAGACGTATATACGAATGAAGAAGCATAATCGGCAGTGAACGTACCATTTAAAGAAGTAAAAATGTAACTAATAAAGCTAAAATTGCAATATGCTTATACTTACACTTCTATGCTTGCACCCACCATGCTGTATGGTGGAGAAAACTGGACGCATCAGGAAAAGGTTAAGAGTGAGGTGAATAATGTTGGTATGCAATTCCTGTTGAATATGTGCTGTAAAACGCTAATGGATGAAGTCCGTAATGAGTAGGTTCTCAAAGAATGTGGTGTGAAAAAAACTTTTTTTGACAAGAGTGAAAGAAATTGGTTGATATGGTTTAGTCATTTTGAGAGAATGGATGAAAGACGTTCAATGAGTCTAGTGAATTTAGGTAGAATGAATTGTATCGTTCCCAGAGATACACCGACGAAACAATGGTTATAATGTGCAAGTGACACACTCAAGCAAAGAGGTGAATGTGAAAAAAAAAAAAAAAAAAAAGAATGGTCGCAGAAACACGAGAGCTTGCATGAAAAGATGTCTAGTTATAGAAGAAGCAAAAAATGTATGCCAGTATAGTGATGTCTAAAAGATGATTGTTTGTATGAAGGAGAGTGACGCCTAAAACGAGAGATTTTGGATACTTATGGGCCCTCTCGTAGTTCTTTGCTTCGCGGATGTATTTGAGGTGAAGATTATGGGTCTCCCTATAGGCTTATCAGTCAGTTTGAGTGCTCATGTTTAAATCGTGGTGTATGGTGGCTCTATGAAGTTCTTCACTTGGGGGCATTGTTAGAGAGACTGATCAACGACTCGTGTCGAAGCAGTGTTTTGGAAAGACTGTGATGATTTAATGTGCAACACGCGACTTCTGAATTGATATAAAACCTAATCCTCCTCCTACACATCCTATACTTACCATTACCACGTGATTTCTCTCATCCCCTGTAGTGCAACGCGTCTTGAACGAAACAAGTTACGCTTACCACCACAGAAGGTATTAGATTTGTATAGAATTCGAGCCCCCCGTTTTTGTCAAATATTCAAGTTTCGAGACCCTCTGAACCCGAAAAACAGATTCTCACGAATGTGTCTGTCTGTCTGTATGTATGCACGTATGCATGTAAGTACGTATGTATGTATGTGCATATGTAACATATATCTGTCTGTGAGCACGATAAGTCTTGAAAGAATTAATCTATTGGACTGGCCTTTGGTACACTCTTCAAGTGTCGAACCCGGCAGGTCAAGATCATCAGCCACCCATTTTGGATCAAAATTTTAAAAAACACACATTTTTAAAAGTTATAGCATTTACAAAATTAAAAAATACAAAAGACTATGAAAATTTTAAGCCAAGCAACGCACGGTATGAAAAAGGAGTCAGGAAAAGATAAATGTTACTTTTTGAAAGCTTTACAAGATTGTCATAACAACTTCTTGAATTTCCTTGAAGAATCGGAAATTCAAATTTTGAGACAAATAATGCGAGATACGAGAAAAATGAGGATATCAAAATTTCTGCTTTTACGAAGAGCTGTAGGCTTTCCTGCAAACTTTTTTTGGTTGGAGGCATACTTTGCCTTTAAGTATGGAAAATGGTATTGGAATAGTTTTTAGTTTTAAGTTTTGAGCCAAACGGTGCGAGATGAGGAAAAAAGTCAAAATATAAGAGTTTGTGCTTTTCATAAGTCGAATAAAATTGTCGTTAAACATTTATTTATAGAATCAATCGTAAATCATCAAGATAATCTTCTAATCGTCTTTTAAACTATTCCTTCGTATATATCATAAAGGGAGCGCAGAAAATCGAGCGCGATGCGCGAACATTAGATGAGAATGTATTCCTTAAGTCCGATAGAGCCTCACGTAAATAAATTTCTTCTTTAATTTCGAATCAAAAACAAATTTGGTAATTTGTGGATGAAGAACATAGATGAAAAATTAATTAATTTGCAAAATGATTACAATTTTCAATGATTTAAGTGATGAGCTATCATGAATGATTGTATAAATTATTTAGAAAATTCTTATAAAAAGTTGAAATTACATAACTAGGAAGCAAGTCTATAAATTTGTCGATTTTGCAATGTTGGTTAGGCGAACATGTTACCAGAATTTGAAAACAATCGGAGAACATCACTTTTAAGGGTGGTTGCGAAATATAGCTTCTTGTAAATGATAATATAATATAATATAATATAATATATATAATGTATTGACCATTGAATAATGAAGTTTAGAAATAATATAATCGTCCAATTTTATCATTACTCTCTATCTTTACAGACAGTCTCCGCCGCACTTCCGTCAGTAGAGAATCTAGAATATTTTCGTAACATATCTACTAAGCAGGTATTAGACGTCGATAGACAATTACTCTCTGATATTAGAGTAAGTTTCTGGAAATTATATCTTAAACTCTAATGATTTGCTCACTTTGAAAAAATAAACAATTTCTGCTACATTTTTTTTCCTCACTAGGCTACAGAAGAAGCCGCGCAGCAAAAAGGAATATTTTTTAACTATGATGAAAAAGCGACCTGTTGGGAGGCTCATAGCCAATTCTATGTACAACATCTCCATCCTGGATTTCTCAATTGCCAACGATGTCATAATGAAGCCGCTATCGAAAATAATGTTAGCGTACGTAAAAAATATTATATATAATCTATTTCAAGCACAATATTTGCCCTTTCCTCATCCAGACTTATATATTCATTTATTTCAAGTGAAACCTGAGCAGCTATGGGGCAAGTTTCACATTATATGTTTTTTAAAAAAAAAGTATCTATCGTTGTCGCAGTTTTCGCGGAATATTGCAATCCCAACAAAATTTAAATGAAAATTTCCAAATAATATTTGCATTCATTTGAATTTGGGTTGATTAAACTCAATCTTATCGAGTTAGATGAAACTATAATATCATGAAGAAGATTTTTGACTTTTAATTATTTTCATCCAAATTGGGTATATTTTGAAAAAGACTTCCGGCATTTAATGCGCAAGTCCCAAATTTTATTCTCAACTATTTAGAGAGATAGTCATTAGGGTGGCCCTCATTTGTCCCTATTAGAATTTCTTTACTTTCTTCCCCTAGTTTTATTCGAATATCTAAAAAAGTAATCTCCTGGAAATTTTAGCCAAATCGGTTAATATAAACTCGTGCCTCAAACACCATAAAGTTTAACACTTTTTTCTTATGGAAAAGAAGCTGCTTTTGTTGATCTAAGATTTCAAAGCCATACAATCTAGCATCCATTCAGCAAAGTTCTCAGCGTCTGCGTGGAATCTACTCGAAAAAAATTCGTGCTGATTTTTCAGCTTCTGAATTCAAAGCATGTATTTTACACTGGGATGTGAAATTGCTTCGAGACTTGACGAAAAAGGAAAATATTGATAAATTGCCTGTTATAGTGACAATCTGTGTAGCCGAAAAAATCATTGGCGTTTTAAAATTACCCTCTGCAACAGGGCTGAGGCAAGCCAATGCCGTATATAAGTCATTTGAAAAATGGACTTTGGCAGACAGTGTTGCAGGTCTTTGTTGTGATTCAACTGCATCAAATACAGGGCGATTGAATGGTGCTTGCGTTTTGTTAGAGCAAAAGTTAAACAAAGATTTATTGTATTTGTTTTGCAGGCACCACACTTACGTGATCATATTAAGATGCGTCTCTGAAACAAAGTTGGAATGACAACAAGACCCACGGTGCCAATATTCAAACTTTTTCAAAATGCATGGCCCACAATCGATGTTTCAAATTATCAGCCTAGAATAAACGATGAAACGGTTACAAAACCTTTGAAAGATGTTTCAGGAAGTATCATGGAATTTGCACTAAAGTGCTTGGAAACTGTTTGATGTGGGGAAGATTGTAGGACATTGCTGGAGATAACTGTGATTTTTCTTGGTGGTACTCCATCATGCGGAGTGAATATTCGACGTCCTGGAGTTCTACATCATGCGAATTGACAGCTAAAGCCAATCATTGTATTTAGATATTCCTTTTCTAACAACAGTTTTAGATGAACACATTTAAAAGAATCACATACCGATACGTTTGTATTTTTATGATGAGATTATACATTCAAGCTTGGTTTAGTGGGCCATTTGCTGAGCAAGCTACGTATCAAGACCTCCAATTGTTGCAAAATCTTTACGTCTATGAGAAAATCGATTCTGATATTTCTCATGCAGCATTGAAAAATGTTTGCGGTCATTTATACTATTTGATACCAGAAACAGCAGCATTGTCATTCATCGATTCGAAAATATGCCCGGCATCGAAAAAGAGAATGATCCAAGCTCTCAGCTCTTCGGACTCAGCTGCTGATGCTGCCAAACGACTGATTATTTACTTGACCAATGTTCCAAAGTTTGTTGCGAACGGGATTGAGGACTTCATCGCAATCAGGTCACGACAATTCTCGGATCGATTCGAAATAGCAATATCAATGTCAATTACAATCCAGTAATAACAAAGGACGAAGAACAGACACAGTATTTGTTGCAATTTGTGCAGGACTATCGCCGTCGATTCCGGAACGCTAAGAAGAAAACATTGTCGATAAGGGAATAAACATTAATGCTCAATTTCTACCTACCCTCAAAAAATTGAAGATAGGGAAGTTCAAATTTTTTTTTCTGCCAATCAAGAACACACAAAATCAATAAAAAAATATAAAGACTACTAACAAAAGAAATTGTTTTAAAATATTAATTTTTCAAAAACGTTTGAGAGTATTTTGAGAAAACAAAGTTGCACTTACGAATATTCAAATTGGTCGAAAAACTTTTGCAATTAAATATTTGAAAAATGAAAAATTGTTTAAACAATTAAAATTTGCTTAAAAATTTTGGAGTATTGTTCGCAAACAAATCAGTACCCACGAATATTCACATCTGCATGAAAATGACGAAAATGAGAAATTAAGAAAATATGAAATTGTTTAAACAATTTAAGTCTCTTCAAACGATTAAAAGTAGAATTAAAAAGAGATTAGTACTCACAAACATTGAAAGTTGTCTAGAAAAGCCATTACATTCTCGACTCATATGAATAAATCAGATGTCTGAGAAAACGACAATTGTTTCAACAATTTCAATTTGTTTCAAGATTCTAGAGTATTGTTCAGAAGCAATGTAGTACCTATAAATATTCACATCCGCAAAAAAATGGCGAAAATTAAATATTCAGAAAATGTGAAACTTTTGAAACATTCCGAGTTAGTTTAAACAATTTACGTTATTATAAACAATTGACAGTAGTATTAAAAACAAATCAGAACTCACAAAAATTGACATTTGTCCAGAAAGTCCATTACATTCTCGACTCATATGAATAAATTAGATGTTCAAAGATATAAAACTTGTTTAAACAATTAAAAATTGCTTAAAAAATTACTGGTTATCGTAAGAAAACTGACTCGTGATGATTTATGGAAAAAAAATTTTAGAAAGCGTTAATAAACCTTAATATCACATCAACTTCGTGTTTGGCATTTATAAGGTATTCCTTGAGGATCCATAAGAGTACCATAAAGTAACTCAACTTTGAAATTTATGACTCATATTTATTCGTAGATAAATTCTGAACAACGTATTGCAGGGTGAAATAATTTGCAAGATTTTATGGCTTTCAAATCTTAGATTAACAAAAAACTGCTTTTTCCCCATAAGAAACATGTGTTGAACTTTATGGTGATTGAGACATGGGTTAATATTAACCGATTTGGGTCAAATTTATAGGAGACAATTTTTTTAGGTATTCAAATAAAACTGGGGGGCTAGAGCAGAAAAATTCTGAAAATTTTTTTCCAGTATGTATGAATAAGGGCCACTCTCATGGCCATACATTAAATATTTTAGAAATCAGAAATGGGCGTCAATTTATACATGAAATTTTAACATAAATATAAAAAAAATATTATTTTTTTGTTCACAGCGTGCGCAAGATTGCTGTTTCGATATTATTGCTGAATTAGAAAGGAGAGCAGAGTCAGTTCGTAAAGATTTTAATGAATGCTTTGCAAGTTTGGTTCATGAGGCGACTACAGTATCAAGAAGATCTCAAAGAGTAACGGACAATACAGTACAAGAGTGATTTTATTGTTATTAACGAACGATTTGAAACATTAAATTGATAGAATCAATCAGAATTTTATTTCTTCTTTATCGTCCAATATCAATATTTCACTACTAATTGTTGAAGGGTTTGTTTTTGTTACCTCATAAGAGGCGTTAAATGAACACCAAACAGGTGGTAGATCTCTGTGAATATTTTTTCACTTCGATTTTGGAAAACGAAAATGAAGTAGAGAGAGAGAAAAGGAAGAGGATTTGGCGTTTGCCTTCTTTCTGTTCACTCTTTTTTCATTTCGCTTCGTTTTATTTACAATTAAGAACTTCAAGAGTATGTGTTCGAAATTCAATCAATGGATTCTTGTTCCTCCATTTTGTAAGAATTTCGTAGTTAAATTATATTGTTTGAATTCTTCTTCGAATCTTCAGCTGTTCAAGAATTTGTCCGGAAGTATTTCTAAAGAGGGAGTTCTTCCTCTGAGAGAGTTCCGTAACGGTTGTATAGGCTCTTACTCCTTATTCTTTACATATCCTTCCGACTGTTTTCATATCGTAAGAAAAACAAGAGAAACTATATACTTGAAGACATCACATTTATTTGGTTATTTACATGTGTGTGTGTGTGTTTTGCCGAATTCTTTGCTCAACCCGTGAGCATATGTTGATATAATTTGTTATGACATAGTATGATCTATGGCATATATACTACGTTGCAAGATGGGAAATTTTTAATTAAAAATCTCTTGTTTTCGTATTCTAATATCATGTTTACTGCCTGGAAAAATAAATAAGATTTTCGATAAATGATAACGTATTTCACAATCTAACGACCATTCATTTTCATAGACGACTGGCATGGAGTTTTTATCGTACTATAATACACAGATATTTGACACTATAAATTCCACACAGAATAATACAGTAGAACTTAAATTCTGCCGAGACACGATGAAAATGGACAATGAGAGACTTTTACAAAATCCTTTTATTTAATATTTAACGCTTTATTTTTCATTCTTTTATTCAAATGAAATTTGAAGGTATTATGCAAGCGAGAAGGAGAAAACGTAAAGAATAGGTGCTAGAAAGGTAGAAGGAAAAAAGAATAAAAAAAGTCCTCTTTGCTCCTTCATTTACGTCCTTCTTTTTATCACTAAATTTTATGAATTACCTACATGTTTATTATTCGCTCTCTGACACTTTCGGTAATCCTTCATTTTCCTTTTCAACTTATTTATAATCTTCTCTTCTCGCATATACTCACACCCCACGATTTCGTACTGTATTCTTTTCTTGTCTACCTTTTCCTCCTTCTCATTTTTTCCGTACTCCAAACCCTTCTCTAATCTTAGCCCTTCTCTATTCTCTCAATTAGATATTTCCTTATTAAAATATTTCCTTCTCAGTTCCTGTTTTCTGCCTGAAGGAAGGAAAAAAGTAGAAATGTAGGTTTTGAAATGCAGAAGTAATATAAAGGAATAAAAAAATTACATTTACGTGAATATGCTTATCTATACCGTACTATCTCTACCTTTCTTTTTTGTCGGCCATCACCTTTCCACCCATTTCCTCATTCCCTTCTTTCCTTTTCTTTCTAACTTCCGTTTACCTATCATTCTTCATTCCCCTCTCTCGTCGTCTTGTTTCTCTCTTATCCTTCCTTAACGTTTTCCTTTTTCTCTTCAAATTTGACAAAATATCTATCTTCAAACTATTCGCTCCCTCCTACTTTGGTTATCCCTTCATTTCCCTGTATATCCTTTTCTATGACTTCCCCTTCTTTTATATTTTCTCACCCCTTTTCTGCCTTCTTTTTCTCCTCCTCCATACCCTTTTCTAATTTGAGATCCTTTTTAGTCCCAAATTTTTGTCTTTATTAGATTTTTTTTTCATACTTTTCATTTCTCTACCTTCCCAACTCGCCTTGAAATTTAATACATAATTACATTTCTCCGGTTCCGAAATGCTTCGATTTTTTTTATTCTCTTATTTCTTCCCTTTGGTCTCCTTTCTTATGCTATCTATCGAGATGGTACAATCTGTCCACATAATTAAAAATGAAAATAATGAAAAATTGAAATAATTAATAAATCTTATATTCGAAATATGAAGGGACGGGCGACAATTAAAATAGGTACGCCCGTAACTCGAAGAAGAATTTCAAAACTAGAAAATCAGTGGAGCTGGACGATGACTCTCGAGATCAAACGATCAGTAACTACGCGCTTCAATACTAAAATAAGTGGGATTGCGTGTGTCCAATGCCAGAAGATCACAGATAAGATCATGATCTAAAAATATATGGTCTGGCCATCAGCTATCCCAATTTCGTCCTCAGTCGCACTCTACCACAGCCAGCCATCATTGTTATCAGCGGCGTATCTAGGGAAAATAGCGCCCACGGCAAGAATTGAAAATTGTATGCCACTGTGCAAAACACCTCTACCACTGATTTTCCGTTTTTATGTTCGCAATTTTAGTAAAACTTCAAAGTAAACAGCTAGTTTTGGTAGGATTCAAAACAAGTATCTTTTTAAATATTTGAAATATTCTCAATGAAATTATAACTTCAAAATTTCGTATCACATGCTTACCCGCCTGCGTGCTCACTATACTATTTTATATTATCTATGACACAAATTACATTATTTGCAAACTGATTTCATTGATTTATAAAGTGTACAAATCCTTTATTTTTTACTTGGAATCTTCGCTCATAGATTTTACTTCAATTCAGATTGAGATTAATCATGTTAAAACAACCTCAATACTTCGAATATTTAACTCGAACGATTGTATGCAATATTTGATTTCAACTCCGGTTAAAGGCGAGTAATGTTACATTATTTTTAGTTCATTTTCCTTTTCTTGTTTCCTTTTGTTTCTGTCTGAATCTCTTACTGAACATTCCATATATCAATATCTCAACGACAGTAATGTCCAGTTTCATATTTCATCAATACAAAGTCTACCTCCTTCTTTACAAAATACAAAATTTTACCTAAAAGACTTTTTGAATTTACACACCATCTTAACGGTTATTATATACATTGAGAGACATCCTGAAGTGCATTGATGTCGAAAAATCCGACATACGAGAATCGCAACATCGCATCGTTTCTTTTCCGATTCGATTTTGAAGCCATTCGAATCCGAACTAACAAGTTCGATCCGACAGAATGCATACGTTTGTTGAGATAGTTAAAAAGTATTATGAGACGATAATTACACTATATGTCTAAGTTCTTCGAAGCGTTGATAAGGGTATACAAATTAAGTTGATGTTGGAATAAAAACAAATAGTGTGATTCTCTGATTTTTTGTCACCATCAGCTTAATAATTACACAATATCTTTAAAAAATTCTGCTGACGACGGCTGACATGTTTTGGAGTGCAATGTGAATTTACCTGTTTTTTTTTTTTAATTAAACGTTAAATTTAAACGCACGCTGTGGGCGAAAAAAAATCGCGCTCCATTTTCTTAAAAGCTAATAATATTTTTTAATCAAACTCTTCCGTATAGTTTCATTAACTCAATAGCTGAAAGCTGAATTCTGACTGATCTTCGAATTGAAAGTTTGTTTTTTTATCACCGTCCACATTTGAGAAAGCGTCCCCATCGGGCAAAAAAGAAGTTTCTCCTCTATTTTCACGAATGCTGTTTCCTTTTTCAAATTAAATCTTTTCTGTATTGAATCAGCAACACAGTAGCTAGAAAATTATTTTTCACTTGTTTTTTTCTTGAATTGGTAATTGGATTTTTCATCACCATCCGAAGTTCAAAAAAATGTGCGTCGAACAAATAAAAAATTATCTCAAAAGTTTTTTGGAACCTCATAACATTTGCTGATTCAACTTTCCAGGGTTCAATTCAGCACTGATTCATCTCAAAAGTACTCTTTCAATCTTTCTTGAACCAAAAATTTGATTTTTGAGAACTTTTTTTCCACGAAAAACCGCGAAAATGGGGGTTAGATCCTTGTGAAATGCAACCTTCAATTTAATAATTATAATAATAACATTATAATTTAGTTTATCCAATTAATGAATTATATTTTAGATAGAACAGTTTATCTTTTAAAAATTCTCAATTTTTACTGAGAACGCAATGAATTATAGTTTTTTCGAAAAACGCAGAAGAAAAAAAGGCAATTTTTTAAATTGACTATAACAAAAAGGAAATCTGAGGAACATGAAAATGTTAATAACTTAATCTCGTCAAAAATTGCAGACAGAAAATCATTTTATTTGAAACATCTCTCCCAATTTACCATGTTTTGAAAAGAAGCAATTTCGTGAAATAAATTATGCACTAAATGAATGCTAGAAGTAATATTCTTTGTTCAAGATGTTTTTGAATTATTTGAAAAGTTATTAATTATTCTTGTCTGGCTTTTTACGGAAAACTTGGAGGAAGTTATACTTCTTTCAAATCTCTCACACTATGTCTCTTATTATTAGGCATTATCTTCTTTCAGAAGTTATGCAACGATTCGCGGGATAAGAATTGATGTTTTTTATCACCGCCTTGTAAACTTCACAGAAGAACCAAATGAAAATTGATATTAACGTTTATATCTTTGAGAATGATAAGGCTTTTTGAATATGAAAATTTCAACAACTCAAACGTAATTGAACTTTGGAAAACTGAAGCCGCTTAACCCCATTCAACCTACTTTTACAGAAGCGACAAAAAACAAAATTCCTTCGAAGAAATTACGTTCGGAATATTTTACTTTAGAAAGCTAGAATTTATGAAATTTAATCAGAACATAGGTTGAACTAGTAAAAAATATTATTAGATGACAATTTTCATATGAAAAAATATACAGATGTGAAAAAGTGCTCTCTTACTTATATATATGACGGAATATGGTTTAATTATTATTTATAATAATAATTCCATTCTTTCATTCAAACTCATTATAGTGTTATCAATAAGTAAATTATATTGGAGATGGAACACTCAATATTCAAAAGAATCTTTATTCGTACTAGAGAGACGATGGACAAATGTAGATGAAAAACTCTAATTTTTATTTCGCGATTCGTCGCAAATCTAAATTATTCCATCATACTTTTAACATTGCTATCAGAACCATAAAACAAAAATTCTAGAATTCAGATTTTTGTTGACCCAAATTTAACTGAAATTGAAAAATTGGTCAAACAACCACCGCAGGTTCCCCCTGGGAGCGACTGCCATCCATGAAAATGACACCGGCTCCCAGTAGAACCACCGTAAATCACACCCATGGCCACGTCATATGTATATATATATATATGTATATATATATTAAGTAACATGCGAAATTCGTATTCATCCCAAATTCATTCCTTGATCTCATATTTTCATATAATCATACTTTTTTGGGTCACCCTTTGATAAAAAAGTACATATTCGAGACAATGTGGAAATTTCTTTGTTTTAGAAAATCTCATTGTCTAAAATGATCAACTTTTTGGCAATCACCCTTATAAGAAGTACATTTCTCAAGAGCTTCAGTTTTCAATCAAAACAGGTTCTTAGATCAACACACAACATTTCGAAAATTCCTTTAGTTAGACAAAGACGAGCCTCGCAGAAAAAGGTGTCATTTTCCTTCTCAAGTAGAGGCATATATTTTTTCTTACAACCTAACTCGCTTTACGCAAACTGTTTCCGGGGTAACTTCACACCGCTTTGCTGGAAAAACCATTTAAAACTGACGTCATTTTCCCCACGCGTTCTTTAAAAATATTTTTCAGTGTGTTCCAATATTGTGCACGTGTATTAATTCTTTTTCTCATTGGAAGTTTCGGTTTGAAATGTAAAATGTCAACCGTAAGGTTTTATTGAATGAACTAAAAGAGTCCGTGTGTCAAAAAGATGGTAGTGGAAATTTAGGATTTATTAGGAATTGCCGGAGATTTATGAAAAGTTTCGGAAATTCATGCAAAGTTCTTGAAATTGATGTACAGTTTAGGAAAGTTTCCCGAACAATTTTAGGAAATGGGTGCAAGTATTTGAGACTTTTGGAAACTTGTCGGAATTTTCGAAAATTTGAATGGAAATTTATGGAAGTTTTTGAGGTTATCAAGTTTTACTTACGGACTCGGGGTTGAGAATTCTCATCAGATTCATGAAATAGTGAAGGATATTTCCCCATCTTAAGAACCAAACCGCAGGAGGCTGTTGGCCTCCTCAGTATACAAGTAAAGCCGATCATAACTCGTCTGGTTCTGGCTTTGTTCTCATACTCTCCTTTGAATGACCGAAGTCTGTTGGAACTTACGTTATGAATGGACACAACACATTATGAAAAATTAGTTGCTTACATTGTGCATGCTTTTACACTTTCTGGAAAACATTTTTCGCATCAAGTTGGTAGCTATGTATATACTTTGAATAATGAACAGTACAAATTGAAATGTAGTTTCGGGTAGGATTGACACTTCTGTTGATAAAAGGCATGCCCTCGGAAATGTTGCAGGCGACGAATAGAGATTGCGTGTTTTGAACGCTAGAAGTGTAAATGATCTCAAGTAAAGGGAATCGAGGGATGATATGAGCGTAAAGATGCTAGATATTTGATTTGTAACAGAAACGAAGAAAAGGGTTGTGAAATAAAGAGGATGGAAAATGGACTATAGCTTTGGTCAGGAGTTGATATTGAATCACATTAAAGCCAAAGAATCCGTCGGATTATATGAATGAGAAAGCACAACCGAATGTCAAGAAGTATGAATATGTGTCTATTAGATTGTTATGGAACAGAGTACTTGGTGTTTCCGAAGACACGATAACGAACGGTAACGGGAAGAAATTTATCAACTTATGCTGAGAAGAAGGTTTTGTTTGTTATAAATACTGGTTCTAGCAAAAAATGAACCACATGGATACACTCATCTCTCGTGTGTGTGTCGTTCGTTTTTGTGCCCGCTTCTCGGTCATTCACGCTTGACAGCTCTTGCCCCCCCCCCCTGTGCGTCCCTTGATACATTATACTAAAAATCAGCGCAAGGGCAGACAGTGCCGTATAAGAAGTTGTTTACTTCGCGACTTACTGCGCATATACTTTTGTGCGTGTGAAAGTGTAATTAGTTTTTCCATATTATGGTTAAACCAAAGAAAAAACTTTCCTGTAAGTGAGAAAAGAATATCTAATTTTGCAATAAGTTGAAAATGGCGAATCAAGAAACGCGATCTTAAATAAATACAAAATCAGTGAACGTTTTCAAGCAAAATTGTCGAGTGCGCCGATGGAGTTGTTAATGAGTCCAACGGCCTTGAGTTCAAAAATAAAAAAACACTGAGATCTGCTGAGAGTGCTGAATTAGAGGCCGCTTCGAAATGGTTTATCTAGAAACGAGACACGTGTGAACCGATTTCGGCAACGATGCTTCAGAAAAAAGCTCGAATTTCAAACAAAATGCTGAAGAGGACAGCAAACTTTATAACAACTTGTTAAAAACGTATGCATTCGAAGAAAAATATTGAATTTAGCAATAATATAATAATAATTTTGAGCGGTTTACTGGATAATGCATGATTTTCAAATTCGGCATAACAATGATATATAAGCTCAAAAAATGAAAGCTGCAGATATTATTGTTGATATTATTATTATGGTTATCAATTTTAATTTTATGAATTGCTCACCTCATTAAAGTACGTGATTAATAATTAATTACGTATTATGTGCAGAATCGATACATTTGCATCGATGTTTTAATAATTTTTGAAAAATTGTAAAAATACCAAGGTGCCGGGTTTAGAGACTATATATACGGTCCTGAGTGTTTACTCACTCATCGCTCTAAGTCCATTAGAAACTAGATTTTTATAGCCCCAGTTACTGTGTCGGCCAGACCCGAGGGCGGCACAGTCACGGGAGATAAGTGTACTTCGTGCAGAAATGAAAGGCATAGTCTGATTGACTTTGTTGTAGCGGATGAGAGACTGAGAGGGCTAATAAGAAATAGAAAACATTATGAGAGGCTCTGAATATGGAACGGATGACTAATTCATAGTTTCAAACATGAACCTTAGTCAAGGATGTAGGAGAAGAAGAACCAATAACAACTCAGAGCATACACAACTTGAAATGGAGAATTTGCAGATACTAGAAGTAAAAATGTTATATCACGAAAAGCTGAATCAATATTTAGGACATTATGGAGTGGAAAAAAAGGCGAAATCAGACATTAAAAATGCAGAGGGTGCATGAATAATACTACGGCATTGCATCATCAATAGTGCATCTGAATTGAGTGGAACTGCAGCTGTGGGAAAAAAGACTGAAGCTGCTCCGTAGAATAATGAAATTCGAGTGATCGTTAACGAGAAAAAGCAAGCGTACTCAAGAAAGCCAAATAACAATGATCTTAGCAATAAGAAGGGGACTAGACTAGAAAATGAATATGGGAATAAAAACAGAAGGGTAATGATGAGGCTGCGTTGTGTTTACCTCGAGGGTTTCTACTAAATACGGTTACAAAAGTTAATAAGCAGTCACGGACAATTGCCCAGGGATGGTCACGCACGAAAAACCCCCAAGGTGTGGCGTACAACCATGCCGAAAGCTGAATGACATGGGTGATGTGTCTCTTACGGTGCCTGTGGGATACATTGGGATACATTGCATGCGAAGCTCTGCAAGGGTGGACGAACCCTTTCTCTAGCTTCTTGAAAGAACAAATATGACAGCATCAAACCCAGTTGTGAATGCGCTTCAAAATGATCGAACGCGCAGAGCGCCCGAAATTGGGTCGGCAAACAGTGCCGATCGCCTTAGGATTCAGAATGCTGCAACTAATTTGGAGAGAAACGTGATGACGGATCGGCGAGACGGTCGACGTCTTGAGTGGATTGATCGACTCAGAGATAACATGCTGGATTCTTACGTAGCATTATCCCTGCTCGCCGGGATGCATGACGCGTCCGGACACAATGTGGTGCTAGGAACACCCAGAGTTTTCGCACTTTTTGCAACAAAGTTTGAGGAGCCTCGCAAACAACCTCTCGCAAAAAGGATATATACACGGAACGCTTCCCAAACCGCTGCAAGAATAAGTCGCAGATGGAAAAGTGAAAGTGACACCAAGACCAACAACGGAAATCAGGTATTCTTTGAGAGATCATGACGATTTGAGGACAAGGAGAAACATCAACATCCGGGTCCCTCGTAAGATCCAAATTCGGCCTGAAATGGATGACACCCATCGTGAGGAACTGTCGGAAATGACCGATCTCTGGACCATCACTTGTTTAGTTTATGATGCGGCGAGAGCTTTAACCGATTCAAATTGAAGAATAAAGAAGACGATAGTTCAAAAGACCAAAAGGCGCTTTCTTCAACTGAACAAGAAAATTCGCTGAGCCAGACGGAACGCCTTCCGTATTCAGTGTGTGATTCACTTTATAACATCTGGTAAGCCTTTCAGGGTCAGCGTCTAAAAGTTTGCTCACGAAATGAGGATCCACCATCACACATTGAACTGGTCAAAGCTGCTGACTATTAAACAGCATATTGTTGCCGAATTCGGGTGTTATGTGACGCTATGAGGAGAATACAGAAAACGGAGAGATAGGTCAGGGAGAATAAACCATTTCTCGCCGACCTGTCCCGCCTTTCCAGAGATATTCCTATTTCTGTCAACAATTCACCTACGTCCAAGGAGGTAGAGACTTTTTGGGGAGAGATTTATGAAGTTCAACGCACATTGCATGAAGACTCTGAGAACATCATGCGTTTAAAGGAGCCGTGCAACAACCTCTTTACATCCGAGGAACAATGTCCACCAATCACTGCCAAGGATGTGGAGAAGGCACCAAGAAGCACAAGAAACTTCTCCGCTGCCGAGCAGGATGGTATTATGAACTTCTAGTGGAAGAAGTTTACGCCTAAACACCAACATTTCTTCCGGATATTCACCTCATATTTGAATCGGAGACGCCCATTCCGCAGTGTCTAGTGTTAGGACGCACTGTACTCCTGCCGAAGTAAGGTAACTTGTTCAACCCAAGAAAGGCTGTTCAAGATCTTCACAGCTATTTTGAGCGTCAGGATTTTTCGGACAATTTGACCCGTGTGGAGAGAGATTTACAAACATGGTGGATCGAATAGAGGCGTAGTACGCTGTCAGGAATACCTGCTATTCGACAGAAGTGCCAACGAAGACGCTGCAGCCTGCAATCGCAATCTGTCGATGCCTCGAATTGTCTACCAGAAGGCTTCCGATTCAACATTCCAAACACTTGTCTCCTGTCTCTTGGAAAGCTTGAATCTTTATCCACACATAGTGAGATGCATGGAGAGTTTCATTAACCTTTGAAAGCCAGATTTACCATCTCATCTGATAAACATCGTGTGACTTGACGACCTATGCTCCTAGGACACAGCATCTCAAGGTTGCTAAAGAAATCGTCGAGGGGTACGCACGAGAAATTGGTGAGAACTTTGGATTGGACGAGTGTCCCAAAATCTATTTGGAGCGAGGATGACTTTCTAGCGTTAGAGATGACCCTGAACTCATGGACAGGAGCGTTCTTAGATACCTTTGCTGAGGAGAGACCTGCCTATATCTAGGCATGCCAGAGAGACAAATTCAGGGTATAATATCATTGAAGGAGGCTCTCCGAAGCAGATACAAGATACGTTTCACGCCATAAAGGCGGACGCAAATTTCTAGATATCCAGTGTCTTCATGACCGAATTATCTTAAGTACAGCTCACATCGTGAGAAATGGAAGAGATATTTTCCTAAAAATGGTCAGGAACCACGAGATGACTGGCAAAAGGGCATTCCGCTACAAAGCCGCGAAGCATGTGGCCAAGAACCTTGGCCTGGACCTTAACAACAGAAGTGAGAAAAATGCATTACTCCATCTAGATGTTTGACTTCTGAAAGCCCAAATAAAGAAAGCAGAGAAAAACAACTTTCTCGAACAGCTCGACGACAAGAAAATGCACGGAAACTTTCACAGAAATGTAAAAGATCTATCCTTGTTGATGGAGGGAATGTTTCCTTTCCTTAAATCTTCCGGACTTGATTAAGGTACAGAGGGTTTTATTTTCGCGTGTCAGGTTGGTGTCAATCCCACCTTGGTATACCGTAGCCACATTTTATGTGGAGAAGTTCACAGCGACAGGTGCAGAGCGTGTCATGCACATTCTGAGCACTTACGGCACATGCTATAGGGGTGTTCCACTCACACGGTAACGACGTAACCCTACAGGCACATGCGGCCCTAAGAGTGCTTTATTTCAATTTTTGACGGCCTTATGGTGTTAACCGTGACCATGCTATGCCGAACGCTCCCAGAGAGATACAGTCAATTATCGAGAACGAGCTGTGAAAAATTTACTGGAACTTCGACTTCAGGCTAAACGTTGTACACTCGAGGCCTGACATTTTACTGCCTGACAAAGAGAAGCGAATGATGTTCGTGATCGAATTCTTGGCTCCGGCTGACACCAACATCATAGTCAAGAAGAAGGAAAAGGGGCAGAGGTATCGAGAGCTCATACGGGAGCTGCGGGGAGTGTCATAAGAATATTATTTTTGAAATTATTGTCATTATAATCGGTGTTTCCGGAGGTGCGAAACTATTGCTGGTTCGTAACCTCAAAGCCATGCCCGCATGCCAAAAAAATGCCGAAGCACTTGCGAGATGGATGCAAAGGGCTGTCATTCTTGGGTCGCTCGGTGTCCTTAAGACTCACGCGAGCTTCGCCGTCGAGGTGTAACCATGGGTGTGATTTACCATGGTTCTATTGGGAGTTAGTATCATTTTCGTGAATGGCAGTCGCTTCCAGGAGGACCCTGCGGTGGTTCTTTGATCAATTATATATATATA
>JAUMHM010000086.1:9434074-9462299 GCA_032362435.1 Melikaiella ostensackeni
TTGAAAAAATTAACGTATAGGTGCAATATTAAATTCATTAAGAAGCGCTTAAGATTTCAAGACGAAATATATTGCATTTGCGACAAATTTTTTAGAAAACAGCTGAATTTTCGACCAAGAAAAATGAATTTCATACCAAGAACTTTCCCCTTACTTTCCCTCACTTACCATCACTTTTATTCCAAAAGAACAAATTTTCCACAAAACAGTTGAATTATTAACCGAAAAAAGACTTCTGAAAAATAGTTGCATTTTTACAAAATAACTAAATTTTCGACAAATAGTTAAATTTCAAACCAAAATGCTGAATCTTCTACAAACAAAAAAATAAATTTTCAACAAAAATGTTCTACTGCCAACCAAGTAGTTGAAGTTTCAGTCCAAAAAGATTAATTCTTAACGAAAAATATAATAGTTGATATTTCAATCAAAAAAAGATTTTCATCTTAAATCAAAAACAATTGAATTCAGGCAAAAAAGACGACTTTGAAGAGAAATTAGGTTCCTCTACCAAAACGGAATAATGTTTAACCATAAAGTTGCACTTTTAACCAAACGAAATCAAATAACTATCTAGAGAGATGAATTTTCAACCAAAAAAATTTTTTTATTTAAGAGAGAAAAAAATGTCAACCAAATTGTTGAATTTTCAAGCCAGAAAAGAGAACTTTCTAGAAAACAGTTGAATTTCCAGCCCTAAAATATGAATTTTTTACCAAAAATGGAATACTTATGATTCCATTTGAAAAAATTAATTTTTAAACGAAAAAAAAATGAATTTTCAGAAGGAAATGATACATGCGTCCCAAACTGCAACCCAAGACAGACTTACGTATAAACATCTTCAATAAACATCAAATTAATCTAAATTTTTACATAAATCAAAGTATAAATTAGTCTTTGTGATATCTTCACAAGATTTCAGAAGATTTCAAAGATTTTACAAAGATTTCAAACAAAGGTTAACTTGAACTAAAATCTTATACAAATCAAAGAATTCACGAAAATGTCAAAGATTTCACAAAGATTTTATATACTATCGCATCATGACGCACGAAGCGCAGCTAGAGCGATGGGAAGGAGAGAGAAGTGGAGAGAAGCAAGCGTCCGATCTCTCTGCCTCTCACGGCACATAGTGTCTCCATTTACGCAGTAAATATAATTAACATCATCCCAATTAAAATCATGCCCAGTTATAAGTCTATGTTTTGTAAGGACCGAGTAATATCTTACACTTCTATGAGAATTAATTTTATGTTCATCTTTTCTTGTTCTAAGTGACCTCCTTATTTGCCCTATATACACAACATCACCTTGCCTACATTTAAATTTGTAAATAACACGTTGTTTTTCCAGTTTCTCATTTTTGTCTCTGCCCAATTTTTCAATCAAGTTGCTTTTGGAAGAAACTTTATATATCGCATGTGAGTCCAATTTTCCTAACATTGATTTCAAGATACTTGAGATTTTTCCAAATGTAAGTTAGAACAACCGTACGTCTCTAACTTAAAAAAAACGTGGAAAATTGATGATTTTATGTGAAACATGCATTTTTCAATGCAGAGTGGCCATACCCTATGTTTTCGAGGTGGCTGAGTAAAATCCTGATTCGGTTTGGTACCACGGTCCCAGCATTTGATTTTTGATACGTTACTTCGGAAAAACTTCGTATCCAACAGACCAGACTCCACTCGTCCGATTTCTTGTGTAGCGGAAATTGAAAGCTAGTTGGAATTCAGTTGATGCCGTCGACAGCATTATGCGGATCACAACCGTGCGAACCAGCATTTTGCATGTTCTCGCACTGCATAATTATGTTTGATCCCACAGTGATATCAGGTGATGCATGCATCTTTGTTATTTTGATAATGCCGAACGAGATTTTCTCTTAGTATGATCTTGTTGCTTGAACGAGTGACGAAATCCTGCTACTCCGATAGATTCTGTGAACGATGACAACTGCCCTAAAAGGGGATGTGTAGAATGATTCGTATCACTATCTGTTGGAGTAACGAAGCGAGTAGGAGCGCACTGCCTTGCAGCAGGGTATTAAGGTGTGAGAGTAAAGCCGTAGTGTGTCCGATGACGGGTTGACTTTGTCCTCGTCAATGTCAGAAAGCCCCCATACTTAGCCCTGGAGAGGTATGAGGGTTATCAACCACAGAACGGCAGACACACCTGCGATCGGACCAGGATCCGTAATGTGTGGGTCTATCATATACTCATGGCATTTATGAAAAAAAAAACCAAAAAATCCTCAACTCAACAATTCAAAGGTACTAAATCACAAGTTGTTCTTGTAGCTACCACCTCAAAACATCATTGTAAAAGAGACCCTGATTCATTCTGCTACGTATGCCGTGAATTCTATCCACCAAAAATTCTTAGGACAATTTCTGAGCAGATCAGAACGATTTACGAAGATTCTTATGATCTCACAATTGCTGATCAGAATGAAGAATGGGTGCCACGTAAAATATGCGATTATTGTAGATCACAATTTACTCGTTGGCATAAAAGTAAAAGTATTGAAGATATCAAATTAAAAATTCCAACTTTATGGGCGGAACCCACTTGTGAAGAGGATTGCTATTTCTGCAAGAACGATGTAACTGGGTTCAACAGAGAGGATGAAACAAGCAATGCTTACGTCGATGTTCCGAAAGTGATAAGACCCATCAAGATGTGCAATACAGATATGCAAGGTATTGAAAAAATCGGATGTATTTCTTCGCGGGAAAATTTAGAGATCCAAGAAGACGCTGGTGAAGAAGAATGCTCCAGTGGATCTGACATTGTCGACGAATATGTGGAAAGTGAAGGAAAGCAACCACAACTTTTTTAAAAGGAGAATTGAACGATCTCATCAGAGATTAAGGACTATCCAAAGAAACAAGTGAATCCTTGGTTTCTATACTCAAAAAGAAAAACTTTGTGGAAAAAAATGTGAGAGCAACTGACTATGGGAATAGAGAATGAGATTACAGGAAATATTTCACAAAAGAAAAAGAGCCTTTATTAGTTTACTGTCACGATATAAATGGATTGATGGATGAATTAAAACCAGGAATCTACAGAGCCATCGAATGGAGACTATTCATAGATTCCTGTAAGAGAAGTTTGAAAGCTGTTTTGCTTCACAATACGAATGTTTCTGCTCCCATACCGGTAGCACATTTAACTACCTTGGAAGAGAATTACGAAATTATCAAGTTGGTATTCGATAAATTTAAATACTCAGAACACAATTGGCGGATTTGTGGGGATTTAAAAATATTGGGAATAATTATGGGTCAGCAATCGGGAAACGTAAAACACCTATGTTTCCTATGCTTATGGGATAGAAGAGACCGACCCAATCGTCATAAGGAGATTGATTGGCCAGCCAACGAAACTTTTGATCCAGGATCAGAGAATATCATTAACCTCCCACAAGTGGATCCAGCAAAAGTTTCACTGACACCTCTGGATTTTGCATTTCATCAAAAAATCGTTCTGCAACGTAGCTAGTCTCAGTTTTCTACTAATTGAATCAAATTCTTTGATATTTTTCGCCGGTCCTCCAATAAACTCTATCCCATTACACCAATTTTTTATCAAATTCATTAAAGTCCATTCTACCAAAGCTCAAAAATTAAAATCACGTAATATCAATTTTTCTTTTCCTTTCCTTCATGACTCATTGTGGGAAAAATCCAGGAATTGTAACCCAATGTTTCGTTCACAAAATCACATAACCGTTACTTGAAACAAACTACTTGAAACAAATTTTTTTTTTTAAATATGAAGACGAAACTATACACGTGAGATGCACGCTGTTTGAAGTTACGACGTATACTGACTATGATTGTCTGAGCCAAAACATCCAAGAAAATGTTATATTTTCCGAAACGCATTTTAGAGACACTTGTAATAAAGAGAGATATTCACTAGCCGAACTTAGACCTCTCGTTGAACGGAACTGTCGTTTTTTTTCGTTTCTTCGACGTGCGCTTTTCTTCGCTCCTCCACTATGTGTTTTAATCGTTCCTCTGTAGAAGGTCAAGTGAATTCGAGGCTGTTAATCAGTGAGTAATCTCACAAATACTATTTTCACTGACACTTTACACAGCACCAATCACACGATTGTTTAGTCTGGAAGGAACGGCCATAATCGGCCATAAAATGGCCATAATGTGTAGGCCATAATCACTGTGACGCCGCATCCATTTGACATGGTCGATACAATATGGCACTAGGCTGCTTTAACTATTGATACAGATCTCAGAATCATCTTGGATAAAACTTCTCATGCATTGCTATGGTCAGAACAACCATATCCCTTTCCTCACGTAACCAAGGCAATGCAACCAGTCGCTATGGATGCAGCAACCATAGATATGTCTAGGCCATATTTTTTAATATACTCTGGTTAAGGCAACCACACTTAGGGCTCGGCCAACCACAGTCTTATTTCCGTGGGTGATTACTCACTGATAAACAGCCTCGAATTCACTTGACCTTCTACAGCGGAACGATAAAAACACATAAGGAGAGAGGGAGTGGTGTAAAAAAGGGAATCGTACGTCGAAATATCATTTATGAGTCGATGCATGCATTCTTAATTTTATAAGTTGTATAGCAAATAGTGTATGCGAAAGATCAAATTAATTCCTAATTTATGAAGTACACATCTGGCACTGAAAAAGGCCCCTATCCGAGGTCGAAACGTTTTCCAAATTCATATTCATACAATTTACTGCATGTAATTATACATACTCATGAGACCCTAATGTTGATACAAGAAGCTTCTGAAAACAATTTCAATACTTGAGTCGATTAAAAACGTCATTTTTCAAAAAAAAAAAAAACGGTAAAGATGTCATTGAAGGGAATAAATTTTGGTTAGGTAGAACCAATTACATTAGTTTCGAAGCGATGAAGGCGTGACTTTTTCTGATCGAGTTTTTCGTTTCTCTTGTCGGTTCAACAGGTCCGACACAAGCCTTTCTATCTAAACAAAAAAAATATACAGAGTGCATTCCTGCGAGTATTAGAACTCAATAAATACTTGTTTATTAGGCACAGCACACTGAACACGAACGATGACGTTACTACTGTGGGTCCACATAAAGGAAGTGGTTTCAAATAGAATCATGTCATATTTGTGGAATGGCAGACACGTTCTGTCTACTAATAAATGGAATGCTGGAAATTTCCAGTTTAATTCCGAGCCGTTGAGCTACAATAGAACACCAAAATATTAAATAAAGCTTCGAATTTTCCGAGTCGTTGTTCGATACACAGCGCACAATGCTATTAGCGAATTAGGACATTAGGAAACTTCCTAGACTTTTTTAAAGCACACAAGGATAATTTACAATCTTCGATCAATATAACAGATTAGAATCAAGAAGTACTTTCCTAAGATGAAGATTTATGTTCCTTCTATTAACGAAACGAAATTCATATTTTGTGCAATAATGGCCTGACTCCCCCTTGATTCCTTGGCCGAGTGAATATAGGACTTGAATATGACGAATGACCCTAGGGCTGAAAGCTGCAGTGCTTTGAGAATCAAGTTGGAGCTTAAATCCCTTTCATCTTGACAAGCAAGAAACGGATCCTGAACAGCCTTTCCACCAAATTTATTGTTCAAGTCAACGATCTTTTTTAAGTGAATTTTCTTTTTTTTTCAGTTCATATTTTTTCGTCAGGGCCTGTCCAAGTTAAAAACGTGATTCCCAAAACATAAAAATGCTTGATGAAGAAAGAGCGTTCATTAATTATGTGAGGCTCTTTGGGGCAAAAGAGGTCTGGAAAGTCTTACGAATTCTTACTTGGGGATGGGGGAGTCCAGAACATTTCTTACGGGAATTTCCTGTTTCTAATTTTTTTTTTCTTTATGCTAATATGAACGAGCTTTTACTTCGTATTTCTTTGAAATCGAGTCAAATCTTCTGAAAATTTTTAAATCCCTTACAATATTTCGAATCATGTGGAAATACCTTGAAACTCTTTTAATTCCATAGATATCGTACATACATAATCTTTTGGAATCCCTTTAAAACAATTCAGATCCCTGGAAATCCCCTGAAATCCTTAAAAAATTTGGAAATTCATTAAAATTATTTAAGATTTTGTTAAATCGCTTGAAATCATCAACATCTTATGAAAATACCTTCTAGTCCTTTGAAATCCGTGGGAATCGCTTAAAATCTATAAAAGGCGATTATGATCCTTAAAATTCCGTGAATTATTTCGAAATATCACGATGTCTCTTGAAATATTTAGAATCCCTTCTAAATTTACTGAAATCTTAAGACCCTTGGGAATCTTACCGAATCTCTTAAATCCCTGAAAGTATTTTAAAATCTTTCGAATGCCACTGGAATTCCTCTTTATCCTTTCAAATTCTTTTTTAAATTCGGAAATCCTTCGAAAGTCCGTTAAATCTTTGAAAATCTCACGAAATCCTCCACAATCCGTGGATATACTTTGGAATCATTTGAACCTCTTAAAATCCTTTGAAATTCCTTTAAAGTCATCTAAATTTCTTTAAATCTTCTGAAATTCGTTAAAATCCGTTGAAATCTATCGAAATCTTCGCAAATCCGTTAAATTCCCGTGAAAATCGTGGAAATTGTTCGTAATTCCTTAAGATCCCTGAAATCTTCTAAAAACCATTAAAGTTCCTCAAATTCCCTTGAAATCTATTATAATATTGAAAAATCCTCTGAAATTCCGTTAAATCTTTTAAAATCTGTTGCATTCTCTAAAATCCTTTGAAATTCCGTGAAATAATCAAAATCGCTTTAAATCTCCCAAGCTCCACTAAAATCCCTTATAATCATTTGAAGTCTTTTCAAATCATATCTTTTAAAATCTGAAGAAATTGTTTTGAATTCCTTCACTTCTTTGAAATCCAATTAAAATCCACTGACATCCTTCAAAATCCTTTGTAATCCGCGGAAATCGTCCTTAGTTCCTTGAAATCCCTAAAAATATTTCAAAATCTATGAAAGTCTTTGAAAGTCAATAATAGTCCTCAAGATACCTTAAATTCCTTTATAATATTCGAAAATCCTCTGAAATTCCGTTAAATCTTTCAAAATCTACGAAATCCTATAAGCTCCGTGGAAATACTTTGGAATATTCTGAAATCCCTTGAAATCTTTCGAAATCCCGTAAAGTCCTTGAAGACGCTTCAAATCTCTTTATATCCATTACAATCTTTGCAGATTTTTTAAAATTCCGTGAAATTTTTTGAAATCTTATTAACATATTTCAAATCCCTTGAAATCTTTGAAGTCTGATCAGAATCCCTTGACATTCTTCAAAATCTTTGCAATCTGTGGAAACCTTTCTTAATGCCTTAAGATCCCTAAAAATATTTAAAAATGCGTTAAAATCTTCTAAAAGCCATTGAAGTTCCCTGAAATCCCTTAAAATCTTCCACAATATTCGGAAATACTTTGAAATTATGCTAAATCTTTTCAAATCTCACGAAATCATCTAAAATCCCATCATATACTTTGAAATCTTTTGAAATTTCTTAAAATCCTTTGTAATACCATGAAATCATCGAAATCGCTTTAAATCTCTCAAAATCTGTTGAGATTCTCTAAATTCCTCTGAAATCCCGCGAAATCATCAAAAACGCTTCAGATCTCTTAAGATCTGTTAAAATCCCTTAAAATCCTCTCAAATCCCGTAAAATGTTTTAAAATATCACGAAATTTCCTCAAATCCTTTCAAATCTTCAAAATCCAATTAAAATCCCCTGATGCACTTCAAAACGTGAAAACACTTCGGTATCTCTTGAAATACTTTAAGATCCTCTGAAATTTCATGACTTCTTTTGAAATATTTCGAAGTCTCTCAAAATACCTTGAAATCCCTTAAAATACTTTGTGTTCCGCGGAAATCGTTTGTAATTCCCTTAACCCTTTGATGCACATATTTTTCTGTTCAGTGAATTTACTTGAAAATTCTTACTCAGGGGTTTTTGGGGTCGCTGAATACGAATCTAAAGTCAGAATTTCGAAATTTCCAATTCAAGATGACGAATTCAAGATGGCGGTTCAAAATTTTGAGAAAAGAAATATACGAGCCTGAAAATCTCTACTCGGAGGTTTTTGGGGTCGCTGATTACGAATCTGAAATCAGAATCTCGAAATTTTCAATTCAAGATGGGGGTTCCAAAATTTTGGAAAAAGAGATATACGAGCTTGAAAATCTCTACTCGGGGATTTTTGGGGTCGCTGATTACGAATCTGAAGTCAGAATTTCGAAATTTTCAATTCAATATCGCGAATTCAAGATGGTGGTTCCATAATTTGGTTAAAGATTATAAAAAGAAATTATTATCTATGTTCACATTTGCATTTAAAAAATTGAGGGAAAACATGAAAATACCTAAACACTGTTTCAAATAATTATTTTCAATTGTATAATTTTAATGTCAGATTCGTTCTAAAAAAAATCAGGAAATTCCATGAATGCATACCTTATCAAAATCAAAGTGAATATTCAAAATCTCATCTACAATTTCGACGATTTACGTATTGATGTAAACTATATTCGATCGATCAAATTGAATTTTAATGTAGTAACTTCAAATTCGTAATCAGCAACCCCAAAATCTTGAATTTTTCATCTTGAATTGAAAATTTCGAAACTCCGACTTCAGATTCGTAATCAGCGACCGCAGAAACCCCTAAGTATGAATTTTCAATTTATTATGTTGAATAGATTCTTCAAAAATGAATTCTTTCGAAAAAAAGGCATTTTTTATGTTTTTTTATTATATAACAATTATTATAAACAATAATGTAAAATAAACTATATTTTTATGTTCTCTTACCAATAAATTAGCAAATGAATAATGAAAACTCGACCTAAATACATCAACAATTAATTAAATAGCAAAAATCTGAAGTTAAGTTGGTGGTAACCCACGTTACCACCGTGCAACTAAGGGTTTCAATGAGCTCCAAAAAATTCAATACTGCTTACTATTCCTAAGGTTGTTCATAATTTAACATAACTTTCAAATATCGACTTTTTTGCAATATATTTTTAAAGAATTGACACAAACACTTCATTTTAGAGTCTCTAAACTTAAATTTAACAAAATACAAGTAGTCTCACATTTTTCGCTGGTAATGTTTTTTGTTAATTTGTTAATTTTTGTTAATTTTAATTTTTAAATTTAATTTTAAATTTTTAAATTTAATTTGTTAATTTATAAGAGGAATAATTATATTAATTTAAAAACTCGATATGTGAAATAGCATAGCATGCAAAAGAAAGCTTCATTGGACACGAATTCCATAGAAATTCCTTGAAAATTACAGAGAAATTCCATGCAATTATGGAGAAGTATTTCAGTAGCGTTCTTGGAAAAGATAAATAATTCACGCAGGGTTTCCAGTGAATTCAGATAAATCAAACAGAATTGAAACGGAATCCAGCTGAATTTCTGGAGAAATCAAACTCCAGAAAAAATCAATTGCACAATAAATAAGGATGATATAAATAAGGATTATATATATATCAGCCTAGAATGAGTTTTTGGAAGTGTAATTTAACTGAATTGAAATCGTTGAAAGTTACTTTTCGTTAATACATAATTTCATGCAAACGTGCCTTGAATAGGGAGTCAGTAAAATCAGGTAAATTTAAGTGATTGTATGAAAATTCAAATAAATTCAAATGATTTTGAGTCAATGAAAATAAATTGAGTTAAGCTCGTGTGATTTATTTAAACTCAATTGAATATAGCTCAATATAATTTTAATTCTTCTTGGATTTCTATGAATTAACTTGAATTCACGTAGCATTCAAACTTATGTTTTAGTAACCGAATCGGTTTCAGATCAGGCAGGCAGTGCAGCTTCAAGTCACAGAATCATTCGCCTCTTAAATGTGTTGTTTTTTAAATGAAATAAGACGACACTCATTTACCGCTTTGAGAAAAAAAATCATTTTCGCTCAAATTTTTTTGCTTACTTCGTGCTCAACTCACGAAGAAATTTGGTAAGTTTTATGCAGGCCAAACTATTTTTCTGGTCAAGAGAATTTTTTTTCGAAAAATTGAATTTTCGAATTTTTCTTACAAACAACGACAGATTTGAGAAAATGCTACGAAAAAAGTTTGCTCAGTATAAAAACTTCTAAAAAAAAATACCTTTCACTCTTTTGTGATATCTTGCATCATAAGAATCAATTTTTCGAAAAAAATTATCGTGGTCACGAGAATGATTTGGCCCGCATAAAACTTACCAAATGTCGTTCTTATATAAGCACGAATTTAAAAAAAAAATGGATAGAATAAAGGAAGTGGGTTTTTCAATTAAATTTGACTTTATCCTCCCGGCTGAATTGTGAAGTCATGGGAAGTTGATTTTATGGAAAAAGCTATTTTTCATTTTATCCTATAATTCTTACAAATTTGTGCTCATATGAAGAAGGCATTCTGTCAGTTTTATGCAGGCCAAGTCATATTTGTGGCCACGCGAATTTTTTTCGAAAAATTGAATTTTTCAATTTTTCTCGTGAACGATGCAAGATATCATAAAAAAGTAAGAGGTACTTTTTGTAGAAGTTTTCATACTGAGCAAACTTCTTTTTAAGCATTTTGTCAAATCTGTAGTTGTTTTCAAGGAAGTTTAAAAAAATTATTGGGTCAGAAGTTACAAAGGCTTGAAGAAAAAATTTATATAGTTTTTAAAAACAACCCTTAAATTTCAAATACGCATAACTTCGCGCAGATGATTTTTTTCAGAACGGTAAAATATGTGTCATCTTATTTCTCTTGAAAAACAACATATTTGAGAGGCGAATGATTCTGTGACTACAAGCTGCACTGCTTGCTTGATTTGGACTAGATTCGGTCTAGTAAAATGACAGATGAAGAGGCAGGAGAAGCCGATTTAGCAGCGCGTTCACAAGGCGGTAACGGTCACTCTTTGTACTAAAATGATGAAATCGCAGATTAGTCAGAGAATCGCGATCGGTAATTCATCTTTTTTGTAAAGTTTATAAATAAATAAATTTACCAACTTTTCGAGATTATTTATTTTCAAATTCACAAGCCTCTGTCCTTCATGAATAAATAAATAAATTTACAAACTTTGCGAAATTATTCATTTCCAAATTCACAAGTCTCTTTCTTGTGAATAAAGAAAAAAATTCCCTGAGTTTTCAAATGAGTTATTTATAGATTCACAAGCAATAAATAATTGGACAACTTTGGGAATTTATTTGTTTATAAGAAATGGACTTGTAAATTTGGAAGTAAATAATTTCGCAAAGTTGGTAGATTCATTCATTTATAAAGGAAAGTTACTTGTGAAGCGAGCAATAAATAATTGTCTAAACTTAGTAACTTTATGCATTTATGAATGATTTGTGAACTTATTAAATAACTTTATAAATAGTACTTTATCTTTATGTTTCTGCAAAAAATAATTTCATGATGCGTGTTTATGACGAAAATTGTTAGTTTTTATTTTTATATTTCGATAAATAGTTTTGAGGAAAAAGATGAATTACCGACCGCGATTCTCTGGGTTGTCTGCGATCCTATCATTTTAGTACGAAAAGTGACCGATGCCGCCTTGTGAGCACGTTACTAAATCGGCCACTTCTGCCTCTTTGTCTGTCATCTTCCATCGCCTAGTTCTCAAAAAAGTTGGAAGTTTTTTTCACTTTTGTTTCACAATGAATTACAAAATTCGCGTCATAATTGTAAAGTTTAGTTTGTGGGAGGACTCCGTTCAGCGCGTTTTTTTATTTAGTGTCGGTTTTGTGTTTGTAAAGTATGATTGAAGTCGAGTGTGTTTGACACTCGCCATCTCTTTCTCGGGATTTGTCTGCTCGGTGATGACTTCAAAGTTTCAAAAAATGAATATTTTGTATCAAAATATGAATATATATCACATATGAATATTTTGTATCAAAATATTAATTTTCTCATAAAAAATGCGATGTATTTTTCATTACATGGATTCGTGGATTTCATCAGACCCCGAATACTCGGTGAGTTTTGTCTATTTATCCTACAATCTACTTCCGAAAATAAATATGGGACAGGGCCGTTTTTATAATTGGGGACACCCAAAAAATTTTCTAGTCCTCTTTATTCAACGCCGTTAAAGTAAATTTGAAGCGAATTTAATCGAATTTTATTCTGAAGTAAATAACATGAAATTTGTGTTCCTTGAGTTACAGTAGACTTCAAACTGAAATTGAAGTCAAATTAAAGTATGAATGAAAAATGAGTAAGGATGTAACGCATATAATAAAATACTGTTAGAAAAAATTTGGACTACCTTAGTTAAAGATTTATAGAACTACCATAGCTTAATGAATTTTCAACCGAACAGTTGAATTTCCAACAAAATTGTTGAATTCTTCAAACACAATAAATAAAAAATGGTTGAATTTTCAGAATATTTCTAACAGAGCACATTAAAATTATTACATAGTAAAAAATCAATATGAAATACATTTTGCAATAAAATTGGTTAATGATCACGCTGGATAAAATTGTGAAAATCAAAAAATGCAAAATGTAATATTGTCATATTGCCAGCTTTGAAGATTCCAATACACTGGAACCTCCATTTGTTTGCCCTCGGTTCATTGTCTTCCTAGAATATCTGCCTGCTCGCTTTCGGTGATGAGGTGTCGAAAGAGCCGAGAGAGAGGATTGCCGCCGGCCTCGCATTCGTTGGTGGGCATGTCTGAGGGGCCGAGAGATAGGCGCGCGAGCTCAGCGGAGTTACGCAGTTCCCACTGACTGTTTACATCGCAGAAACTCTTGGAAGGGAGTCACGGTCATCGAGGCAATGCTCGAGACTCAAAACTAAATCGAGGTTCTAATGTACTAAATTTCAGTGTGGAAACCCCCGTGAAATGCAAATTCATGTCTAGACCGTATTTGAAAAATATTTGTGCTAATCTGCCCATAAAAAGGCGAATAACGTTTCTTTTCCGAGGTCCTGAGGTGAGTAGACTTCATAAGGCAAGTGGACGAATTTGTGAATTGAGATTCAGAAAGGGGTTAAGCGTTAAGAAAACGGATTCTCACGTCATTGTAGACCAGTTCGGGCGGACAGTTGAACTTGATCGGACTCCCGTTGAGGCACACGTAGAATTCTGAGCAGTTAGTCGAGCTTCTATAACGTCCATTCAAGTCTGGGCACCGTCTTGATCCAGGGGGTAAAGGCGGTTCTGCAAAAAGAAGGAAAACATTAAAAAAGAGAAAAGCGTTGTCAGATATTTTCGTATATAAACGATCCTAAATCAATTTGCAAAGTTATGCACCCTTGGCAATCTTCTTTGATCGAGGAGATCATCCATCAAACTGGATGTGAGCTAAAGCATAATTTTTACTAGTCTTTATCTCAACGTTCTTACGATTTTTTTATACTTCTATTAACAGGTAATTGCTGCGATCTTGTAGATTAGTATCGATAATGATACATTCATGTTGGGGATATTATCTTCAATTATCTAGATATCAAGTTTTTTCTCAAACCAAGGATGCTTAAACATAATAAGGTAAAGCCTATTATGTATGGTTTTTCTCTCAAGATCATGAAGATATTTAAAAGAATGCTTTTTGTTATTTTTTAAACGAAATGAAATTATACTCAATTCATAAGATTGCACATTATTTGATGCTTAATAATAGAGATACTATTTGTCCAAATTTTCCGAACATATAATTAAAATGAAAGAATACTAGTATTTATAATGATACGAATGGAAATTTGGAGTAGCATTGGAACCTTTAATTTAACTTTCAAAAAAGTGGTTGGAATTAAATGTTTTATCTAACAAACTTTGCCAGAAGAAATTTCGTGAAATGGCAAAAAATTACGAATCGAAGTGGCGATTTAAGTCGTTAAGGATGAAATAAACATTTAAGAATACTTCCACGAAGTCCTTCAGTTAAAGGTCAATAAAAAATAACTTGCGATTCCTTTCAGCATTTCAAAACTATTAAACTTTACATGAAATTTGAATTCAAGACGCTGTGTGAGAGATTTATCGACCCCGCGCAATTCTCTAAGATATCCAATCTCGATCGTTCTTTTTCCAATCACGTTCTTCAATCGACGAATAATTTTTGTTCACGTTGAACCCCGTCATCACTTCATTCAAAAGCATCACACGACATCTTAATATGCACAAAATCCAAGGCACTAATGTCACAAAGAAATCAGGAAATTCGTCCTTCAATTGCTTCCTTTCCTCAAAACAAAAGTCTACCTACATTTAACGAATTGTACCATAAGCTCAAAAGGTGGACGTCTAGTTTAATTTTATAAAAAGGGAGCCTAATCAAGAGCTGGTGATAAAATTTTATGAAACATTTTGTTTTATTACCAAATTAATGTATTTTATTCTTGTACTTTTTACCTTTCATCACCTTTGGAAACAGGTAAGAATTTCAACAATTAATTTTAACAAGAATAGAAAATTATATTACTCTGAGTAAAGAGAAGCTTGAGTTAATATTGACCCTTGAAAAGTTTTGATTGTATATATAGCAAAAATAAAATTTCATTCCGTTTAACGAAATTTTGCTTCAAGTTTAATTGGGTAGCGATTATTTTTAAGCAAATTAAGGTTCATTTTTCACGAAATCCGTGTTTTATGAAAAGATTAATTTTACTATATGTCAAACAAATCTGTTTTTTGTTTTAATGTCAACTCAAGTTTTTTTTTGTGGGGGGGGGGACCATTTGTCAAACTTCAGAATCATTAAAATTAAGTGTATGTGCAAAAACAGTGAAAATAGGAAGAATTTTATCTTCGACCTCGGACAATAGGATCCCCCCTCCCCCGGTAATTGGTTCCGTTACCTTATGATATATTTATATTTCTCAAAAAAAATTTAACATCAGAAAATATGCAGTACACATCGATTTTGTGTCAGAATCATGCCAACCCCCGGCAAGTCACATAGGCGGCAATTAACATTGCAGCATCTCTCATTCGGAAAAATTTGAAGTCCACAGAAAATTTTCAAAAATGCGGCAAGTTACATTTAAATTGAGAAGCATAAATTATTTCTGTGATCAATCACAGCGATGTCTTCTCACCTCCTACGAGACATTGGAAAGAGAGGTGTGACCTACATTATTTTTATGACTAATGACAGGCGTGTCTTCCTGCGCTTTGCCAATTTTTTGTAGACTTCAAATTTCTTCACATAAGAAATGCCGCAATGTGACTTGCCGCCAATGTAAGTTGCGAGGGGTTCGCATGACCCGACTTCTTGATATTTAATAATTTTAATTTTTTAAATCTCAAAAGAATAAATTGTATGAGTTCTCATTTTTTTCAGATATGAAAATTGATTTCTGAAAAGAGTACAATGTGTTCTCTGATAAATATTTGATTCATTTTTTTCCCATTGAATCGCTTAAATTTCGATGAAATTCTGATATTCACTGAAAATTGAATGGAAGGTTTCAAGATTATGAAATAAAACTGTTAAAAAAAGATGAAGTATAATAATTTCCTTTAAAAATATTATTCTTTGTTTTTGAAGTTTTCAGAAGAATTTTAGATGTAGTATTGACAAATCTTATTACTCAGTTCTGCTATGCTTATGATCATATTTTAAGGTTCAATATGATTATTCTTGTAAACAGTTTATCCACAAGAAACAAATTCAAAGAAAAGAAATAATCCTTCTCTGAGGATATTAGCTCCTTCGGTTTTTAAGTTTTCTATCCTGTCTGATTTATTATGTTATATGAATCCGCATTCAGACGTTGGGGTGCAGTTCGGTTGAATTCAATATTTTCTCTTTATACGAATATTCACTTAATCTTTAAAAGTTTAATTCATATGCTTCACTTTCCTCACTAAAGCATCGGGTGTTAAGGAGGTAATTGCACGTTTCTTACTCCTCAGCAACCGTGCCGATCCTATCAATCAATCAGCTATAATTTTCTCCTTTACGCCTTATCGCTTCGGCCACGAGGATTACCATTTTAATTATTATGCGAAGGGATATGTTCATTTCCATATTGACACAAGTGCCGCAGTACATTCGCTGCATTAAAATGATCATGTTCGCACCGCGGGTGTTGCTGATATTACATACTATTATGCGGATCTCGCGAGTCCTTGCCATTAATCACTTTCGCGAGTCGTCGCGAGATAATAATCTCTGTCCGTAAACTATTAAACTTGGATACTTACTCGGCGTGGGTCCAGGCCGATTACCGCATTTGACGTTCTCCGGGTAGTCGCAATAACTCTTATTTTCATTGAAGAGCAATCCATTAGGGCACTTTTCTTCTACTACTGTTTCGTCCCAACAGTTAAGATAATTGGCACAACTTTTTGGACTTGGAAACTGACCTCTTGGTGCAGGGCACTGACTTGGTCGTGGCGGGGGCCGTGTTGGGTATATCGGACTTGGAATTTCGCCACCAGGAGATCCTGGCCATCCTCCGCCAGGTGTGCCTGGCTGTCCTGGCTGTCCTGGAGATCCTGGAGAACCGGGAGATCCTGGCCATCCTCCGCCAGGTGTGCCTGGCTGTCCTGGAGATCCTGGAGAACCGGGAGATCCTGGCCATCCTCCGCCAGGTGTTCCTGGCTGTCCTGGCTGTCCTGGAGATCCTGGAGAACCGGGAGATCCTGGCCATCCACCACCAGGTGTTCCTGGTTTTCCTGGCTGCCCTGGAGATCCTGGAGAACCAGGAGATCCTGGCCATCCACCACCAGGTGAACCTGGTTGTCCTGGAGATCCTGGGGTACCAGGCGAACCTGGCCATCCACCACCAGGTGCTCCTGGTTGTCCTGGCTGTCCTGGAGATCCTGGAGAACCAGGAGAACCTGGCCAACTGCCTCCTGGTGATCCGGGTGTTCCTGGGTGTCCTGGGGAGCCAGGAGAACCTGGACCTCCCGGCCAATTACCTCCTGGTGTTCCAGGTTGGCCAGGTTGCCCTGGTGTACCAGGTGAACCTGGAGATCCTGGCCATCCACCACCAGGAGTTCCTCCTGGTGATCCGGGTGTTCCTGGCTGTCCTGGAGAACCTGGATGTCCTGGCCAACCACCTCCTGGGTGTGTAGGATGCCCAGGATGGGTTGGTATTCCTGGATGTCCTGGAGGATGAGGATGTCCTGGAGGATGAGGATGACCTGGAGGATGAGGATGTCCAGGATGGTGGGGGTGTCCTGGCCGTGTTGGTCGTGTTGGTCGAGTTGGTCGCGTTGGTCGCGTTGGTCGTGCTGGTTGTGTTGGTTGCGTTGGTCCTCCTGGTGATCCTGGGGTACCAGGCTGTCCTGATGATCCTGGTGATCCCGGTGATCCTGGTTTTCCTGGAGATCCTGGTGATCCAGGCCAATTACCTCCTGGTGAATCTGGTATTCCCGGCTCTCCTGGAGATCCAGGAGATCCTGGTGAATCAGGCCAACTACCTCCCGGTGATCCTGGGGTTCCGGGTTGCCCAGGTGATCCAGGAGATCCCGGTGAGCCTGGCCAACTGCCGCCTGGTGATCCTGGTGTTCCTGGTTGGCCTGGAAACCCGGGTGGTCCGGGCGATCCTGGCCAATTACCTCCTGGAGATCCTGGCGTTCCTGGTTGACCTGGTTGCCCTGGTTGATTTGGTGGTACTGGTTGTACTGGTTGATTCGGTGATCCCGGCTGTCCTGATGATCCAGGAGAACCCGGTGAACCTGGCAATCCAGGTGATCCTGGAGTTCCAGGTGTTCCAGGTCCTCCTGGACTACCTGGTGATCCAGGCCATCCTGGAGTTGGATTAGGTGAATCAGGATTTCCTCCAGAACCCGGAAATCCTGGAGATCCAGGTCCTCCCGGTGATCCTGGTGGAGATGGTGGTGACGGTAGTCCCGGGTAGAACTGTCTTGGTTTTATTGAATCTGCTGGTGTAGAAATCTCTACTGCGTTCGTTGAACTCTGGAAGGGATTCCGACGTGGGCTTACTTTCTGTATATCCACGCCATCCCACAGCTTATCCAAATCTGCAATCGAAACAAGTTGATGTCACTTTAGATTCTTCCGAGATAACTAGTTTATACTTGAAAGAAATTTAATGAAATGCATCTACTGTTCGTTCATCGCAGAATTAACATTATTATTAGGAGTAGAATTTTGGTTAAATGTTATTAGATACATGAATCTGATCATATTAGCGATTTATTAATGGTCCCTTTCTGTTTCGGAAAGATTTACGTAATGGTATAATGTTATTTGAGTTTTGTATGATAATCACGTGTGACAAACGAACGTGTTGAGTATCAAAGAAGACGCTAATAATAATAATAATGGTTTACATTTTATGGAGGCCTTTTTGCAAGTATTCAAGCGGTGTTCTGAGATAAGAGAGTATTTTTAGTTTGCTATGTCTGAATAATTCTTTTATCTAAATTTGCTGAAATTTTAATGGCTACTTCAAGAGAAGGAATGTGAACTTAATGATTTGATTCTAGGTATAATGCCAGATTAAAATTATTCATTTAGATTCGTGGAGACTTCACAGATAAGAAATAATCAGTCAATGCTAAATTTAGTAAGATTCATAAAAAATGCAGTACATGATCTTATGAAAGTGGAAATATAAATGAAAATAAAAAGCTTACTCCTTCTAAGAGAACTTATTCTACATTCATTTATTAATTAAGTAGACCTCGCATTATAAATCATGTTTTATGAGACTTCAACTCATTAGGGAAACCCTCACACACAAAAGATAAGAGAGTTTCAGGTATCAAACGATCCAAGTCGAAAAAATAAGATTGAAAGTATCAACTGCCGATTTTTTAATGGGTCTTCGATTTTTTTTACTTTGTAATACGATTAGAGCATCAGCGTTCCATAAATTGGAATAAATTAATTAAGCAGAAGCAATAAATATTGACAAGAGATTCTTTTATAAAATGTAGGTAACCAATTAACTTTAAAATATGATCCATTGAAAGGCAAATATGTAAGGATTGTTTTAGTTCTTTAGTCTCTAGTCATTCAGTCGATGTATCTAGTATTTTTACTTGAGGAATATCATTGGTAATTCAATACATAATCCATTACTAATGTTTGGTATCACTATTTATTTATTAATGAATTTACATTACGCGTATATCATTCTTCACTGGTGAAATTTATTAGCCTGAAAGGAATGCATGCCAGTGCAACGATAAGGGCTGTATGAGGTACTCAATGACATAAGAAATGAGTGTTATAAGATTAAAATTATCTCAACCAATATTTCTCAAACTTAACAAGTTTTAGGAATTCGTAACTTATTGATACTATGTTTAATACATGTATTTCATTAGTTTATGATTAGTTTGAAAAATAATTGAACTAGTGAATATTTTCGAATTTCAATCTTATGAGGTTATTGTCCTCCTGCTTCATGTACTCTTGTAATTAATATTTTTCTAGCAATGAAAACGGGGCAGATTGTAGTAAAGTCCGAGTTTCAGTCCACCTAATGAAGACGCCCTAACCGCACCATAAATCACGTCTACATTCTGTGGTTTGTAATTTGCTAACGAATGCAAGTAAGATAAACGATAACTAAGGTTCGAGGTACCCCACGAGTGGCCTAATAAGTGTATGTGACAGTGAACTTATCTTTAGCAGTGGTTATGGAGACATAAAACTTTGAAAATTCTCTTTCTTCATGAAAGTGAAGATCCTTTCTTTCTTCATATGTAAATTGAAGACTTGAATTGAAGTATAACCTTGGACCTTGATTTATATGTTACTGAAGAGTCTGCACTGTAAATCATGTCAGCCTTTTAAGGCTCGTAACTCATTGACGAATTCACGAAAAACACAAGAACAAATATCAACTGTACCGGCTGTCAAATGAATTTCCGATTCTTTTTGGTACCAACAATGCTTCAAAACATGAAGATTCAAAAAATATTGTATTTTTAAGTACATTTTTGTTGGTCACAAATATTTTTTCCGTTGAGGGGTACATAACTTATAGTTACTTTGCAATCACCTTGAATTGATCTGAATTGAATTTTATTAAGCTCTACAGCATATTGGCCAATTACAGAGCTACTACTTGCTATACATATAGGTCACGAATCTAAGATTATTAAACCTTGAAACTACTCTCAAACACTTGCCATTTGAGACATTCAAATAAGATTTTAGCTTGAAATTCATTTTTTAGTATTATTTTAGATACGAGGTGTCCTGTTTTTGAATAGAATAACTTCATGCTTCACCTCAGTACAGTTCAATCCCAAATTTTATAGGTGAAGAAAGAGATCATAAAAGTTCAAATCACTGCCAAATTCAGTGCCATAACAAAGAATAATGTCCGCTACATATGATTTAATAATTATTCTAAGTAAAGGTTAAATTAATAATTTGTATATCCTTGGGTTTTTACTATGGTTGAACTTTTATTAGCTCTTTTGTTATCTGTCAAATCTGAGATAGGACGTTTCTGAGGTGTAACAAAACATAGCACTGTAATACAAACGGGTATCGGGTTGCTTGAATTATACGCGCTTAAATGATTTGAATTTCAACTTTGTATCAAATTGAAATTCTTCACATTTTCACGATATCATTGAAAAATTTATCAACTTCAAATACATGACATGTGACAGTGTCCCATTTTTAATATTTTGCTTCCTCATAGAGGAAGTTTTGTAGTCGTAACAATTTCAAATATCTTTAAAATGATTTATTTAAATGTTTTTCAGTTGCTAAATGTCCGATACAGCGTTCTGAGTAATTGTTCGGATGTGTGTGTGTGTGTGTGTGTGTGTGTGGATGTCGCCCCTCTTTCTTTAACAAGATAACTTAAAGAAGGTTGCGATAAATTGATGAAATTTGTAGGGGTTATTTTCACGACTAATATCTCAGAACTGGTGCATGGGTTTTTCAAAATATCGAATTATACCTTTTTTGTGCACTTTGTAATAATTTTAAAAAAGCTTTTTTGTAGTAAAACCTTTTTCATTCGCATAATTCAAAGTTGATGTAACAATATAAAAGATTCCTTGGCTCGAGATGAATCGATTGACTTATAATATTAATCGAAGTGTCTCGGCGTCCCGAAATTCAGGACGACTAGCCTATTTTCACCATTTGGCTACTCGTCCCGAGAATCATGAATTTTAAAAATTTTACTTCTTTTGAGTTAGCCGAAAATTAGCAAAACTGCTAGTCGTTCCTAAATAAAACTTAATTTTAAAAAACTAATAAAAATAAAAGTTATGTTATGTTTTATAAAGTATGGCCCTTTAAGCTGTAACTTCAACTTATTCAAACGAAGTGCTTCATCATCCCAAAACTCGGGACGACTAGCAAATCATGCGCTTTTGGCTAGTCGTTCCAAGTTTCGGGATAACTAGCATTTTTCACACATTGTTTGAGTTCAGCTGCATATTATTGAAGGAAAAAATAAAATATACATAGAACAAGAATTACTTTTAGCCGAATCACTACCGGCTTTAATTTGCTTTATACTGTATTTGTCCGCGGTCCAGTGGTTAAAGCGACTTACTAGTAACGCTGCCATCCTGCGTTCGCGTACTCGTGCTTCTTTATTTTTTCTATTTTAACAAATTCGCTGCAAGTTTGAAAAAATTATAAAAGTATCATTAAAAAAATATTCTAAAACTAGCTTAAAAATCACCTCTGTGACTGGTCACAGAAATAATGTAGGTCACATTCCTACCCCTTTTTTCCCCCCTACTCGGGAAAACTAGTGAATTGTGTGAAAAATGCTAGTTTCGGGATGACTAGCCAAAAGCGCAAAATCGCTTGTCGCCCCGAATTCCGGAACGACTAGGCGCAGCCAATATTAAAACATTTTATTGAAAATTAAGGAACTTATGGTCATTTATAATGTTTTAGAAATCGATTTTATAGTAAAATTTTTTTTATTACTATAATTCAAAGCTGATATAAGAATGAAGAGGATTCCTTGATTTGAGACGAATCAATTGCACTATGATATTAATACATTTTATTGAACAGCAAGGAAACTATGGTCATTTGTCATATTTAAAAAATTTGTTTCTTACACTGAACATTTTTTCATTAACATAATTCAAAGTTGATGCAAGAATATAAGAAACTCCTCGATTCAAGACGAATTGATTGAAGTATTTGTATGTTCGTATTTTTATGCTGGACGCTTCCTAATATTTTAAAAGATTTTCATTATTAATTTTAAATGTTAAAAAAATCATAATTGCTTCCTCTGTGAGGAAGCAAAGTGCTCATCAAATGAGCACTATACTTTTATAAATACAAACAAAGTGGAAACACTTAAGATTGAATTCACAGCTAGTTTAATTTGAAATCATTTGCCTTTGAATTTGGAATCGTCAAAATTTAAAAACTTCAATTTGAAAATTTTCATTTTTGAATACCTTGAGTTTGAAGTAGTTTACTTTGAAATCATGCAATTGCGAATAATTTCAGTCAAGCCTTTTGAAAGATTTTGTATTCTTCAAATACAAAATTGCTTTTTTTCGAAGCAATTGTTTTTCTGCTTTTAAATTGCTTCTGTTTATTTCAAGAACTTCATTTTCAAGTTATACGCAATTTTGAATGCATCTATTCACCATTTTTCAATAAGGAACGTTACAATTTCAAAAATAGTTGGTTAACCTTTAAGGCTTTGGAATAAAAAATTTTTATGTTACTACAGCTCCAATTTAAAATGGTGCAATTCTGAGCGCTTCAGATGTGACACAGGTAAATTTTTATAGGCTGCAGTTGAAAATATTCTGCTAGCGAACTGTTTCAACTTGAAATTTTTCAAACTAAGTATTTTGATTGGAAATTGTTTAATTTTACATTTAAAAAAGTATAATTTAAAATTGATTGACTTTTGAGAACAAAAAATGTCTAGTTATTGAGTCCAATGCCCTAAAAGTGTTGTTTTGTTCTATCTTATATTTGAACACTTTAACTTCTCCAATGTTAAGAATTTTCTGTTATCAATGCTGACACTTTACAGATTTCAAAATTTCGAATGAGGGAGACCTGTCTATATTAAATAATGCAACCTGCAGTAGATCATCATTAATTACAAAACACTGACTAGTGTTACGGAATTTTCCATAAGAATAACCCGGTCAAGTATAGCGCTAGGGCTAGAGTTACGGAAGATTCCGTAGCTTCAGCTCTAAACGAGGGAAATTCCGTAACGGTATACAGTTCATAATTAAAAATACTAATGTATGTAAAATACTTAATTTAATTCAAGTAACAGTCAAGTTACTGTATGAGTATACGTGATAATAAATTAAATTCAAAATGAATGATTTTATGTATATTTATGCTTTGAATGAATAAATATCTGCTGTAAGATGGTCTTCCCTGTTTTATTTGACAATAAGAAAATTTTGGAATAGAAAATTAACTTGAAATTTAAATATTTTAAATTGAAAAATGTTTAGAGTTGAAGGGTTTCTGTTTTAAATCTGCACATGTTGAACCTTTCACTTAAAATGGTGATTATCCTATTTTTAATTTGATAAATTCAAAAGTCTTCAATTTTAAAATGCTTGAAAACATATTAGTAAGAAAAATCATATTATAAATTTTATTAACTCTAAAAGGCACCACTCAAAAAATATTTTCTATTAGTACAATATTTTGATTGAAGAAATAATGATTCTGTAAGCAAGGGTGCCACTTTTTGTATTTTTTTTTTCTGAAAATTTGTTTGAAATCTTTCAGTTTTACTTACGTAAGAATATTTTTTTTGGTGAAAATCTCAGTAAGAGAATATTGCAGGCCACTTTCATCAAATGAAAACCTTTATTTTGGTGACGGTTTTTAGATACTGATCACACCTTATAACTGCATGGTTTCGTGAAAATATCTTCATACAATTATAGTTTATAAATTTTTACAAGAAATTTTTTTAATCGAACCATTTCAGTAAAGCTTGTAGAAGCGAAATATAAAATCTTTCATAAACGAAAACACTTTTAAAAACCTAAGATTTCAATTGCACTGTTTTCCAAAATTTTACTGTAAGGAAAATAAGTGTAGAATTTTCCCCATGAATTCTTGTTTGAAAGTGAAAATTTCCCACCATGTCACGTATTTTGAAAAAAATTGCGAGAAAAACTTAATTTTGACTAATTTTGAAATATTGCAACGGTTGAATTTCAAGTGCTAGATTTTTCAAAAAGGGGACAAAAAATAGTAATTGTATTTCAGAATCTATTGCTGATTAACATTCTATCTCTCCATTACATATAACAATATAAAGCCTTAATTTGCCCCCTTTCCAGCCCCCTTCGAAATTTTGCAGTCAGATTTACGTACAGTCGGTTTATTAGATCGGAGAACATTTTTCTAACTGAACTTAATTTTGTCAAATGAACAAATCGTTAGTCATAATTCTCAGAAACAAAATTAGTTTAGTTCAAGACGAACTGAAAAATGTTAAAAATCAAGGAAAACACATTTTTTTTGAAGGTGGATTTGATCTTTATATTTCTTTTCGATTCTATGAAATTGAGAACACATTTGTCTGAAAGACAACACTTTTTCCTTGGTCCAGAATATGCCTTTTAAATTTTATAAATTTAGTTATCACTCCGCATAATTTATTTCGAAAGGCCAGAATGTTGAAAAAAATGAACTATAGTCCTTATTTTTCTATCGTTGGTTTGCACTTGAATTAGAGGGGAGTGAAATGAATATCCCAAGGGTTGGTTTTCGAGTCACCAGTAGCAAGCACTCACCTTCGGGTTGGTTAGGCAAATCGAGTTGCCGTGCGCGATTCACAACCCTGGTTCTTCGTCCGGTGGCAGAACTTAGGGAAAAACACGCCAACAACACCACGAGGATCCTCATCGCTGAGGTTTGGCCCCTCGGAGGGCAACGCGCGGATTGAAAATCGCGACCGCGAAGTATCGGGAGTTCGTCGAGCGCGAATTGTAAAGAAGACGAATCCTTGTCCTGAGTTCGTGTCCTGATGCTGGATGGGCTGGACCACGGCCGTCCGAGGGCTTACATAGGGCAGCCCCCACCATCGACATGCAGGGAACCGCAGGACCCCAATTACACGGGCGCAGGACCCCGAGACTCTTGCGCAGGAAGCACGCGTTTCGCGATCGCGATATATTGTGGTGAACTTGGTTCCACTTGGTTCCACTTGGTTCCACTTGGTTCTCCAAAACCCCGCCTGCTTGAAAACGGAGGCTTCCAGCCAAATTTATAGGTACGTGAGGAAACACTCGGAGTCTAATCGTCCTACTGGATGTTCCGAGCTTCGAGTTGATTTGCAAGCAAGGGATGCCTCCTTGGTTAAGAGACGATATACGAGAGACGAGACGAGACGAGACGAGACCAGACGAGCGAATGGACGCCACTGAACTTGAACCTGAGATGTGACCATGATCAGGTCGTTTGTCAACTTGATTAAAATCATTAAATTAAAAACTCTTTCTTATTCTTTGCGTGTTCTTATTCTCTGATACGTTAATTTTATACCTACATAATTAATTAGAGATGATACAGTGAGGTAAAGTGCCGATTTAGAAGGAAAAGTGTGGAAAATATTAGACTGAGAGATTCAAGTTTTCAATGTTTGAATTTTTTATTTTCAGTTTTCGGGATTAACGTTTTAATGAGAGAATTTTTTCCTATAGCAAATAATTGATTTGAGGCAAAATATATTGGACATTAACACAATTATGTGAAACTTTAATACAACCTATTTTAAAGTTTCATAGGGGAAGACAGTATGAGATGAATAGAAAAACTTTTAAAGTCATAATATTGATAAGTGATGAACAAGTGGGGAAAATATTAAATAACAAATTGAAATGGGAACATTCATCTTGAAGATAGCAATGACATTACATTAATTATATTAGCCATTTATCCTATATTTTATGCTTTTTCAAGACGCTTCAATTTTATTTAGATGGTACTCTTCTGGTGCGAAGTGTGTATTCACATTTTAAGTCTTTCCTAACAATTTTCGGAGGAAATCGTGTATGAATTCATTAAATAATAATCTGAAACTGTTATTGAAAAAAATTATTTCATTCATACAGTGATTATTTTTCAATACGTTATAAAAATGGTACGAACTCCAGCCTGTGTCGTATTTAACATGCAACCACGATAGTCATTGCTACCAACTATTATAGACAAAAAACTTGGAATACTTTTATTTAGTTATGTTGGTAAGAGACATGATCTTGCTCACTTATTTAATAGTTGTTTGGTTGGTAACACTTATTTGTTTGTGCTAGCAACCTAAAAGAAAAAAATTACTCTGATACCCGAGCCTAGCCTGTTAACAATTTATTCACCTCGTACCGAATGACACTTCTCATAAAATTTTATAAAATATATTTTTGATGAAAATTAAAGAAACATTGGTCGTCAGACAGTTTTGAAGCCAAGAGTTTGAATAATCGAAGGAACCAGTGAGAGAATAGTAAAAGCAATTTAATTCCTTAAAAAGTGATAATATGTGAGCGGACAAAATTTTCATCGCCATGTCAAAAACACATTTTTCAATTTTCCAATTCAAAAATAGCAAGTAAGCTGTAAAAAGGCTGATTATAAAACTCATTTCTAATATTGTTACCCATAAGAAAATACTACAGAACTTTTGCTTTGAAGCCCAGTCACTTTTTCCCATTATTCAATTCGTATTGGTATCCACATCGTACTGGTTTCTTCTATATTGTTTTCATATTTAGTATTCCCTATTCACGTTAATCTCCAAAATACAACGCGGTATATGAAAAGTTGAAACGCAGGTATAAATCATTAAAAACTTGGGTCTTTCAGTTCAATTATATTAGAGTTAAAAAAAATTGTTTACGGTTATTTGAAATTTTATTTTCCGGGTGTGCAGCACTCTTTTAACTTAATCAGTGGCATTATACTGAGAATCAGCGTGTCACTTTTCAAAATCACAGTCGGTGAAATTCCAGTGAATTTATGATTGTACTGAAGAATCAGTGAAAAAATACTGAAATTGCTGAGAATTTTCACTGAATCCTTAGTATAAGACGACTACAATTTTCAGTATCCGTCATCAAAACTTTAGTAACTTTCTTTTTGCTGGAAGGCAGTGAAAATCCGTTGGAAACGATAAATTCAATGGGTGATCAGTAAAAAGCGACCAAAATTTCAGAGAATTAAGAGATGAAATTTCAGCAGATTTTCACTACTCTTGTGCCAAAAAGACGGCTAGAATTTTCACTAGTTGTCATGGAAAGTTCAGTAACTTTTTTCACTGGAAATAAGTGAATGAGCTTCATGAATAACTGGAAATTTTAAGAAATTTCACTCGCTTCTGACTGACTACCCAGCATATTCATAAATTCAATTATCAACCAGTGAAGTTATGCTTGGACTAGAGAGTCAGTGAAAAATACTGAAATTTAAGTGAATTTCCACTGAATCCTCAGTATAAAGACGACTGCAATGAAAATCCATTGGAACGATAAATTTAATGGGCAATCAGTAAAAAGTGACCAACATTTCAGAGACTTATGAAATAACATTTCAGTGAATTTTCTCTGATATCGTACTACAAAGGCGGCTGGAATTTTCACTACTTGTCATGGAAACTTCAGTAATCTTTTATACTGAAGATCCTTGGCTAACGACTGAAATTTCGGTAAGATTACGTGTAACGTTATTTTGGGAATCAGTGGATTCCCAGTGGAGTGTCGGTGATTCGAAAGATGAGTCACTGATTCCCAATGAAATTCCAATGATTCTAATTTAGTGAGAAGATTTGATTGATTGAAATAGTGCTGAATTAGCAAAAAATTACTAACACAGTTGTATAGAAAATTAATTGGAATTGGGTACCAACTAAGTTAAAGGACAGGTATACCTGTATAACTGAATGAATTAGTAAAATTTGTCCTTGTGTTAGACATTTCCTTCTAGTCCATTGTATTCATATAGACTAAGTCTAAATTAGTGTAGAGTGGCAATAATAGAGAATCAGTAAAATTTGTCTATTAATTAGTAATCTCATTCTAATGCAGATTCAAATGTATAGGTACTATTAGGGTGGCCCTTATTTTTCACTTTTAGAATTTCTTTACTTTCAACCCCCAGTTTTGTTCGAATACCCAGAAAAATGATCTTCAAATTTTAGCCAATTCGGTTAATATTAACCCGTGCCTCAAACACCATAAAGTTTAACACATGTTTCTTATGGGGAAAAAGTAGTTTTTTGTTAATCTAAGATTTCAA
>JAUMHM010000086.1:9465659-9479173 GCA_032362435.1 Melikaiella ostensackeni
TATTTAAACAAACTTAAATTGCTTAAACAATTTTATATTTTTCAGATATTCAATTTTCGCCATTCTCCTGCAGATGTGAATATTTGTTTCTGAACAATACTTTAGAATGCTTAAACAAATTTAAATTGTTTAAACAATTTTCATTTGTTAAATATTCGATTTATTCATATGAGTCGAGAATGTCATGGACTTCCTAGACAAATTTCAATTTTTGCGAGCACTAATTTGTTTTTAATACGACTCTCAATTGTTTAAAGGAACTTAAATTATTTAAACAAACTTAAATTGCTTAAACAATTTTATATTTTTCAGATATTCAATTTTCGCCATTCTCCTGCAGATGTCAATATTTGTAGGTACTAATTCATTTCTGAACAATACTCTATAATATTTAAACAATTTTTATTTGTTTAAACATTTTAGTGTATCGTTCGAAACAAATCAGTACCTACAAATATTCACATCTGCTAAAAAATGGCGACAATGAAATATTTAGAAAATATGAAATTGTTTAAACAATTTTAAATTGCATAAAAAATTGCTGGTTATTGTTAGATTACCGACTCGTGATGATTTATGGAATTTTTTTTTCAAAAAGCGTTAATAAACCTCAATATCAGATCAAATTCGTGCTTGGCGCTTATGAGGAATTTCTTGAGGACCCATAAGATTACCATAAAATAACTCAACTTTAAAATTTATGACTGATGTTTATTCTTTGATGGATTCTGAACAACATATTGCAAGGCGGAATATTTTGCAAGATTTTGTGGCTTTGAAATCTTAGATTAACAAAAAACTGCTTTTTTCCCGTAAGAAACATGTGTTAAACTTTATGGTATTTGAGGCACGAGTTAATATTAACCGATTTGGCTAAAATTTGGAGCAGATCATTTTTTTAGGTATTCGAACAAAACTGGGGGGTGAGAGCAAAAAATTCTGAATTTTTTTTCCACTACGTATGAATAAGGGCCACCCTGAGGTACTATATTCGTAATCAGAAGCCTCAAAAACTCCTAGAGACTAATTGTAAGTACCGTCTAAAAATTAAAATTGGTATATTTCAACCATATGGAAAAACTCAAAATACAAAGTTACACATAAATGTGTAACATTGTATCCTCCTTAATTGGCATTTTATCCCAGGGTCCTGGGCTTTGGTATTTCCCATGGTCTTGCACTTTTAATAAGTGAAGTTCAGGATCTACATTTTTTCTGAGGTTATTGCTTCTTATATCTTATGACTACGATACCCAGCCACCTACGCTTTAGATAAAGCTTTTTCTCTGGATACTTGTAACTACAATACGAACGTCTGTTAAAGAATCATTTATACTTTGTCTAAGGCACACGTGGCATTGCATAGAATGCCTCTATAGGTAAAGTGTAAAATAGTTACTTAAGGGACTTTACATAGAATTTGCCTGACTTCACTTACTTTAATTTTAAAATTGAATTAAAAAAGAAAATTCTCTTTTCCGGAATATTAACGATGGATTCCTTGCATATTTCATATCAAATTGCATTATTCTCATTGTTCAGAATAAACTCAATAAATCCTCTCTTGCAGAGGTGTCCGTTCAGTGTCCATACGAAATTCAAGTTTACACAACGATAATAATCAGGCGGTGTCGTTTGACACGTATTTCCTTTTTAAATTAGCGACTTTGAAAAGCCGGTATATAGTGGGACAAAACTGGATTTTTTCGGAAGAATCAGTCAAAAGATAACAATTTTCATCTAACAGAATTCAAATGATCGACCCAAGGATAAATTCGATTGTTTAAAAAAATGTTTTGAAAATTAATCTAATGCGAAATTTTTGCTACTATTGACATTTGCAACTATTTTATTGTCAATAACAAATTGTATTAAAAAATTGCACAGTTCACAATAAAGAATTTTAAATCACTCTAAAGGTAAGAAATGAGAAAAGTCATTAAATAATTAAGAGAATAGCTCAATTATATACAAGAATGCAATTGTTCCCTAAAAGCTGATAAGAATGAGGTTATAAGGCAAATTTAATACTGAAATGGAATATTGAGGTGAATATCTTTTATTAATTAGGATACCACTACTAGAAATTATGTTATGAAATTTACAAGTTTGCATTGAGATTTCCAAGTTAGGAGTAAAGTTGCGTATTTAAAACAAATTTAAAATGTAAGATATTGTCTCATCCATCTAATGATATTTTCCAGTCAAAAATTTAAAGCTTCAATTCAGTACTGACGTATTACGGGAGCATGTTTCCAAATAAAGAATTCAATTTTGGGGAACGTTTTTTGTTTCTCCTGAAAAACCGCCAAAACAGTGTTTATGACCGTTTTGGAACGTCGCCCTTCAGTTGTAGTTCTACAGTTAAAATTTTGAACGAACAAATCACTTTTCAAATATGTAACTTTGGCAATGTAGATCCAGTTGAATTATTTTTGCGAAATACTGATTCCGGCAGAAATTCATGGAATTGAACAAAAAATGCTATCATATAATTTTAATATTATGAACACATGCGTCAGATTCGATTTGGAAACCCTATTAGGGTTTTTTCAATTTCACTTAGCTAAAAATTTGCCAGTGGTCTCAAGACTTTTAAGCAATAAAAACGAATTATATGTATATAATGACAAACTAAAAAAAAATGCCATAAAATGTAAGAAAATTCTAAAAGTGTTATTCACGTTATGAAAACAAGTTGTTTTCATCACTAAAAATTTTGTTTAATTTAAAAAAAAATCAAATAACTGTCTCATCGCATGAAGACAAGAATATAAATATCTTAATTAATGCGCGTACATACTCATCTAATTACTGTCCATATAGGCCATGTACTGCTATTTATATCTGCACAAAATGACTAATTAGGAAATTTCTGATCAAGGTAGGCTCATTTCGTAGTCATGGAATTGTTTTCATAGTTTGCAAATTATTTACTATTGCATTTCCTTATCCCTTTTTCCTATTTCATTATTCATTTTTTCATAAGAATACTCAAAAGCATCCCAAGAATGAATTATCTTCTATTTGAATGTTTAAAAATATTAATTTTAACTCTATTCTATTCTAATGGTTTACGTGAATAACGAAAAGTAAGTCAATTTTTTAATATGATTTCCAAAAATTATAAATTTAAAATTATAATGAGACAATAGGGTCGTGTCATCATTTTAAGTATATAATTTTTGGATTCTATATTTAAGAATAGTATAAGCAACAATTTTGCGTCTGACTATCATCGTGCTTTAGTAGCGGGCCAATGAAAAAGAATGTTATTACTGACAAAGCCAAAAACTTCCACATAAATATGGGGTGCAAACGGACAATTTCAAACTCAAGTACACAAGTTTTCCTGGTTCATTTATAAATAAGTCTTGCCAGGTGGTGCTAGGTGTGAACTATTTTTTTTTACCGATCACAGTGGCTCGTTATTAATGCAATACTTTGCTCAGTACTTATTTTCAGTGGTTCAGTGCTCACTGCTCACGTTGCTGACAAGGGTAAATGCTGGATTAATCAGAAAGATTAAAATACACAGAAAACATATCTGTGACTATCATCGTTTCCCAAATTATAGTCACTTTACATTCAATGCTGGATATAATCCCAATCTTAGGTGGCTCACCATTAATATCGTTACCTTAGTTGTACCGGATGCATGACATCTAGTATCTACGTCTGCAAAAAACTAGTTTGAGAATTTTCTACTAAAACTGGTTTTATTCATTCACATCCATTTTTAAAAATTAAAGTGAAAAAGACTTGAGAAGTTAGGCGTTAAGTATTTGTTAACTTTTATATCAGTACTCATACTAAAAAAATTACAATAATTATTTATTAGCCGGGGACTAAGTCTAGAGCCTTATAAGTTAAGGCTAACTTAAAAAAAAATGAATACGATGTTTGGATTGCAGCCAAGTTCATGATGAAAGGACCTACAGCTCAGGGATCGAACCCCGGGCCTATAGTAGGAAGTCCGAGCGCCTAACCGCCTGATCAACCGAAGCTCTTTATAATTATAATAATTATATTACTATTATTTTATTTACTTTATAATTCATTTATTTTATTTTGTTGTCTTATTATGAATTTTGAATTATAAATTATAATCTAGGTTTATTTTTCATTCATTAGGTACTCAAAAATAGGCAGAAAAAAGAATCTACAAACAAAATAATTTAGTATTATGTGATGGAGTTTCATGATAACATTTTTTGCTTGTGAAAATTGAATATAAGCTGAAGTTATCATCTTAACGGTATTTGTGATATGTTAACAGAAATTTGTACAAGATACTTGTGACGCTGGAGAAATTTAATCTTATTGAAATTTAAGGGGGTGAGTAGTAAGTTGAGAACATTGACAGTGGGGCCATCCCCCCTCCTGAAGTCTTACCTTATCCTTATGAACGGATGATCATGATCTTGATCTTGATGGCGTAAGAAATGAGCTTCTCGTTGCGTCAAGGTCAATTAAAACCTGTAAGGTCAAGGTAACTGACCGCATTACGAGACTCTGCAGCCTACTAAATCTCAATTATTTTGAAGACTTGTTTTTAAGCATACGTGCATGAGCTTATTTCACTTTTTTTTTATTTTAAAAACAGATAAGGTAAGGTTACTTTTGAGGAGAATTTAACATTTAGTCATAAATAAAAGATTCGTTTATTAACTGTATTGTAGTTTATTTAAAAAGCTTTCTGGAATTGATAATAGAATTCTGATAGCAGACTCGTGCAAACAAGAATTTTCAAGAGCAATTTCTGTTTCTTTTGAAAAAATTTAACTTTTGTTCCTATCTAAATTTTTTTTTTATTTAAATAAATATTAAGCAACACAATTCTTCGAAATTAAAAAATGTAAATTTCAAGGTCAGGAACCGACCTTTTGGACAAGCTCCATAGAATTTTGATAACATATCAAGAAAAGTGTGAAAACTGTTTTCAATATTTGATTACATAAAAAAAATATTTAACTCAATTTGTCACATATCACTAAATAGTGAAAAAATATTGTGAAAACTCCACAATCATAAATCTAATCATTTTTAGAATTAAATTTCAACAGTACAAACAATGATTTTTGTACCAAGTTTTGTAAAGTCGCGGGTTATTCAGATTTCTTGATTGAGAATTGAGAATTAATAGAATCTATTTTATAGATTGAGGATAACTTTTGCAACTAACGAAAATACAGCTAGTAACTACAGCGCGTTATTATTTTAATCAGTAAATTATATTATTACTAGAGTAGAAAATCTCTCTTCTTTTAACTGGCTGATACAAATCTTAGAAAATAGGAATTCTTTTTGATATCTTTCGACAATCATTTCGCATGATAGACATTTGAAGATTTGTTATTTCGAAATCTTGTAAATTGAGAAATATTCAAGAAATATATGTTCGATTGTAAATGATACACCCGGTAGAAATATATCGCAGAAAAATGATAATTTTAGAAACAACTTGTGAAAAATAAAAAAAACAGCTACCCAGTCATCTTTGAGCCAAATCGGAGATGAGCATGTGAGCAAAGTTGTGAATTGGACGTAGGATGCGCTTCATAAAAAATGTGCTGTTACACAACTTACGTTTCTGGTCATTGCACCCATCTCAGAAATACTAAGATAATCGACAGCAATTGATTTCTTGTGTTTCATGTAAGATGGCAGTTATCAACTTTCTGAAATGAATGTAATTATCAACTATGCTTTTTAGATAAAAAAAACACGTATAAATCGACCTCTGAGTCGAAATCGTCGGAACCAATAAGAAATCAGAAACATTTATTGCCTTGTCTTGCGAATTCATCAGGTTCCTGAATTGCGAGAATTTCCTGGATTCACGAGATGCAAAGTATATAATTATCCGAAGCTCGTGCAGAAACGTCATTGCCCTGCCTGAGAGCGAAGTTTAAAAAACCTGACGAGGCGAAATGTATGCACGAGAGGGATAGAATGTCACCTGCTTCGGCGGTCGTTGAAATCTCCAAACGTCTCGAATTTACATCTTGTTACTCGTTTTCTCAATCTTCACATATATTCGAACAAAACCTTCCATTCATCTTTATCACAATTTAAAAATAGGATTTGTAAATATTTCACATTGTGGATAGTAGATGAATAAACTACAGAGAGTTGTTTTCTTTTTTTTAAGTAGAGTAAGTCGTTTTTGGTCGGCCATTGAGGCAAGATAGTATTTACAGTTTTCTCGTTATAAGTACAGCATGGTCAGAGACTGAAGTACTTAGCAAGTAAAAAATTAAGAACAATTAATTTAAATATTGATTTTATAAATAAATAAATTTTAGCCGAAACTGAGATAATTTAAAACATAAGTTTCCAAAATCAACTTTATGCTTAAAATTAGATCTATTTTAAATTTTGAATTACTATTATTATAATACAGACTTCAAGATTCATCATTTCGTGGTATTTTCAAAGATTAGAAGTTTGAAAATTTTTGAAACAATTATAATAATTAGTAATTTCCAATTGAAAGTGTTTGAGACAAAAAAAAATTATATTGAACGATTTTGAATAGAAAATGTTCAAAAACAAACCATTTTAGATTAGGTGGAATTTAGAAAAAAGGACAATATTTTGAACGGAATGAAAAGAAATTGAATTCGTATCATTTCTAAATAAGAGCTTTCAAATTCTAAAACTTTTAAATTGAAAGTGCTATTGGAATTGAAAATTTTTCAATCAGAAACTCACAAAATTGAAAAAATTCAGACTAAAATTTGAAAAATTGGACATATTCATTAAAAAGGTTTGGAAATAGTATTATTTATAATTAAAAGCGGTGAAAATTGAACAATTAAAAATTGAAAACTTTTAAATGTAAATAATTTTCAATTCGAGGGGATTAAAGTTTCACAATTTGAAATTGAAAACTACACTAAATGTTTCAAAGTCAAAGCTTTCGAAATTATAGAATTTTGAACTGTTATTACATTAAAAAATTGTGATTTAATATTAAAGTTGAGTAGACAAATTTTTCAGATCGAAAAATAAATTCGCCGTCATTTTCACCGTTCAAAACGGAAAATTTTGTAATAATAACCCTCTAAAATTGAATTATTCTGGAAAAATGTTCAAAGTAAAGTAATTCGAAATGAAAAACATTAAAAATGAAGAAATTTCTACCATGAAAAATTAAAAATGAAGCGAATCCGATCATCATTCAAAACTGAAAAAAATTTGTATCATAAAGAATTGTGATATTATACTTTTCAAATTTCAACCTTTTCAATTTTAATTGCAAAATTGAAACGTATTAAAGGGAAAAATTGAAGATTCAGCATTCAACATGAAAATTCAGAACTATAAAATTGTAACTATTCAAAATTAAAGGAATTATTCAGATACGGAGGTGTCAATTTCAGATAGTTCATCAATTTTGATCTATTTGGTTTTGAACAACACAATTTTCAAGTTTTTGATTTCAAAAAAATAAATTTTCAGTACTTTGTTTAGAATTATTACCTATTCATTACTGACATCTCACCATCAAATATTTTTTAATTCTAAATGATTCATTTTTTTGAACTAAAAATCGAACAATTTGAAGATATTACATTGAAAATCAAAAATTAGAAAAAGAACACAAAACAAGTTTGTTATGATTCCAATTTTTGAAATTGCATAATTTCAAGCTTTTCAATTCGAATTTTTTTCAAGATCAATAGAATGAACATGAAGAAGCATTTCGTATAATTGTAGCAGGAACAACATTTTTTAAATTGATATTGAAAGAATTATAAATTGTTTGAGAAAATATTATCCACTCAAAACCTACTGAATGCTCATTTCTACGATTGAATAATAAAATGTTGCATTTCAAACCTGGAGGTAATTAAAGAAGGAAACATCAGCTTTCATTGAAGTAAAAAAAAGAAAAAAATCCCTCATTCAAAAAACGTTAAATTTATTTTTGACAAATTTCTTACAGCAAAAAAACTTTAATTTCCAGGCCTCAAAAATTAAACTTTTTGAGAATTGCGCATTTAAAACTGTAGCTTTCAATTGAAATCAAAGAAATTTTAAGGATGATGAATATTATTATCAGGTATCTATTATATCATATAGTATTAAGTGACTTTCAAAGTGAATCAAACTATTGCGATATAAAAAAAAAATAATAAAAAAATTGTGAACTACACTAATATAACATGGAACATGTGTATGGAAATCTTGATTACATAAGTGAATTATGGAGGTCAGGTATGGACATTATCCGTTGGCGTGCAGAAATAACTCCCACTACGTCATCAATTAAAACCTCCTAGGGAGTTATAGGGCTAATTTGTATCAGTGCACATGCGGCACTCATTACCCGTCACTAGATGGGAATCTGGCATTTTCGTCCCGCTTCACGTGCACCGAAATAATGACTTCCATGCATCTGTTACAAAAAAATATTTCCAAAATCGTACAAATCTGGAACATGAAATTTCATCGCCATAGAAGCTTTATTTGAGCAAAAAACTGTAAAAAAAAAAGATAAAAAAAATTTCTGTCAGAAGTGTAGAAAAGAGTTGTCACTTGAATCATCGTCACTTAAATTTCAACTATTCATGACATTTTGAAAGTTATTTTTTCATGGATGTAGTAAATTAGGTGTCTTCTTATGTTGAGAAACAATGTTTGAAATATGAATTTTTCTGTAGTTACCGATGATCACCCTCTCTTTCCGCAGGAAATTCAAATTTGAAAGGAAAGTTTTGTTTTCCGACATCACAGACGAACAAAAAATATTGTAAAAATGTGCGAGTTCTCTGTATTTTGTTGAAGAAAAAAAATAGCTGTTTAAGAATAATAAAGCTCTTTGGAGCGGAAAACCGCTAAGGGGAATTAAGGGGAATCCGGTCCTGGAATTTGCACCGATGCCGAAAAGAAGTCACGGACCTGACGTAGGTGCGTATACCTACGCAAAAGTCTGTACCTTCAGCACTCTCGGTGAGAATCGAACGAAGGCAAATACCATCTTGTCTCGGTCTCTTTTCCCCCTCAATCCCCTCAACTGAAGAATCCGGGAGGGCATCTGAGAACCCTGGTTGTACATTTGGTCCACTTGAATCTTGGCTCATCGTTCTTTTTATTATCTGGCTTTGGATTATTTTGGGCAATAAGGAAGAGCAAGCGGCACGGTTCCCAATCGTAATGGCGGTAAACTCATACCTTTTAACAAAGCAAAACGGGAATAAAATGAGTAAATAATAAAAAAAAGAGGATTGGAACGCGGGGAAGTAATCGGAATTCAAGTACCGATGCAGCATTCAGGGCCGTAGACAAATCGCCCCAGGAGCCTAACCTTAACGCCCCCGCAATGTTCTGCGCAATACGTTTTTACAGATGCGAATCACATATAAGTTCGCCCAGGGACGATCTTAGGCGGAGTTATTGTATTCTTGATCATCTTTAATGGATTTCATTTTATTTTGGATACATCAGTCTTAAGTGATGTCAGCGAAATTCTTCGGTCAAAGATCTGCTCACTTTTGTAAGAGACAAGATAGCGATTTTTGTTGCTAATAATACAAGAGCTTTCAGAATTTCGCATCAAATGAGCAGTGTACTGTCGTATCTGATCAAGATCTGATTTTGTCTAGATCGCTGATACTGATAAGTTTTAAAAGACAGAAAAAGTTCTGACAGTCAACCAGTTTGAACTTTTTTGAAGTCTGAATCATATGCTGTACTTAACCTAAAATGATTCAAAATAAGTGAATTAACACTAGAGAAACAAGATGTTTTTGCTGATTATTCTTGACTTCTCTACAATATATTGTAATGTTCTGTGATGTTTTTGATAATCATGTTCTTTTATTTCTAATATTTTTTCTGAATAATAGAATTTTCTGCATTGTTCTTGAACATTCGGTTATTTTTATATTAATCTGAAATTCTTGCAAAATTGTGGATTATATCTTTAACTTCTCTAGATTGTCAAAACAAGAATTTTTTTGCCATTTATTGTCTGAACAAAAGTCACTTATATAGATCGGTATAGGTGCAATGGCGACCCATATTTTTCTTGATTCTTTTTGTTATTATTGTATTAACCTCGTTAATATTATCTAGAGCGCTCGTTGATTCTCTCACTAGTTTTAGCTATCTTTACTTTACTGTGATCTTATTTTATTGTACATATCTAATGTATTTTCATTATTGTACTTAATTCTTTTATTTAGGGGACACTGTCCCACGGCTTGAATAAACTCTAATCTAATCTTATCTAATTGTTCCTAATGTTTTAAGAATGTTCTAGAATGCTCTAAATTATTCTTGAACTCTAAAATTTTGTAGAACCCTCTAAATAATTTTGAAAGGATGTGTAATGTTCTCAAACGTTCTGAATTATTTATGAATTATAAAATGCTTTGGAATTTCTGACGAATTTTTGAGAAAAATTTTTTATATTCTAGAATACGCTAGATCTTTAAATGTTCGAGAATGTTCTTGATAATTCTGGAATTCTCTTTCTCATTCTGGAGTGTCCTGAGATTTCCTTCAGTATTCAATACTTTTTAATTTAATTTAAATTTTCACTTTCAATGCTCTATTTCGAAAATTCTCTGTAAATTCTAGACCCATGTAGAAATCACCCCATTCGTCCCCATTTTAATTAGAGCAGTGGTCAGAATCTCACTGAAACAACTGGACGAGTATGTTCTAGCCAGGGCCCTTTATTGCTCCATTAAGATTTTCTACTCTTTGTGACTAGAAAAACTATGTACGTCTAGTTAGGCTCCAATCCTGCATTTTAGCCAGGCTTCAGTTAGGTCCTAATTAGGATAAACGGACCAAAAAGTTATAGTCAGGAAGTGGTTGGGCCTTAGTCAGCATACCCCAGATAAACTTTGTAAGGATGGCGCTGCATTATATATACTGCAGTGCCATCTTCAGAAGCTTGTGTTCACTAAATTATACTTTAGTGAACATGCGAATGGCTGCCCGAACTGCACGTAGCAGCAAACCAACATTTATTTCCATCTAAAGAATACGAGTGTTTAACATTTATAAACACGAGCTTCTAATAAAAATCACACAACAGGAATTCTTATTAAATAAAGTGTAAGTGTGTATTCCACTCATGCGGGAACGACGTATGTCTACAGACACATTGCGGCTCTAAGAGTGCTCTATTACCATCTTTGTCGCTCTTATGGTGTTAACCGCGATCCTGTCCTGCCGAACACTCTGAGAGAGATAGAGTCAATTGTCGAAAATGAGATGCGAAAAATTTACTGGAACTAAAAATTGAATCCAGAAGTGCATATTAAACACTCGAGGCCTGACATCGTACTCCTTGACAAAGAAAAATGAACTATGTTCGTGATCGAATTCTCGGCTCCGGCCGAAACCAACATCACAGTCAAGGAGAAGGAAAAAAGGAAGGTATCGAGACCTTATAAGGGTCTTGACGGGCGGTGGAAGGTTATTTCCGTTAGGATCTGGCTAAAAGTTCTAGATAGAGCCCGGCTGAAACAGAGTTACAGAACTAGTCAGGCCATCTTTATTCTTCTCGATCAGCGTCGGATCAGAAATAGGGAAAACTAGACGAGGACCCTCCAAATCTCGAACGCAATTTCTCACAAGGGTAATGTTCTTCAATATATTCGGTTATTTTTATCTTAAACCAAAATTCTCAGAAAATATAATATGCAACGTTTTCAAACAATCTTCTTGGCGAATATGAATACTTGTGGAAAATTCGGGGATATTCTAAACTGGTTTAGAACATCATTGAACATTCTGAAAATGCCCAAGATTTTTATCAAATATTCTAGAATATTTAGTAATACTGCTATTATGTTGTAAAATTTTCTAGATGTTCAGAAAATATATCCCTAATATCCTTGAATACTTTGGAATAAAATTAATTCAATTTTAATTTTTTTTTCTCTTCCGCTGGCCATTTTGAGTTTTATTTTCTTAGGCCCTGGAATAGTTTGGAATTTGGTGGAAGTTCTGAAAGAATTTAATTGACTATATTTATTGCATTTCATGCCGTTATGGTTAATTTGTCTTAATTCACTTCCTTATAAATTATAGTGGAGTCTTTTGTCTCCTGTTTTTCTCATAAAAATTACGAAATTTTTTTCCTTATTAAACTGCTCTAAGCATTTTAACAAGGTCGGGGAATTGAAATTTTTCTAAAGGTTAAATGTTTTAGTGTCCTGGAACTTGTCAACCGGTTTTAAGTAACGAGAGCTTCATGTATACGGGGAACGTTACACAGCTGTCGTCATGAATGCTCCCATAAAAGAAACTGGTATGTACGTAACTTTAAGACACACAAAGATAAAAAAAATGGCGTTTGATTTACAAGGCTGCGAGCTTATAAGAACATTTAAGGCTGACTAAGGGTTAGCTTTTACACCCGCCATCGAAATTTATTTTAGAACCAGACTTGCCGACAGAATTTATTAAGACTTAAAAAGTTTTTACCATATAGCGCCTTTCTAAGTAAATATCCCTGTGAATAAATTCAATTATACGTTTATTATGAAAATAAGTTACAAGGCTTCTAATTGTAAGTATCCGTTAGATGCATTAGTATTAACTACGATTGCAATATTCTGCAGAAAATTTTTTCAAGAAAATCGAGCATTATGAAGATATTATTAGGAAAGGTTACATCTAGTAGAAAAATTCAGTAGAATATTGAAATGTATTCGCTTAGAAAACACTTGACGATGCAAATAAATGGGGCGCTAATGTTATTAATTTATTACGACTGAATAAAAATACAGTTAGCAAGTGATATCTCGTTTGACATGGGCATTGACCACGGCAATAACTTTCAGTTTCTTTTTGCAAAAGTAATCGTAGAACTCTCGTGGAGGGCTTTAAGAATGGTATAATAAATGAAATGCAAGAAAAAAGTAAAGAAGTCTCAGAAATTCCCTTTCGAGTACCAATTCAGTACGAATAATAATAACTTCACAGCAAGGCATGTAGTTGTAAGAGGGTTGGAAGGCCGAACCATGAAATGTTTAAGTTTCGTGAGGATACATATCTTGATATCTACACACAAGTCTACAAAAAGGCACAGGTCCGGATCGGAGAGGAAACAACGTGGGTGGCCTTCGATTGTTGCAAATTTCCCTTATAGTTCGCTAAATGAAATTCGACACCGTGCTTGACATTGTATTAAAAAGTTGAAAGAAAATTGTAAATAAATATTTTTTAGACTATTTCACTCTTCACATCATCTTCCAAATTAACAATAATGCTAAGGTCGACGTGTCATGCTGCAGATGTCAAGAAAACAGTTGAAATAATGTAAATTTACTCATTTTTAACGGAAGGAATGCTTGTGAGGTATATAAATGGTTAATCAAAATTTCATTCATAAACACGTTTTTGATAATACAGATGACGTTCAGTCAAAATTCAAGATTTTCAGCTACAATAACGGAATTTTCTGATACACGGAAAAAAGACTAAGGTTGGCCGAGCCCTAGCTGTGGTTGCCTCAACCATAGTATATTGAAGAATACGGC
>JAUMHM010000086.1:9479435-9509044 GCA_032362435.1 Melikaiella ostensackeni
TGCATCCATAGCTTAAGTTGTATCAACTATGACTGTGGATAACTCAGCAAAATTATGTCTAACAATATTTTAATGGTAGTAGCAACCATACCTTTTCTTTCCGTGTAGATTGTATCTGTAAATTCCGAAACTTGTCGGAATAAAATTTTCATTTTTGAGTAACGGAAGTTTTATGCCATTACGTGTAACAGAAAACTATGTAAGCTTTTTCATAATTTAATGAGACGTTGGAAAGGGGTAGAGATGTAACCTATATTATTTCTGTGAACAGTGACAGGGGTGCCTTCCCGCCCTCAACGAGACGCTGGGAAGGATCGTGTTTTCTAGTGCTGCGATAAGTGTTGACCCCCCCCCCCAGAAAGTAACTTAGCCGTTGGCTAAACACGGATTTCACCTTTATTCGGAGTTTTTTTGCGTTTCTAGTGAGTTTAGTTGCCAATATGTCTTCAGTAATGAGTCAAGAATAATTAAAAATATTAAAATATCAGACTTCACAATCTAAAATACCAAAAAAGATGAATTTTCGACCCAAGTGGACGAAATATAAACCCCCAAAAAATTAATCTCTAACAAAACACTTGCAATAAAAACCAGATAGTTGAATTTTTCAAGCCTAAAAGACGACAGTTTTCGAAGGCAGTTGAATTTTTAACAAAAAAGTTGATTTTGAACCAAGAAAGATGACTTTTTTACCATGAAAGATGAATTTTCAATCCAAAAGGGCGAATTTTTCATAAGACAGTTGAATTTCCAACAAAATAATTATACATTTAACAAAATATTAAATTTAAATGGAATAGCTGAATTCTCAACCTACAAGGATCAATTTTCAATCAAATATTTGAATTTTTAAATAGAAAACATAAGTTTTCAACCAAAATGTAATAGTTATAACATCAGTTAAAAAAATTACTTTTCAACAACAAAAGCGAACGAATTTCCAACCAATTGAATTTAACGAAAGAAAGTAATTTCTAACAAAATAGTTCAATTCTCAACCAAATGGATAAATTTTCAACAAAGAAGAATAATATGCTACTTAAAAAGACGAATTTTCAACAAAAAAGATAAGTTTTCAAGCTAAAAAGTCGAGTGTTTTAGAAAACAGTTGACTTTCAAATCGAAAAAGATGAATTTTCAACAAGAAAGTGAATTTTCAATCGAAAAAGATGAATTTCCAACCAAATACTTGAATTCAACCAAAAAATACAAATTTTCAACAAAACACATGAATTTTGTATCAAATAGTTGAATTTTCGACCTCTCAATGATAAGTATTCAACCAAAAATGCAGTACTCAAATTTTCAGATGAAAAAATTAATTTGTCACTACACAAACAACGATTTTTCAACAAAGTACATTAATTTTTAAAAAAATTGGTGATTTTTGAAGCCAAAAAGACGAGTTATCCACAAAACAGTTGAATTTTCAACCAAAAAATATGATTTTTCAACAAAAAGTTAATTTTATACCAAATAGTTAAACTTTCAATGAAATAGTTTAATTTTTAACTCAATAGTTGAATCTCCAGCCAAGAAATACTATTTTTTTACAGAGTAGTTGAACCTTATACTAAGTAGTTAATTTTTCAATTGAAAATGATGGATTCTCAACGAAACAGATGTAATAGTTAAACATTTCTACCATCGTGATTTGAATTTAAAATAAAAAATAGTTTAATTGAACAAAAACAAATTAATTTTGAACAAAATACATGAATTTTCAACAACGTAGATGAATTGTAAACTAGAAAAGATCAATTTTTAGTAAAAAATTTAATTCTTAACAAAAAAAAAACAAATTTTCAACCAAAGAGATAAATCTTTAACCAAGCAAATGAATTTCTAACAAGTAGTTCCACTTTCAACCAAATATGTAGTTGAATTTTTTACTAAAAGATATGTCTTTTTAACTGAATAGTTGGATTTCCAACAAAATAATTGAATTTTTAATAAAAAAAAATTAACTTTTTACCAAAAATAATTGGATTTTCTTATTGGGTTCTACTAATTCAGTTCGCATTCAAGCGAGAAAACGAGAAAAAGGGGAAGTTTCTTGAAAACAGAGAAAAAAGAAGAATTCTTGATAAAAGGGTGAAAAAAGAATAGGAAAAGAGTGTGAAGTCTGAAATATGAAAATGATTCCTAAACTTCTCAAGTTATTATTGAACTGTACCGTCGCAGGGCCATCTTTCGCAAATTTTGTTAGAATCGATCATCACAAAACGTACTAAACCTTATCTAAGTTCGTAACGTTACATTCACCAATACCCTCCCCCTATGCTACTAACTGTAGTTTTTCGCAGACCCTCCCCATCAAATTGGTAACGTAGTCTTCGTATTTCAGAAATATAGCGGTGCATAGCCGGGCATGCCCGTTATATACACTAGGGAACATAAAATTCAGAGAATATTAATGCGCATCTCAAAATTATTCGATATGAATTCAAGCAATTCCATTCCATTAAATTGCAGTTGTCGGTGTGGATGAGTGAATTGACAAGTCACTCCCTGATTTAAAAAAAGTGTTGAATATGTACATGTACATTGTACAGTGTGTCGAATGTGCAAGGAATTTATAAAAATAATAATTATCAATTTTTTATTAGGTCTCCCATTTCGGACTTAATTTGTTTATTATCATTAGATCTATTCTTTTAGACTTTCCCTAAAAATAAGACTTTCGGGCTCTAAGTTATACAAGAAAGGAATGCAAAAATTATTCCAAAAAAGAAATGATAGAATACATGAATTATATATTGAAAATAACTATAAAAGAATACATAAAATGCGAAGCTAAAATTAGCCAAAAAAATTTAAGGCTCTTTCATCTTGAAGGGTTGATGTAAGTGTCTGAATGTATAAATCACTATTAGAATAATTTTAGAAAGCATGAATGAATAATCGAGAAAAGAGCAAGTGATGAATCCTGATCTTCTCGAGATTGAACTCGAGTGCATTTAAAATGTACATCGTCAAGTCTAGCGAACGTGGCCGATATTTTTTTCAAGCTTAGAAGTATGTCCACGTACAAAAGGCGGATGATTCCATTCAAGGATGATTTAAGAGACGTTCCCTCAGGCGCAGGAAGCATCTTTTAGATTTTTTATATTTTTCACATTTTGTAGTTAATATTGCATTTATATAAATTGATATGAGAATTTCAGTTCCAGACTCTTAAAAACGGAGTGAGCGCCTCCTTACAAAAAGAAGTCAGCCTTAACGGCTAGCAAAAAAAAAGTTTTAATTCTAAAATCACCTGCAATCACACAATCGATATACATCGAACTTCATATAAGTTATGAATCCCTTACCAATAATGTAAAACAGAGTGGAAAAGAATATGTTCCGGACATTAGTGTTAAAAAAATAAATAAAAAAGAACAGAAGCCTTTCAGATCCCAGTTTCGTCCTGAGTTTGACAACCATTCTTAGAATGACCTTGAACCAATCTCCAGTCTTGAATGCTTCTCTCTTCTCAGCTATAATAAATCCCCACATAACATATGTCTTTGATATCAAAATCTTAAGTAAAAACCTATTTCTTTCCTGAATATCATCTTTGTATCTCTTTAGGAATTAACCGCCACTTTACTCCTTTTCCTTTTTTAATGCATAGCCTCTCCACCTGGACAAATCTCTTCGTCCTTTCTCTGAATCTAAATCTTCTTAGTTCCACGCTTCGCTCGTGGCAAGACAAGGATTCCTCTTTTTTTTCTTTTTTTCCCTCTTCATCATTGGGAAGTGATTCCGCGTGAGTCATAACTTGCAGTCATGACCCCTCTTGAAAAAGTCTCGGGGCGTTTTGTGTGTTTGGTTTTCCGCACGTGTCGCTGTCGCGGCCAAAAATGGCGTTACCGCAACATTAGTCTCTACATACTTCTTCTTCACCTTTGCGTTCCGAGAGTCTGCGAGAACAACGCATTGCTCTAGGTGAGTTCGTGACTCGAATCCCTTATCTGCACAAGCTGCCTTCTGTGCCCGAGGGAGCTGTAGCCTTGTGACTTCGACCCTAGCCAAGAATGAATCGCCACTGGCTAAAATGTCTCGGAAATCATCATCGTTGAATGGCACCATCTGCCTTTCGTACGTGGAGAAACTTCTGAGCTTGGAAAAAATATCGGCCATGTACATACATTTCATATTGAAGTTGATCAATTTTCAGCAGTTTAATCAGAAACTGCTCAATTTCGTACATTCCCCTTATTGAACCATTATTCTCAGTACTTGTCACAATTTCAGCTTATCGTTGTTACATTATGAGCTCATCCTTTTACTATTTTTCTCCATACATAATTATTATGAGTACTAAAAACTGAGTGTAGTTACTTCAGGAAAATTGTTTTTTCAAATAAGTTTATATATTTATTTTTATCTTCAAAAAGTATTCTTTCTGAATTTTTCGCGGGAAAATGAGGCATTGCTGATCAGGTTGAGTAGCGGAAGTAGTGCTTAGCCAATCAGCGTTTCAAGCAAGCTAAGTACACGGAGAAAAATGATTGAAGAGTTGGATACTCAGTGCCAGAATCGTGTGATGGTTACAAAACTTTGGGAATAGATGCAGAAAACACGCGAAGGAGTGTATCGAAGTGTGTCGGAAGATGTCTTAATCGAACCACAGTTTATAGTGTTCTATTGGAAATTCAGCTGAGTTTGCAACAGTCCAGTAACCATTCCTGGATGCGCCGCATTCACTAATGCTCGGTCAGCACCAAACCTAAGCTTGGAGCTGATTGCTGCGTTGCAAACCCGGGTTTAATTTTCGGAAACCACATTTTTTCATCTAAATCGACTTTTTCTGTTTCGGCAAATGAATGTTCATACATGATAAACCGTTAAATGGCTTCAATGGTCCTTCATTTTCTGAATGACCGTTGAAGCCATTTAACGGTTTATCATGAATTAATAGAAGGTCGAAACTAAAGAAAGTATAATAAATGTTCACAATTTAATGCTTAAGAGTTAGTGTGTATATGTAAATATATATAGGTAAATTCAGGTTTATAAAATAAAAAGTGACTATGTCGTCCCGCCAACACCCGCCATTCTGTGTCCCTGTAAATTCTTTTTAGCCGATTATTCTTTACTGTTGCGAGTATAGGACTGTTTCTTGTTCTCGACGAGACTCTGTACAGTGCGCTAGAGGAGTCAAACCGTCAACGAACTGCAATGTCTTTAGTTGCCTAAAGAAGTTAATACCGCGATTACACTTGAATCAATAAGATAATTTCAATCTCGAATTTTTTTACAACGTCAGTTGGGTAACGAATACCTCGATTACCAGCACTAAAGATCCAATTTTTCACTTCCATTTTTCTCTGTGCAGGAGTATTTAAAAAATATATTATCTGAAATTAATTCAACTATCCCATTTTGCCTCTCAACCGTACTATTATAATCAATCCTTATAACATTTTTTCTCATCTTTTTTCAAAAGTCATTATCTTCCTCTTCCTTATATAATTATGCAAATTGAACCACCGTGCAGAGTTGTAAATGTAAATCAATTCTCCAATTACTTACTATTGCACAATTTTCTCACTTTCAATTGTTCAGTTTTATACAAGTCATGCAACTATTTCCTAAATGTTGATTAAAAATGAGGATATGGGACAAATATTGCAAAATAACTGTTTTATGCGTAAGAATTGAAAATAAAGTTGGGGTAAAGTGGTGAATTATCATTTCAAATGTTAATGAATTGACTTACGCTGTACACTAGTCGCAGGCTTAAATTGTTTAAGTGGGCATTAGCGCAGCTGAGGCCTAACCATTACGTGACGCTATTTTTAGTGATTTTTGACTCACCCCTCCCTCTTGTAACAATTTGTGACATGTCAGTGAACCCCTCCTCGAAATATCATGTGACACTTTGCTGAACCCCCGTTTTTGTAATACAAAATATAAATGTAATTTTGTATAATCGTCAATCAAACAATGAATAATGTGCTAAAACTATTTGATAGTAGTATGAGAACCTTTAATTAAATTCTTGAGACATTTTTTTTCATTTGAGATTTAATCTTGATATTGGTGATTGATGTATTGACAAGGATTTAAATTTTATTTTTTGAACAGAAAACCGTCACGTGTTACAAAAGTTTTGCGACCCTCCTCCTATATGACACTTTGTGATGTTAGGGCAGACTGCCCTCTCCACTTCAGAGCCTCACGTAATATGTGGACGCTCCCTCACACCATACGCTAGTCGCAGGCTTACACTGCTTAAGTGGGGATAAGAGTAGCTGAGGCCTAACTTTGGAGCATGAGAGGGAGAGAGGCCGGACGCTTGCTTCTCTACCCCCTTCTCATGGTCCAAGGCTAGGCCTCAGCTACGCGTATCTCCACTGAAGCAGTTTAAGCTTGCGTCTAGCGTAAGGTGTAAGTACATTCCATGAAAAGCAATATTGAGATGAAGATTTTTTTTAATGGGGCCGCCACTAAGGAAAATGTTTGCCTAAGAGAAAAAAATACTATTTGGTTGCTATGGAAGCAACAGAATATTTTTGTTTGCCCAACATAGTTTTGGTTATTTAAATAAAACGTTTATTCACTTTGAAAAAATTGGTTGATAGCCTCTTTTTAATAAATAAACTTCATCTCAATATATCTTCTTCTTAATTGATGAATACATTCTATATTGCCAAAATCTAATCCTTTAAAGACTCTTATCTTCTGACGAATCAAAAATTTTTTATTATGCAACTATTTGAGAAATATATAGTAAGTTGGTCTGCGAACCCATGCAATTCTCATTAAATTACAATAATCGAGATATGTGGCTTACTAGGAACATTAATTTGTGAGGAATAAAAACAGTCATGCTAATTTTCAATACAATTTATCTACTTCCGTAAGCTAAACGCAACACTTAATATTAAAATAATGAAGACCCGATCATGATTCAGTAATTTTTTCAAAGTTTTGAAGTCAATGAAAATAACGTAACTGTTATTAATGCCTACTACCTATTCATAGTTTTAGGAGCTATCCCCATCTTTCTACTAAGTTTATATCCCAGCATGAATTCAAGGACGCGCATAATACTTGCCACGAAATCGGACGATAAATTTCAACCCACGAAGAGTTCAATTTCTCGTAAACATGAAACAAATAATTATATTCATCTTGTCCAACACTTATTTAGTCATATTTTACATGAATCTCAGCCATTCATGATAAAATAAGGGAAGATTTAATTGAATTTTTTTCATTATACGAAACGACTTCTCAAGTAATAGTTATAATCTTTATCATAATATTATACTACTTATTATAAAATATATATATTTTTTATTTTATTACTCACATGTACGTACTTTTTGGACACACACACACACACACACACACACACACACACACACACATGTATGTTTATGTATGTATGTATAAAGAAAAATTGGTCAAACAACCACCGCAGGGTCCTTCTGGAAGCAACTGCCATCTATGAAAATGACACTGGCTCCCAGTCGAAGCGCGGTAAATTACACCCATGGCCACGCCTTACAACCGTGAGATGGGTGACCACAAGAGAGAGAGAGAGAGAGAGAGAGAGAGAGAGAACCCATCCTTACTAAGTATCCCCTACCGTCTTCACCCGGCTTTTTATTAGAAGCACTCGCATTTGCTTGGAGTTTTGGCCAAGGGAGAGGAAAACTACAGAAAACATTTCCTGAGTTCTCGCGACCACTATTTGCTGAAGAAGGGCGCATCTGGAAGGTTCTAGTATTAATGCGCTACATAATTTGTAACAAATGTGATTTGTAATTTGTAAATCGATAAGTCGATATCTCGATATTGTGAGGGATCGATATATTTCAAATAGATGGCACTAATGATAAATGATTAATATATTTGCAATTGAAATTGTAGATGCTCCCTTTTTACTAAGAAAAGTTCTTTTAATCTGCGGTTGGTTTTTCGAAACAGAGTAGGCAATTACATTTCTTTTCCTTAGAAAAACTCGATGCCGGGAGAGTCTGCCGTATAGATGCTCTCCATTTGCGCAGCAGTCGGCCTTGAATTCAGGCACTAGTTTCCCAGATTGTGTAGTCACTTCAGAGTTTTTGCAAATGCTGCCTTTTAAGCTCATGATGCGATAATTAATTTAAACAGTATTAACAATTTGAAAAAATGATTTAGATAGATCGATAGATCTCTCTTCAACGAATTCAGTGATATAAAAAACTCATTTATCGATATTTTGCAGTTACTGCCTTCTTCTTTAGAACGGCAGAATCTTTGTCCAACTTATCAATCTGGGCCTGGGCTTGGCCACAAGTGCATCTTTTTTTTGGCTAGCCCCATGCCAGACCGTATGGTTAGCTTTTTCAGAACTCTGGTGTTCAAAATTGTATAGACCAAACTGCAAGGAAAAAGGTAATTAATAAAAATGTCTGAATCAAAAAAATATCTAATTATTGAACTTATCGATAGTTCTGAATGTATCCTAACTTATATATTAAATATAACGCTTGAAAAATGCTTTTGCAGACAATTCGCAAGCACCGAGAATCATACTTTAACAGCCTAAGCTGTAAACCGCGCGCGCTAGCCACTAAACTACCGCAAGTTATAAATTCGCATTATTAAAATAGAGAGTCACTCATTCGCTGATGTCATGAAAGGCCGATAAGCTCCAGGTCTGAGCCAGACTAGACCGCCAAGTCAATAGAAAACTGAAAATGAAAACACTTGTTTTAGTAGTGTTAATTTCTTTTATAACATTTTTTTTAGACAGCCTGTCAGTTAGTCAGCGCCAAACCTGGGCCAGATCAGACTTCCTAGACTGGAGGGGCTAGATAAAGCCAGACCTAGGTTAGACCTGACACTAAACTCTTATGAAATTCTTCCACACGGCTACTGATCTCTTCATCCGGTTATAATTACACTTCTTATTACCATTCAGAAAATGCTTATTGTATAACATTAAATAACCAAATAATTTATTCACATTAACAACTTTGACGCGATGGTTAACTTTGCCCCAGTATACCCTACCTAAAATCCCTCATCATCCGCAAATTTATGTCATGCTTCTGCGAAAGGATACCGGTGAATTCGGCTTCGCGGTTTTGGACTTTGTTGCTTTCTTTTCGGGTCTGTTCACAACGACTCAAACTGTCGGATCCAGTCTAGGAGACTTGGCATCGGGAGGAATGCCAGGAGCGCAGGGCTGGGGTCCAAAAAGACAACTTGTTGAGAACGGAGAAGCGGAACGAAGAACGCAGAAAGAAGAAGAAGAGGAGAAGGAGGAGTAGGAGGAGGAAGAGGACGAAAAAGGGTGCTAACCCATGCAGGATGATTATCTGATGGCGCACTGTAGGATTTACACAGGAAGAGTTATCGCTGAACGGGATTTGTTCCTATCGGCCACTGAGGTCATTGAACCATGGTGCCTTAAGAAAAGCTCCAACGCATATTTAATTATAATTTTGACTCCATAAACAAACTCCACCTTTGTGGTTAATGCACCTTTCATGCCTCGCATAATTTTTTAAGATATTGTTCGACGGATCGTGCAAAGAGTATTTTCCAGTAAAACATCCTCTGGAGATATTGAATCTGAAGAATGTATGGGTAACAAGTTCCTTGAATGATATGTGCTCAGTTTGTAATAATATTTAGATATCAGAATTTATTTTTGTGGCTGCTCTTACATATCATTCATAAGAGGAAACTTTTCTATTCCTATACCCACCGAAGAATTCTTAATATATAGATAAGATTTTTGAAGGACGTGTATTTTTAACCTGTGATTACATTTTCTTTACTTACAATTAATTTATGCACTGAGAAAACTTTTGGCGTAATTTATCCGATATTAATAGGGCAATGATCGGGTATAATTAATTTAAAGATGGTCTTATATTGGACAGATACACTGTTAAAAAATTTCTGTTGGAACCTTACATTAAATCTGTTGGAAGCTTATTTCCAAGATGTGAGGTAACTTTCCAATATATGATATTGTAGTTTCCAAATGCTGGTATTGCAATATGGCCATACATGTATTATAATATTGCCGTACATGTAATGTAATGTTGCGGAAGAAAGTTCTTGAAGAAACTCGAAGTTAGCGGTCACGGAGAATCGAACCCTGACTGCCAAGTTCTAAGTTGAGTGCGTTACGTATTATAGCGCATGAAATTGCAATACTTGCACGGTAAGCGGAGCGTATTCTTCGAAATTACAATATATGGATTGCAATTTCACCTTCCAATACCGGTATTGTAATTTTTCCTCACACTCGTATTGTGAAAATGTGATAAGGTCCTAAACATATTAAACAGTGTATATAAGAGAACAAACTTCAGACATTGCTCACGGTTTTTCCCTTAAATATTCTTGAATAGTATAGAAAATTGGTCACAGTTATATATCAGGAAATCGATTTCTCGTACGTGGATTCTCTGATAAGAAAAAATGTTTTTATATTCCTCTGATATTAATAAAATTGATTGCAATCAGTGATGTCGTGACTGAAATATCGTGATAAGATATCATAGCTTTGTGGCAAGAGATTGCATCCTTCCTGAATAAGTTCGACGCCTTTACATGGTTCACCACTTTGAAGCAATTCGTGAGAGAAATTGTAAGGATGCACATAAAATTTTTTGTGTGCGTGACGTACACACGCAACTCTTCCAAGGTCGTAAAAAATATTCGGGAACGTTTCAATCCCATTATACCGACCGTTCGTTGCTTGGATTCACTTCTCCTACCCGAGGATGGAAAAAAATTTAATCCAAAAAAAAAGACAGTGAGGTGGCAAATTGCAGAGAGAAAGAGAATTGATACATGATCACTGATCAGTCAGGAATGAAGCTTTAATCAGATTTGTGGAGAGGGTTGAAACGTGTGGATGCTGATGTCATGAACTTATTGGATTAAATAATATTATTTATATAATGTATGAGAAACGTCACTTTCAATCATTTTAAATTGGGTTATTATTTAAGGATTTGAGAGGTACTCTTAGCCATTGAAAAATAAAGAATTCGCAATTAGAATTTTTTGCTATTTCTCAGGCTTTGATAAGAAGTTTTTTGAAGATATGGTCATCAAGCCGAAGGTCTGCATGAAAGAAGTGAAAAAGAATGCTCTCCGAGCGATGCCCCCATACATTTTCAAACGTGATAAACAATTATTTTTCAATCTTATTTTTTGACGATAAGGTTTCAAAGAATCTATACGTAATTTTTTTGCTTTATTGTCAGCAACTTACTTCCACTTCTGTTTCGATTTTTTCTAAATTGATATCTTTGACGTTTTCAATGCTATGTCCTTTGTTTAAACACGAGAATTTCTCCAATTGAGAATATACGTAAGGAGACCAAACTTCTGTACAGCGACCATGATACCTACGTTTAGTTATTCAATAAATTGTTGTACTATAATAATGATCAATTAGTGGAAACTCACTTTTGCTCCGTAGGGAGCAAAAGTGAGTTTTTGCTGTCCCTTACGAGAGGGCGCTCGAAAAACAGTATCTTACGCCCGCTTTACAGGCATGAAAAGAGACAGAAATCATGCTTGCGTTATAATGGTATATTGTGCGCTAAGGGACATAAGCAGCTGATTTCAGACGAGAGTGAAGTTTGCCGCCCGAGCGAAGCGAGGGCAGCAATCACATGAGTCTCAAGTCACCGCTTTTGTCTCATAATGTATACGATACTTTTTATGTAAACATTGCATGCCAAAATAGCCTGTTACATTGAAACTGTCTAAAGGCTTCTCCGAAACTTTTCCAGATAGCATCACTGAAGGCACCATTTTTAACACGCTAAATTCACTTTTGTTCTTACAGCACCGGGGCAAAAGTACTTTTACCCCTCTAAAAACAAACTGACGTCATCGGTCACAAATCGGACATTTTTGTCAGGCAATTTGGGCGTAAAAGCTCGCATTTTTAATGCGTGCGTTGCAAAAAGACGAATTTTGCGTTAATCCAAAAAACTGTTTAAAACAATCAAAAACTGGTTGCCCATATAGCACAATTTGTAATGAAAACTTTTTACAAGAGAAAATTTAAATCTCGATTTGAGAATGCTATTTGCAAAGAAAACAGAATGAGCATTTGATTCTTCCTTTCTGAGCGCCATTCCTTTCAAAAAAATAAGTTAGGACCAAGAAGAGTTCATTTTTCTCTCTCGTCTCCATTCTTCAACTTGTACGGTGACTGACGAGGCTTCTTTGTAGTACGTTGAATCAGGTAGCCCTTAGCGAAAAGTGCACAATTCTCGAGTACCGTGATTCTTATTCGGATTCTCAGCGAGGCCTGCGCTGTAATTCTTTGAGTAAAAAGAAGGTTGGTCGACCCCTGATCACTAGGGCTTCAGCTTCGGTCACTGATCGGATAAGGACGTTCTCCTTTAATAAGCAACGGCCCACTACTGGGCTATCTTATAAATATTGGGAGACCCGTTCGAGACCGACGGGACACTCTTAAAATAATCATTAATGTCTTCCTGAAATGTAGAATTTTACATGTTTCTGGATTCTTGCACCAATCTCACAAAGGAACGAGCAAAATGAAGAAAAAAGAGAGAAAGAAGGAAAGAAAGAGGGCCAGTTCTGACTCACATGTTTGACAATATATGATGCTTTCCTGGTTTTGATAATTTGAAAACGGTTCTTACATATTTTGGGGGTTATTAAACCTTCGGATCACCCAATGACCCTTAGTTTTAAAAACAGAAAAATCCGGTTTAAATTTCAACGTCAAGGAATACCGGATAAATACCACGGAACCTGAGTGTATTCTGACTTTTCTTTTTTGCACAATTATCACTCAGGAATCAGGTTTTATTATCGTGTACCTCATGTATTAACAAGTGTGTAGAAAAAAAGGACTATTCACTTTCCCTAAGATTTTGGTTAATAACAAACCTTAAAAATTAATTCAGTTTTTGTTCCGTTAAAAAAAATAAAACAGTAGGATAAACAGTGCCGTATTTATCACTGTTGGAAATGTTTGTAATCTTACAACATTTTGCCATACAAAATGTAATGTAAAATTGCAATCGAGGTATTGCGAAGTGAAATTACAAATTTTGTAAAGTAATTCTTTGAGATTACAATACGAGTATTGTAAACTTGAAAATTGTACGCGTGCGCCGCTGTGGAGCGGCGCCACCTTCGATTGTGAAATTACAATTCATCGTGCATCGTAAAACTGTATCGCGTTTTGGTAATAAACTTCCATTACTGTATTGGAAATTCACAACAGAAACTTTGTACAGTGTACCGTAAATTGGGAGAGAGCGGTGCATTTGTGAGGAGAGCGGCGCACACTTATTTCTGTATTTGGAACGCGATATTGCTTCTTCTATGTTTTTCAATTCAAGTTTTACAATTTTTAATTGTAAGCTCTTATATTTCTTAGTCAGAAGATGCAAATAGCGCATTCAGCAATGCAGAATCAAGAGTGCGCTGCTTTCCTCCACAAGCGCCGCTTAGCTTCAGTTTATGGTACACTAGAGTCAGTGTTTAGTATGTTACCAGTCAAAAGTAACGCGTTAACGTTACCGTTACTTCTTAAAAATGCGTAACGCGTTACCGTTACCATTACCGGAAAAAATTAACGCGTTACCATGACGTTATTTTTTTGAATCAATTTTTAATACATCGTTTTAAATTATCACAAGCTTTACACGGATTTTTTTTTATAGAAAGTGTTTCAAAAATTAACATTTGACCGATTTCATATAAAAACAAGCAGTCTGACCCCGGTGATGTGACGGAATTGTTTGCGGCTATAATATATGGGCATATCCACGGAAAGTGTAATTTTTCTGTCACCGTGATTTTATAAATAAATCTACACTTAAAATACAAGTTGTATTGCATGAAAATTTACAGACAGACTCCCTGAAATACAAAGAAGAGCTTATAGTCATTAAGAAAACCCTCATGAAAAGATATAACATATAATACCTACATCAAGTCCCAAAAAAATGCCTGTATAATATTTGTCACCAGTTACAACTTGAAGGCTTTGCATGCTTACAGCTTTTCCGCGCAATGTTTGAAAATTCTGAGAAAAATCATGCTAGCTTAGTGGAAATTAGTTTACTGAAATTTCATGTATTTGACATTGTGCTTTGAGTTCTGACTCAATAAAAATTCTCAAAGCCGTGTCACCGTTTTTACGAATTCAATGTCCCCTCCAACATACATAGGCGTGGAAAGTGCGCGCAGCTACCCAGGTCAAAAATCCTTCGCTTTTTTATCAGATTTATGCGTCGGACGTACATCATATAAGGAAAAGTATGTTGGGCCGAAGAGGTTTGCCAGGAAATAAGTCAATAATGCAATGCGCGCACAAGTTATGTCCAATTTAGGGCTAAAATGTCCACTCCAAAATTTTAGCGAAAAGTCAGAATATTTTGAAATATTACAAAAGATAGGCGAATAATCAAAAAATATTACTCGTTTCTATCAAATCACGCGTCTAAAAATATTTTTCAGAACGAAAATATTCCTTTTTTTCACTTATAGATTCACTAAAATTCACTAAAACCCACTCAATATGATTCATTCCATTAAATTTATGGACGTATTAATTCAAATATTTTGTGAAAATCGGGCGCATGCTGAAATACATTGTCCAGTCTAAAAATACGTTCCTATATGTATTTAGAATTTAGGAAAAAATTTTGAAATCTGTGCCTCAAGATTTGTTTCGGAACTTTCTCTTGGAAAAATCACACTTTCTGTGAATATGCTCATTTCGTTTTCCAAGGTCTACTTCAATGTTTAGATGAATTTTGTGAAAATTAACGAAAATTTTCTTCACTATGTTTTATCTTGGGCATTTTGTTCACACAGGTCAACTAATGAGGAATTTTAAATTGATAATCTCTAAATTGTTTTTAGTTTATACATTTTGTTTTTGTTTTTGCGTTTTTTTGTCCAGTTATTCACAAAGAAAATGAAATGTCTGCTCGCTTATTTTTTTGTGAGCATTGATCAAACGATTAAAAATGTTTTTAGATTTAGGAAAAGTTTTTACAATCATTTATTTAGGGGTCATTTACAAAATACGCGATACTTTTGAGGGGCAAACGGGGTCTGTAAAAGTATCATTCCTCATGTTAAGAAAAATGAAAAACTTATCACGTCCGGGGGGGGGGGGGGTAAAATTTCTGAAAGGTGTATCACGTATTTTGTGAATGGCCCCTCTTTTGTTTTCTCGATTTGACCATTTTCATAGATTTGCAAGTATAATCTATTTATCTCAGCTTGGTAAACATATTTTTTTAAATTTGAATAAGAAAAGAAAAAATGGATTGAGACACATTCGAATAATTATGATTCTTGACAGAAAATATCTTTTTCAGTTTCCGGATGTAATATTCACCGGTTAAAAATATTTCAAGTTGTTTTTATGTTATCCAAGAGAACATTTACACGCTATTAGAATATTGTCATACAAGATTCGTTTTTATTTCTCTTCATATCCATTCTCTTGAAAAATAAAGGTTTGGTTGTTAGTCGAATATATAGAGATATAATCCTTCTATAAAGAAAATATTTCTTCTGATTGGTTATCAAAAGAAAGCAATTATTTCATTTTTTTAGTATACTGATGATAAAGTGACATTTTAAAATCTGATATCAGAATTTTATTTCAAATCGAAAAGTCTATAAAGTCTTGTTAGAAAAGATGATCGATGTACTTTGGGTGGCCGTTAGTCAAGGTTAATTTTTCTGGTGTCGTTTGCACATGATATAAATGACTATTTTCTTGTAGGCTGCCATTCTGGTTATATCTGCATGCCAAGTGTATCTGATAAGCACTCAATAAAATTATTAACATAGAATATGCCCTGACATTCAATTTAACAAGATAAACATTTTATGAAATAAAAATAACATTGAGCGTCTATCAATGGATTTCTAAAGAATCATTTTTGGTCTTTGGAATCTAATATTTATTTATTTATTGCTATTAATATATAATATAGAATACTTAAAATGGTTATACTTCAAAGCGCTTAGCATTACATTCAATAAAATTTGTCTGGATTTAAGCAAAATTTATCTGATTTTAGTATTTATCTAAATTTAAGATTCATTAGTTTCAAATTCATATCCACTTCTGGAATTCAGAGAATAAGGTCTTAAATTTAGACCATTTTCATTTGGATCCAAACACATTTTATCGAAATTCAATTTACTTTATTTGATTTAGTTCAAATAAATTTCAAGGTCTAACAACTTTAAGCATTTGTTTCTACTGTGCTTATTGGGTTTCTACAAGTTATGAAGTTTCTACCTTACTCAAAGAACCCGCTTCTCTAGATTTGTTTATTTTCAATAACTTTATGAAACCCCGCTCCACATTTTAATCGCTTTACTTTTAGAGTTTAATATTACTACAACAGATTTATTTCTCGTCGTTAATAGAATGTTTACCAATTGAGCAATTAAAATTAATTACATCTTGCATATTTCTGAAAAAGGCTGATTTAAATAGTCACTAAACTAAGAAATAACAACTCCTTAAGGGAGCAATCCTTATAATAAAAAAATTCAATCAAATTTAATTTATTTGAAGCTAATATATATTTAATAAAACTCGCATGTACTGCAATCAAATTCACTCAATAAGCTAAAATAACGTGCGTCATTCAAAGTTATTTGTAATAATCATCCAAGGAGAAAAATGTTATTCTGTCGGGAATGTAACCAATTAACCATCTTCAGGAAACTGTATTTCTGCCTAAAGACCTAAAAATAGATATATTTCTACCAGATTGAAGAGGCTGAACTATAACGCTCGAAACCTAAAAATATTCAGAAATATTTTTTTTAAATAGTATTTTTCAATATCGTATCTTCACGATCATGAGCCAGACGACGTAAACGAGTTTACGATACTTTCTGTATAAAATCAATGGGATCGAGGTATGCAAATGCAAAACCAGATGAGAGATAAGTGCGTTTATGCGGGCCTCTGTCAGGGACGTACTTATATACTCTTAAAATTAGATAGTTTTCACGTAAATAAATTGAATATAAATTGATTAAATTGAATAGTTTCAGCAGCTGAAATTATGAACCCACACAATTTTACTGTGAATCAGATTTATGTATTTATTATTAGATAAAAAGTGAGTTGCAAAGATTACAGAAGGCTGATTAAAATTACTACGTTTCCTTTTATTTGAGTGAAATCTTTCATGCTCTGTCCAGCTGTTTATTACATCAATATTTAAGAAATAACTGCCATTTTAGTTAAATTTTTATTGCCAATTATCGATTAATCTCTACTAATAATATATGATATAATTTTATTAAAAAGATTGGTAAACGAGGTCTTGTGTTTTCCTCTGATGTGAGATTAATCATTGATTTCATATTAACTCTCGAGAGTAGAGAATTGAAAAATATTCTTTCCCTTTGTTAAAATTTTTTATTATTTCTCTATTAATTGGATTTCCAAAATTACGTCGGAAGATTTTTTTAAAATATAAGGTTTTCGTAGACAAAACAGTGAAAACGTGAATAAATCCTACTCATGATAAAAAAGTTGTAGCTGAGAAAATTAATTTTTGAAAATCTTCTGCGCATATTTCAGAGCAAAAACTTTTATTTACGCTAAATTTCTTCAAGGTTGAATTTTTTAAATTGTAAGGTTTCCTTTAATTTTTCAGATCATAATGATGAAAAAATTACAAGTGGATACTATAGAATACTTTTATTTTTAAATCTTACCATAAGACATGGCTTTTTTTATTCCGAAAAATTTATAAATTTGCCAATATTTCTGTGAATGTTCAGAATAAGCGTTTTGATACTTTATTTTTACAAAATTCTACTATATTTGCAGAGATTGTATATGGCAGCTGTGGAATGGGGAACATTGGATATCGTGTAGCTGAGGTGTCATTTTTCCACTGTTGCTACCATAATGCAACCTTCTATTTACTAAGAAGTAGAGAGCAAAATATTATAACATCAAAATCTAAATCTTACTATAAAAAATTTGTTTTATATTTAAAAGAAATACTTACCTATACGTTCGCAATTTCAAATATTCTTAGCCGCTATATAGTTTTCAGGTTTTGAGAATTTATTTCTGTGCACATTAAGCGTTGAAATTGAAAAATTTCTTTATGAAATTTTACTCTGAAAACTAGATTATTTATTTTTAATACGTAGTTATAGCATTATCGAGAAATATGTTTTCACGTTTTCAGAGATAATTTCTGTGAACATGACAAATGAAAATTATGATTTGAAAACTATAAGTTCACCAAAGGTTAATGTTATTAGGCGTATTTTTCACTATCTCAAATTATTAATCGACGGGAAAGCTGAAAAAAGGTACGATTTGTTTTATCTTGAAAATAGAAGAAGGATTTATGAAATTATAGTTGTCTCACAATAAAAAAAAATTTTGTAACGCATCCACGGAATGTTTGATTTTTGAGACATGTATAGCATGCGGGAAGCGATCAATTCCAAAACCGTGGTAAAAAGCAGTGATAAAAGACTTTATCTAGCTGCTGCGCTTACGCACTCAAAGCAAAATTACTTTTTCTAGCTGTTGCGCTTGCGCACTTTAAGCAAGATTACTTTTCAGGACTGCCTGAATCCTAAACTCACTTCATTATAATTTGACACTTGACAAACTGATTGTGAGTAGTGAATAGTTATTGGACCAACTCTGAGTGATAAGTTACCATTAATTGCTAATAAATTACAATAAATTACCGATAAATTACTATAAATTACCGACAATTCTGGAAATTTTTGGAAATTGATGGATACCTGAAATTTCCGGTAAATTATAAATTTACCACACATTTCCGAAAATTCTGTAAATTTTTGGATTTCTTCCAAAAAGATTTGGATACCTTAAATTTCCAAAATTTCTCGTAATTTCTGATTTTCAAAAATTTCGGAAATTTCGCGAAATTTCGGAATTTTTAAAAATTGTTTTTCGAATCGAAAACTTCCTGGATTTGTTACAAAAAATATCGTGTGCTGCAGGTGATGCAAGTAGCAGTTGTAACTCTTGTGAAGTTTACAGTACTCGTACTTACCATTGGCTCATCTTCGGGTCGTTTCCGGCTCGTCTTTGGCTCGTTTACGGCTCACCTCCAACTCGCCTCCGACTTGCCTACAACTCCCCTTCGATTCGCTTCTGGCTCGTTCAGCAAACTTCCCACTCTTGTGGAATTGCCTACTTTCCGCACTTGTAACACAATATACTATTTGATATAGGAAAATTGTGCGGAATTCCAACGCTTTACTTAATGAAATATATGATTACAATGATAAAGAAAATAATAATTAACATAATAGAAAATAATATATTGAAAAATGTAATTAAAATAGCACACGACAGCGAAAAATGTATTCAATTTACTGAGAACAAAGTAGGTGTTTCTCATAGATTTTTGGACGCTGAATCCGAATTTGAAAGCTAAATCTTTCCATCACGTCATGTTTTTGAGTAAATTGAGATCAAAGTAAAAAAAAACGTGTTTTTTGGACAGTTTTGAAATAACAGAGCAGGCAAACCTGACGTGCTAGAAACTTCCAATAGGGCTAAAATTAAAGCATGAGCTTTGTGCTTTAAGACCATTATAATGTAAAAATCACTGTATCCAAAATCACCTCTAAGTCCCTGAACAAGTAATCCCAAACCCCAAACCATAAATCATAAATCTCAACAACAAACCCCATAACCACCGAGCAGGATATTGGGGTATGGAGTTATAGGGGTTTTCTTACATTTTTGCCACTGTATGTATGTATACAGCATGTGGTAAAATAAACACAAGTGACCCAAAATACGTGTTCTCAAATAAAAATACAATTCCAGAATCACCCAGACGGCGCAGTACAGCATACAGTGAGAAGTAGCAAATGTGTTTGTACGCGCAGCAAAAATCTGTTACCACGAAAGATAGACTATCGCAAAATTTATTTCATTGAAATGTTTTTGAATTACAAGCATAAGGCTTCAATTTGAGACCTATTGGAAGATTCTAGCATGTCAGGTTTGAATGCTGTGTTATTTCAAAAATGCCCAAAAACACGTTTTTTTAACTTGGACCTCAATTTACTCAAAAACCTGACATGGTGAGAAGATTCGGCTGTCTGATTCAGATTCAGGGTCTCTGAATAAAAAATTATTTTTTTGCAGTAAGACGACTGTGTAATTTTGATATTAATATTTCTGAGATCTATTTAAAGATTTAAAGGATGTAAAAACTTTAAATATATTTATGAATGTTTATAAATAAATCATCTATTTAATTAAAATTCTTATTCAATAAGAAATATTATGAATAAAACTACCTATAAACTCTTGTGAAATGCGATATGCAAAATGCATTAACACTTAAATTCTTTCAAGTAGAAAAAGGTGAAATAGTCGGACATTGAAAAGCCATTGTTCCTTGTTGATAATTAATATTTTCAGCTCAAATTTTTTTAGCTTCATTTGTACATTCAGAGTATCACTGATTGCACTTTTCATACAAATTGTGATTATAGGATAGAAGAAAACTTTTCTTACGGTAATAAAATTCTCTGCCCATACCGTCAAAAAAGTTCCCTGCCGGTACCAGTAAAAAAGTTTTTTGCCGGTTATTATTGAAAACGTAACCGAGCGTGGGTATTATTATTATGGTACACTGAGTACTTAGCATTATATACAACATCTATTAATACACATACATCCATTATAACAAATTTTAGATAAGGGGCGTTGCCGAAAAATTGAGAAATGTGGACTATGTTTTTGAAATTGAATTATCGTAACCAGCTAGAGTACTCTTGAACTCAAATTCAACTAAAAATAGTGTGACAAGATCACTCTCCTGTGACCGTCGACGCACCTTTTCTGCCCCTCCCTCAACTCCTGGAGAGGGGCAGGCCTGTGACTGATCACTCTCTTGTGAACGATGACTCTCTTGTGACCAGTCACACACTTTTATAGCCCCCCTCACATCTGAAAAGGGAGGATAGTAGTAATAGATCACTTTCCTATGACCGTCAACGCGCCTTTTCTGCCCCCTCTCTCAACTTCTGGAAAGGGGGAGTGCTGTGATTGAGCACTCTCCTGTGACCGATCACTCTCTTGTGACTATTCAAACATCTTTACTTCCCTCCCCACTTCTGGAAAAGGAGGAGAGCCGTGACAGATCACTCTCCTGTGACCGGTCTCATGCATTTCCTGTACCCCCCCCCCCCCCCCTAAATCCTGAAAAGGGGACAAAAGTGAGACCGGTCTGTCTCCTGTGACCGGGCATGCAGCTTTCCTCAACCCTGGAAAGGGTAAGTGGTGCGAACTCTGTTAGTAGTGAATATAGTAAAATAGACCAATTATTTTCAATCCAAATAAACTCAATACTATTAACAAAGAATATAATTGAAATTTATTAAAAGGTCATGTCTAGCCTTCCAGCTTATGAAAAATTATTATTTCAAACGAGTATTATTTCTAAGTACTTTTCTCGATACCAATACGGGTGAGTATAAATTACAGATTGGCGTACACGACAAATATTTGGTGAATAATATAATATTTAAGTAGTGAATGTACTAAATGTATAATAATAATCACGCTTAACAATTCATTAAAAATTAACCGGCAAAAAAGTTATCTGCCGCTACCAGCAGTGAACTTTTTGCCGGTACCGGCAGTCTATCCACTCCGTTATTACTTCCTCTTACCAGCGACTTCTTTGCATTTATAAAATAAAAACATGATACTCGACAACTTGATTTATCATCTCTATTTCCTGACATGTTGTAGAATAAAATCATGAAGACAGAAACGCTAATTGATAAAAAATGGGAAATATAATTATTTAATTCAGCCAATTTGGATATGGGGGAGGGTACTAGGTCGATGGAATTTTAAGTGGCCTCTGAGGCTAAAAGAATATAAATATGACTCGAGATTCCGTTCCGTAATATTTGCATGAGGATACAATTTAAGTTATCGAAGATCAGGATGATCGCAACGGCGATTACGTCACCGGCATACGGGCATCTTATGGCGAGAATGAGCGGGCAAAATCGTACAATAAGAAAGCATCTATCTCCCATTTTAGAAAACTTAATTTACGACGAACGCCCCGTCCTTTAGAGTTGGGTAGAGCACAACTTGTATAATTAAAGTTACTTATGGCTTGCAATTAGCCTGCAGTTAATTATACATAATGCCTTTTAGTTCGAGTATGCAATTTTTCATACTGCTTTACGTTTAGCGTGAAATTCAACACCACACGTGACAGGAATTTTCTATTGATATCATATGCAATACAATAACTCTTAATAACACTTTAACTGCATTTTAGAACAGAAAAGTCGTTCCCCATAGATTTTTGATAACAGAATAAAAGTCTGTGGGCGAAATGTTTTCAACACATAAAGTTTTTGCAAAAATTGTGGTTGAAGGTGCCAAAAAACATGTTTTAACCTACAGTAAAAAATCTTCGCCATTATTTTTCAGCCTTTTTTTGGGCCTTACTCTTGCACCTTGTGGCTTTGAACCATATGTCTTGCGACTTACGGCTTAGATCTTATCGTCGGAACTCACATTTTGAGTATTGTATTTTTTCGGCTTATGGTTTTGGGCCTTACTGTTTTGGATTTTCGGTTTTGTACTAAGAGTTTGAGACGTGTCACATGAGGCTTAATACTTGATTCAGGGTTGAGATTTGGAAGTAGAGACCGAAATTTAACAAATTGTATTTATTACTGGTGTCATTATTATCCATATACTGAAATCATTAAGCTTACACAGTAATAATTTGAAATAGAGTTATAAAATTTAAATATTTCGAATAACGTAGTCTATTTTAAATAGTCTAACTCTTTCTTGTAGGCGTTTTTGGTTTACGGATTTTAGGTTTTTTTTAATTATAAGAAATTTGTTATTAGAGCTGTTGTTTCAATAACGAATATAGTTTGTTTAATTTTTTCAATCACTTCGTATTCTGCGCCTCTATCCTTGAGAAGAAGAATACAATTGGAAAAAGGAAAAGGACAGAAGTAGATAGGATTCTTGGCAAAGTAATAAAACAGTATTGAAAGAAAGTTTTGAATACTAAAAAGATTCCGTTTGTAAAAGAAATATACTGTAGAAATATTTAGTTCTGAAAACTGTCTAGTAGATTTAAGCGAAATATTTTCTCATCCCATTAGAACTTGTTTTTTAATTGAGCACCAATTTACTATGTATTTAATATAAGATTACAGGCATCAAAGTTGCACCTGCTAGGTCCAGTTATTTTTATAATATTTTTTTTAACAGTTTCTTTATAGCGAAGGAAAGCATGCGCCTATTAAAACAGAAAAATATCAGTATTCGAACAAGGTCTCTAATTAGATTTTAATTAAATTCAGGTGTTAATTGAAAAGAAGAATTCCTAATCAGAATAGCGATGCTACACAAGCCGTAGAACATATTCCAGTTAATCGCATTGTCACTCTAAATATTCGTTAGCATTGCTTCTAGAAGAAGATAAGACTGGCTAAGTGCCCTTCTGCCAGTTTGCATGATTTCAAGTATTTATTGGGCTGCTTCCATCGACGAATCGAACGCATTTCAATGAAACGATTACGCATATCCTTAATTAACGAAAGTACATCCCACGGATTGTGTATCATTCGTAAATAACGTTCTGGAACAACTTATGCATGCTATCTCAGTGGTGCATCCTTAGTATCATTACAAAGTGCCCCTTTCCATTCAATAATATTAAATTTATTTTTATTTTGCCCACAACTTTCATTTGACATGCTAATTCAAATGCAATTATTAAAGGGTATTTCTAATTACTAAATTATTATCTTGAATGAATGAAGGAACTTTCATGAACATGGTGTATAGAAAGTTTTAGTTTTTTAAAAAAAAGGAGTTGTCCTGCTGATAAAAAATTCGCCTAATTCTTTTAATTTTTCATTTCTGATTTCTGATATTGAGAATTCTATAAATTCCTATTCTGATTCATCGCTTTCAACATAATTTGTCTTCCTAGTAAGTCTATCATTTTCATCTTTACTAGTTTTCATCCTATTCGTATTTTCCCAAATTCTGTTCAGCTTAATATGGTTTTATTACTTCGGCAAGAATTTTATCCTTTCCTATCCTATTTCTCGTGCGAGAAATTATTTTCTCTCCAAGGGTCTTATTCAATTTTCCGTTTTGTCTTTCTGTTATTTTTTTTCAATAAGTCTATCCTGTTTCCAATGTTGATCACTTGCTTCCAGTATGCACAGTGGAAAAAAATATGTATGATTTCTTCCACTATGCTTAACTTTTCCGTCTAGATGTATTCTTTTTGGCTTCCATAGAAAAGCAATATTATTGAAAATAGACTGATGAAAATACATATAACTTAATTTTTCACTCACTCTTAATTTAGTAATAAAAATCATTCCAAGAATATTCAATGATTCCGAGACCGTATAAATGAAAACAAGAAAAGTTTTTTTTTCACAACGCCCCACCTAAAAGTTCGATTTTCGGGACCTGTACAGCGCTTCGAAAGTGAACAATTTCCAACCTATTTATTTTCTTCCCGCTACATCATCACTTTTCTTCCCTAGGAGGGAAAACGAATTTGAGCTCTTCTTTCCTGAGATCATCCAATGGGCGACGACTTTGTGTTCGGCAGCCCGAGCTATTGCACAGGAGTCCAGCAGAAATGTTATCAAAAAGTACCGGTAAATTGGGGGGCGCTGTTGTGGCGTATTCACAAATAGACGTGTGTCGTTTTGCTCTGTCTTTCATTGCGAATTTAAATAGTCTAAACGAAGTTTGCGAAGGAGAAATAAGTTTCTTCGGAAGAGTCTGTCTCAAAGTTTGTTGAAACTGGTGTTTTCCTGGTGTTGTGTCAAAATTTATCTAAGAAGAATAGAAAAAACGAATCGAGTTTGTCTTCAACAGACATTAAGTTAGAGTGGTGTGACGTCACAGATGTGTAAAAGCCATCTATCTAGACTAGAGAAAATGTCAGATTCTCAGTTCGAAAAAATTCTTGATTCCTGGGAAATCAATGCTGGATTGTATTGGTAATAAGATTCTACAGATTGTAGGGATACATCCCTTGAAAGGGGAATTAGAAAAATGCAAAAGCGGAATAAAGGACTTTAAACTGATCAACGAAGACCTGACAGATCAAATTCAGGAAATCAGGCTGAGATTTGAGAAGATAGTTGAAAGGAACAACGTGATATTTTTCGGTATAGATGTGCCTAGTCATCCTAACGAGCTAATAAATCACTTGGTTGAATTTATCGATGATAAATTTTGGATGGAAATTACGAACTCAGTTGTTAATTACGCTTGGATTCTAAAAGGAGAGTCAGCAAGTTCGAAACCCACTATTCTTTCATTTACTACGCTTCTCAAGAAACAGGGAGTGATAAGGATAAAGTCCAAACTTAAAGGGACGAAGATCTTTATTGCGAATGTCCATAGCAAAGAGACAGTAGAAATAAGAAAGCAACTGATACCACTTATCAAAGAGATTGAAAAAGATGGAGATCGAGTCTGAACTCAAGGACGACTACCTGATAATTGAAGGAAAGCCCTGTGATATCGAGGAGGTCAAATGTTTACTTCTTTCAACAATCCAGACAAAGAAAAGAGATAGAAGCAACGATGATATAGATGAATGAGGCAAGGATGATAGTGTGAATACTCAAGAAAACAAGGGTGGGAATGCTGTGGAGCTGAAAAGGAAGTACTTTAAGAAGAAGGAAGAGCAGATGAGAAACGTAATGAATGAATTTATATCCCGCAAATCAGAAGGAAATGGTGAGAAGAGAAAGGCTTTTCGGCAGGATACCAGCATATTATCCAAACAAACATCCGCTGAGAAGGAGGACGGCGGAGAGCCCATATCGCCTTAATATACTGTTTTGGAATATAAGTGGTTTCAGGAACGTATTTGACTTAGATCGCAACTAGTAAAAATTTCTACTCAAGTATGATATAACTGGAATCACCGGAACTTGGTTAGCAACAACAATGGAGAAGAATCTTACTTTCCTTGGAGACTATCAAACAATCCAGAGTCCAGCGGAAAGAGATCACAGTGTCGGCAGAGCGAGTGGAGGTGTTATTTTTCTTATTAAAAAAGAATTTAAGTTATTAGAAATAATTGAAAATACAAACATGTGGATATTGGTTAAAATTCAGTGGGGAAATTTCATCTTTATAGTGGTCGTTACGTATTGGAAGCCCAGACCGGATTCGGAGTTCATAATGGATATGTTTTCTAAACTCTATTTGTAATCTCTCAGTTAAAGAAAATTTCGTTCATTGTTTAACTGATGGGGATTTTAATTCTAGGGTTAGTGATCTTAACCAATTGGATTATTACATTACAGAACGCTCTCCTCTGACTAGTTACCGAGCAAGTAGTAATCCTGTAGTGAGTTATCGAGGTAGGTTTTTATCAGGTATCATGGAGTCTGAGAGCTTTTTGTTGGTAAATGGTAGTTCACCAGGAAACTCGCCGGCAAACTTAACATTTGTTAGACACAGGAAAAAGAACTGTAAATTTAATTTGAATTAATATTGCATGTCTGAGTTTTTTTAAAAATAGCAAGATAATTTCAGATCTTGTTCATACAGGGCACTTACTTGGTATAATTGAATTTCAAATTAATAATAAACTCCTAGTCAATAAACAAAACAATAGAAATAAATCTATAAGAAAAGACATTCAATTGCACGAGGTCTATAAGTGGACGACCGAAAGGGCAGACTTTTATCACTCGTATCTTGAAAACTCAAACATTACTCCATTTAAAAGCAACCCAATCGAAACTCTTAGCTCAAACCCAGAAACAGCAATTAAAGTGGCTACAGTCAATTCGGGCCTTTGTAAGTGCGGGAGTAAATGCGAATAGTAAATACGTATATAACAAAAACTGGCAGGATGATCAATATAAAAATTCCATAGTAAATCTAAATAATTTGTTAAAAAAAGCTAAGTCAGAGGATTTTGGGGACACGGTACTCAAAGAGTACACTGAGGCAAAGGTCGTTCATAATGCTAATTAAAAGTAAGAAAAAAGAAGTCAGGGAGAAGGACCTTGAGGCTCTTTCAAACATGAAAAATTCAAAGGGATTTTGGATGACACTGTTAAAAAGCATATCAGGAGAGAATCCGAAACTTGCCCATTTAAAATTAACGAGTGGGAGACGTATTACGAAGCCAATAGCTCAAGAGTAGTTCTAACTGAATTTATATTAGAAAATAGAGGAGAAAATTTGGATATAGTAGAACGATAGCGTTCGACGAAGTAATAGAGGGTTTAAGTAGGCTAAAAAATATTAAAAACCCAGGTCCTGACGGTTTTAGTAACGAATATTATAAAAATTTATCTGCAAGTGCTATTCTTTATATGTACGAGATGCTCAATAGGATACTTAACTCCGAGATAATACCGCAAGATTGGAGAAAAATAAAAACCATTCTAATACACAAAAAAAGAGATAAGTGAGACTCAAATAAGTATCGCCCAATCTCACTTCTAAATAATATAACGAAAATCTTTACTTATATTCTAGCAAGTAGACTCCAAAATTTTGTCAACAGTAAGGAATTAACTCCTGAGGGGCAAGCGGGGTTAAGAAAAGGAAGAAGCTGTATGGACAATATTTCTATTTTAACAACCGTGATTCACACAATAATAAATAAAAAAGGCAGAACCCTTTTCGCAATCTTCGTTGACTTCAAACAAGCCTTTCCTTCCCCCAAACATGGGAAACTTTAGGCGAAACTTCAAGGCCTAGGATTGAACTGCAAATTATTCCGAACAATCATGAATCTCTATGAAAACCTTATTATGTACTTTGTAATATATGGCGAGAAAACAAAAAGCTTTGATGTTAAACGAGGGGTACCTTAGGGAGAATCTCTCAGCCCTATCCTATTCCTTTTATTTATAAGTGATATAGAGATCGTGAGGCAGAAGGGGTGAGGTTGGAAGGAATTTAAGAGGTGGTGACATTTGCTGACGATATCGTTATCCTGGCCGATTCTCCTGCTGACGTTCAATTGAAACTAAATATACTCCACAAATATTGTAAAATGAATGATCTAGAAATGAACGTGGCAAAAACTAAGATAGTGGCTTTTCATAAAAGTACAAACAATAAAGAATTTGGCAAAATCACTTTAGAGGGAGAGGAAGTCGAGTTGGTTAAGAAGTATTGTTACCTGGGCCATATCTTTAAAGCCTCCGTTACATTCAGAGGAAATGCAGAACAATAAATAATTGAAGCAAATGTAGCATCAGTTACCTCCGGACAAGTATTATTCAGAGCAAAGCCGAGATCTCTGTTAGCAGCAAATCACTTATTTAATTCGGTGATATCAGCGACCTTACTTTATGGCCCGGAAATCTGGTCATTGTGGTATCTCGATGACTTAGAAATAGTTCGGACTAAATATTATAAATCAGTATTAGACGTACCCCGAAACACCCCAAACTACATGATAAGGTTAGAAATGAACAGATTAAGACTTGAGTACGAATGCATAGCTAGAGCACTAAGATGGATAAAATTGTTAGAAATGCGCGAAGATAGATTAACAAAGAGATGTTACAATAGGTTACTTCAGCGGAAGACTTTGATTTTGAATTCATTAAAATATAATTGGGCAACACAGATCGAAAATATTCAACCAAAACTGAATTTTAGAAATGGGTTTGTTTGCCAGTGCCCGAAAATTGCGAAAGAATTGTTTGACGAGATAATGAAAAGGAGAAGTTTAAAAAAAGGATCCCTTAGCGGCCGAGAAGTCAGGCTACTCAGATATTCATTAAGATATTATCTCACCAAACAATTACTTAGTAAAAAGAATAAACTACTATAAGCTAGGACTCCTTTGTCATCTTAGATTAAGTAATACTGCGACTGCTAGAAGCTCGAGGGATGGACCAAGATATGTATTTGACTCGGAGAGTGTTTATTTGATGCGTAATTTGAAACAGGGGGACTTACTAAGTCATTTCATTTTAGAATGTCCAGCCTACAACGGTGTGCAGCCACAAGTGTTTTTCTGTGAGCAAGCATTGAGCGAAACTTTGGACATAGAATCTCAAAGAGGTATATCGATATCCTATTTTATCATACGATTAATGCGGTAAGGATAAGAGTGTTTGGTCTTTTCTTATGATAGAGTTTAACGCGAATTAATTAATAAGAGCAATGATTACACTCAGAGAAATTTCCTCTAAACAACAAAGTCGATCCTCTAATCGTTAAAGTAGGATACCTTGAGAGCAGAATCGTTTCACTCGAACGATCTAGTTTAAATTTTGATACAGATTGTTGGTGGCATGCCTTTCTATGGCTCCTTGAGGATTGCTGGCTCTCCAGCTATCCAACTGATAAATCGTCCATATTAGAAACGAATGTCAAACTTTCATCAGTGCGTGCCAAGGGGACTCGTATGGATGTTGATCTCGCTTCGCTTGTGCAGAAAACTTCAAGCTCGCCAGGAATTGCTGCCTTTTTCCCCTTGGCACGCCATACCACCTTGATCAAAAAGTTTTAGGACTCGTCACCGTGTGGCGCTCTCGTTCGGCCGATTTCAATTCTTCTT
>JAUMHM010000086.1:9515066-9526751 GCA_032362435.1 Melikaiella ostensackeni
TTTTCATGGATTACAGAGGTGTTGTGCATCATGAATTCCTTCCAGAAGGCCAGACCGTCAACAAGGAGTATTATTTGAGCGTCTTAAAACTTTTTGATCAAGGTGGTATACTATTGCGCCCTCATTGGTTCCTCCTCTTCCTTTTATTCAGGAAACGACGTTTCGGCCCAAAAAATTGGACCCTTTTTAAGCGTTCGTCTTATCGATTTTCCTGCTTTGCAGTTTACGGCCATTATAATAAATAGTCAATGACTCCGCGACCACATAAATTAAAACAAGTGAAGTTCTTTTGTCATCCGGCTAGTCCCTTCTTTTCCTTTTATTCAAAAAGAGACGTTTAGGCCCAGAAATTGTACCCTCTTCAGGCGTTGTTCTCGTTGGGCTCACTACAGTTCAAGGCTATCATAATAAATAGTCAATGACTCCGCGACTGTTTGAATTGAAACAAGAAAAGTTCTTTTGTGGTCTTACTGGTTCTCCTTGTCCTTTTATTCAAAAACCGAAGCTTCGGCCCAGAAATTATACCCTCTTTAAGCGCGTTTCTCGTTGATCTTGCTGCAGTTGAAGGCCATCAAAATAAATAGTCAATGACTTCACGACCGTATGAACTAAGACAAGAAAAGTTCTTTTGTGGCCTTACTGGTCCCTCGTTTTCCTTCTAATCAAAGAGTGACGTATTGGCTCCAGAAATGGTCATTCTAATCAACGCCTGAGATGAGGCTACCCGAATACGCGGGAAAAGCCCGACATGGACGTAGCCATCCGGAAGGCAATAGGCGGTAAGCATAGTCCTGGAAATTACCACCAGACAGCGCAGGATCGTCTCTCCCGAAATTAACCATATTCGTAGAGGGTATAAAAAGGCAGGCGAGAAACGGAATGGGACACTCGAAGTGGACATCGGAAAACAGACGTTCACATCCGGATTATCCATCCGAGTAGCTGTCAGGCTTCATGCTCTGGAAGAATATTAAGGTCCGTAGTTTTTGAAACCTGGGTACGCTCATACAGGCCCCAGATATTTTTCTGACCTGCAGGGTACGCTGTTCAGGCTCCTGAATATTCTCCTTTCTGGGTACGCTGTACAGGCTCCAGAACCTTGTTTTTGATTTCGTTTAATTTTCTTTGTAAATAATCCTGGGTACGCTGCTACTGACTTCAGACTTTTCCTTAGAGGCTATTTTCTGAGCACGCTGTAACAGGCTCCAGGCATTTTATTTACTGTTTATTTTCTGGGTACGCCGCAACAGACTCCAGGCATTTTGATTATATTTTGTTAAATTCTGGGTACGCTGTATCAGGCTCCAGATTTACTGATGGTTTGTAATAAAACGTCGTTATAAAAACTAAGTCTGAATAAATGAGAATATATTTGTTGAATATTGGTTTCTTCAATTTATCTTCTCCTTTCTGGGTCTGAATCAGGAATTCTTTCAAAGCGAAGCTTCGGCCCAGAAATAATGCCCTCTTTAGGCGCATTTCTCGTTGATCTCACTACGGTTAAAGGCCATCATAATAAATAGTCAATGACTCCGTGACTGTATAAATTTAAACAAGAAAAGTTCTTTTGTGGCCTTACTGGTCCTCCTTGTCCTTTTATTCAAAAAGCAAAGCTTCGACCCAGCAATAATGCCCTCCTTAGGCACATTTCTCGTTGATCTCACTACAGTTAAAGGCCATAATAATAAATAGTCAATGACTCCGCGACTGTATAAATTTAAACAAGAAAAGTTCTCTTGTGGCCTTACTGGCCCCTTTTTTTCATCTCATTCCAAAAGCGACGTTTTGTCCTAGAAATTGTACCCTCTTGAGGCGTTGTTGTCGTTGATCTTACTGCAGTTTGAGGCCATTATGATAAATAGTCAATGACTCCACGTATAAATTAAAACAAGAAAAGTTCTTTTGTGGCCTTACTGGTCCCTTCTCTTCCTCTTATCCAAAAAGCGACGTTTTGGCCCAGAAATTGTACCCTCCTTGGGCGTTGTTCTCGTTGTTCTCACTGCAGTTTACTATAAGGCCATCATAGTAAATAGTCAATGACTGTACGACCGCATAAATGAAAACAAGAAAACTTCTTTTGTGGCCTTACTGGTCCATCCTTTTCCGCTTATTCAAAAAGCGACGTTTTGGCCCAGAAATTGTATACGCTTGAGGCGTTGTTCTCGTTGATCTCACTACATTTTAAGGCCATCATAATAAATAGTCAATGACTCCGCAACTGTATAAATTAAAACAAGAAAAGTTCTTCTGTGGCCTTACTGGTCCTCCTTGTCCTTTTATTCAAAAAGCGAAGCTTCGGCCCAGAAATAATGCCCCCTTTAGGCGCGTTTCTCGTTGATCTTGTTGCAGTTGAAGGCCATCATAATAAATAGTCAATGACTTTACGACCGTATGAATTGAAACAAGAAAAGTTCTTCTGTGGTCTTACTGGTCCCTCCTTTTTCTTTTATTCAAAAAGCGACGTATCGGCTCAGAAATTGGATCCTCTTTAGGCATTGGTCTCCTTGATGTCCCAGCTATGCAGTTTATGGCCATCATGATATATAGTCAATGACTGCGCGACCGTATAAATGAAATCAAGAAAAGTTCTTTCGTGGCCTCTTAGAAGAAAAAGGGATCAGTTTGGCCGCAAAAAAACTTTTTTCTTTATTTATACGGTCGCGGAATCATTAACTATTTATCACGATGGCCTTGAACTGCAGAGAGATCAAAGAGACCAACGCCTGAAGAGGGTCCAATTTCTGGGCCAAAAAGTCGCTTTCTGAATAAAAAGAAAACGATGGACCAGTGAGGCCACAAGAAAATTTTCTAGTCCAAGAATACTTTATTAAGCGCCTTCAAGGAAGGATTTCTTAAGATACGACAGGGTCTACAGTTAGAGCATATAGTCTAGAAGTCAAAGGACAGGGGTTAAAGGTCAGATATCAAAGTGGGTCACAGATCAAGTCGGCACTTCTATGCTAAACTCTTCTATCTGGCGTTAGCAGTTTAAGCTCTTCAATCTCATTTTGTGTTTGTCCGTAGCGCCATGTACATAAAAAAACATAATTCAAATTAAATAATCTGGAATCGAATAAAAAACTAGTATTTATAAAGTTACCATTGGAGACATTTTTTTTCTGAAAGTGGGAAGGGTCGTAGGAGCTTGGGCTCAAGAGATGTTGAGCCTATCGCCACAGTGTCATACGGCGCATTCGGCACCTAAATTTTAAATTTAGAGATATCAGAATAAAACAAATTTAGAATCAAGCCTTTATATCACTATGCATTTTCAAATTTTTAACGTTTCAAATTGAAGAAGTTACGAACTAAAAGTTCTTAAAAAGGTATATTTTCCAGAAATACTAAAAAATTGTCTCTATGTATTATCAGTCTCTATATTGAATCGGCAACGGAATGCCTAAGCAAGAATAACCACCTCCGAGAAAACCCTTGTGAAAGGTACGAGGTGCCTCCCCCCAAAAAATTTACTTGAAATAAAAAAAAAACTGTATAACTTTTACGAATTTGATTTTCAAAAAAGTGTATAAGGTAATCGTGACGCCACTTGTATTGCTTTTTATATAATTTATATGAATTCAACTTCGATTACTGAGAAATTTACCTCAAGTTCGGCTTATTTTATTGAAAATAATCGAAACAGCATCTATAAAATCATGGGTTCCGTCCACCGTTTCACCTTGTAATGAAGAGTTTATTAATATTTTTTTCAATCAAAATAGTGCACTTTATATATTAGAGAGAAAAAAAGTAAGCTAGATACTTACGCTCTTATGCACTGCAAATTTTTTTCACTCACTTTCAAATCGAACTGGACCATAATCCCCTACAGGGACATGAGTTAGGTCACATACATTATAATTTAAGCCAATGAAAAAATTTCCGAAATTTAGCACATACGCCTTCATTTGGTGTCATCCTTTGAATTGAACTGAAACTTTTAATATTTTATAATTTTATACTGAAAGATTTAACACTAGCACGATTTTAAGTTCAAGGTTTCACAAATTATTTAGAAGTGATTAAAAAGGAGTCTTGTAAAGTATAACTTTAAAATAAAGGTTTTTGAAATTAGTCAATTCAAAGTTAAAAGACTTAAAAATGTCAATTGGATACCTTGCAAAATGAGCACTTTAGAATTTCAACTATCATAAAATAAATGCCTCAAAAATCTTACGATTGTTTCATTCTGTAACATCATATTCCAGAGATTGTTGAAATTTTAAATCTTCATCAAACTGTGCATAAATTCCGAAATAATTAAAATTTTCGAATGTTCTTGGGTCAATTTTGGCTCTAAAAATGTATAGAATTTTTATAACGAATTACTGAAATATGTACTAAACTTTCAATACATTGATGAATAGAATATGCCTTGAAAAGAAATGGAATACTTCAAAATAGAAGGAGTAATAATTATAGGTTTGGGCTATTATGAGATACGAATTTTGATCTTTTTCTCATCCATGTGAGCTGGATGATGTATGTATTTTTTGGAATTAAAAACGTAGTTCCTTTTTGAAAATTCTTTGAGGAAGATAATATCAAAGTACACAAAATTGTTAGAAAGATCATTAGATCCCGTTAACATAATTATTTCTTGTTCGACGAATCCAGTAGTCCCTTCGCAGGGCAATGTATAGTGAAGATTGCACTAATTGCAAGTGGCTCTCTCATTCTTGTGTGCGCCTTCAAATTTATTTAATGGCTCGATTCCTGGCTGACGAAGGAGAAGTAGCCGTGGCAAAACAACAGCACGTTGTGCCCTTTTTCTGTCATGTGGATGTAGGCCCGAAGCATTCAGTGGCTGTAAAGCGTCAGTACCCTGCCTCATTCGACAATAACTCCTGACTTGCTGGATATAATCGATTTGCAGTCCAGTCAATATATCGATGCACCACCTATTGAGATAAGAATTTATATGCGAATGGTGTCGTCGAGGAAAATAATTTTCAGGTTGCAAAGCACAGAATTTCGAGATTGTGGATGTTAGGTTTTTTTTGTCAAACTGTTTTATGCTTTCGAAAAACGAAAAAAATCCGCCGCAGTCCGGTTTCGAACCAGGAACTGCGGTATTCCATGTGCCGGCGCGTTAGCTGATTTCGCCACCAAAGGATTCTTCTCCTATTTCAGAAAAAGAATTCCAGTAAATTCAAATGAATCCAAAAAATTAACAAAGTCAAAGAAATTGACTAGAATTAAAGCGGGTAAAAGCAACAATTTTGATATCATAACTTTTTTCCGTAACTCGCGTTATTTGGCTCAAAATTTAAATTTTCGACTTTTGGAAAACTTTCGGAAATTCGTTATGACATTCTTGTAGGGCTTTCAAGAAGCAATTTTTTTCCTTGTGACTTTTTTTCATATCGTGCATTGTTTGGCTTAAAATTTTCATTTTTTTTCTTCTCTTGAATTTTGAAAATGCTATAAGTCTCATAATTTTTTAATCGAAAAAAGACATTAGGATAAATTGTTCGAACTTATGCAAATTCAATAGAATTCTAAAAATTCAAGTATATACAGAAAAATTTAAGTGAATGTAGTAAAATTTAAATCAATTCAGAAGAATTCAAGGAAATTTAGAAGAAGTTAAATTTAATAAATTAAGAATGATTGAAGGAAATTCGAAATAATTCAAATGAATATAAAGAAAGTACAGCAATTTACAGGAGAATTCAACAAAATTCAACTGCGAAAAATTCAAAACAGTCCAAAGAATTAACGATAATTTAACTAAATTCAAAAGAAATTAAGAGGATTTGAAGTAAATTCCAAGAATTCAAGAGAATTCTCAAGAACTGAAAGAATTCCCAAGAATTAAAAAAATTCTCAAGAATTTGACAAATTTTCAAAAATTTGAAAAATTCTCAAAAATTCAACAAATTTTTAACAATTATCAAATTCTCAAGGATTCAACAAATTCTTTAGACTTCAACACATTCACAAGAATTCGAATTCTTAAGAAATGAAAAAATTCTCAAGGATTAAAAAAATTCTCAAGAATTCAACAAATTCTCAAGAATTCAACAAATTCCCAAGAATTCGATGAATTGTCAAGAATTCAGAGAATTTTTAAGAATACAAAGAATTCTCAGGAATTCAAAGAATTCAAGTGAATTCGAGAGTTTACAAGAATTCATAAAATTCAAGTGGTTTCAAAAAATTCAAAAAAATTTCGAGACATGTGTAATTCACAATTCAATAGTGGTTAAACCCTCGAAAAATATTGAAAATTATGAGGTAAGGATTACGTCACTTTTCAACTATGTGAAATATACTCGTATAATTACTATAAACTTGCCAATTATTGTGAATAATGTCTTGATGCTTCATAAATAAACATCCACTTGCAAAAAATTTGGTGACACCAAGACTTCGGTTTCTTAATAACTAGTGTGCATTTTTTCAAATTACACATAGGTAATACATAACCGAATCCATTTCAAATCAGACAGGCAGTGCAACTTCAAGTCACAGAAAGAAAATTAACAAAATGTTCAAAATTGACAGAATGGCGGCGGTTTATGTGAAAATATTAGAAGCAGATTTTCTCCAAAACCCCTTCTTTTTTTTTGCTCAACTTCTTTGCTTAATTGATACTTCTGTATGGAAGACATTCTGAGAGTTTTATGCGTGTAAAATCATTTTTGTGGACACGAGAATTTTTTTTCGAAGAAATGAGTTTCTTAATTTTTCTTGCTAATGAAGCAAGATATCATAAAAGAGTAAAAGGTAATTTTTGTCGAAATTTTCAAAATAAGCAAAGTTTTTATAGAGTTTTGTTGAACAAGTCGTTGTTTATAAGAAAAATGAAAAAATTAAATTTCTCGAAAAAAAATTCTCGTTACCGCAAAATTGGTTTGGCCCGCATGAAACGTGAAGAATATCTTCCACACAAAAGTTCCAATTTATAAAAAAAATTTGAGCAGAAAAAAAGATGGGGGTTTTGAGAAAGACTACTTTCAATATTCTCAGGAAAACCGCCATCATTTTGTTAATTTTGAAGATTTCGTTATTTTACGATGGATTTCGAAAGACGACAAATATTCTCACCAGAGCCAGGAAAGAAAACCTGAATAACCTAATTAGATCAAAAGTTATAAGGGTTTGAAGAAACAAGTGATGTTTTTTTGGAAAACAACCCTAAAATTTGAAATACTTATAACTTCTAAAAGACGGGTTTCTTTCTCAAAACGGCAAAATACGTGTCGCCTCATTGCCTTTGAAAAAGAAAATATTTAAGAGGCAAATGATTCTGTGACTTGAAGTTGCACTACCTGCCTGATTTGAAATGGATTCCGTCATTATTTATTTTCATGCGCACTTTAGGGTATTTTTAAAATCTAACATGATGTGGCAAAAAATTTGGGAATTTTATAGAGTATAATAATGTACATTTTAAATAGTTAGAGTGACATGGTCATTTCTAAGTTTTTCGAGAGATTTTCTACGTATGCATATTGCATATATTTACTTCTGTTCTTGTTTGTTCTTTACATCCTGAGTAACGTAATCTTGAAATTGCTTTCTTCACTGAAAATGGATCACTTAAAATAATTATCCTCTTTTTACATATATACTATATGTCTTGTACTTCAATTTTAAAATGAGTCTTTCGACCTCTCCTAATTTGTGGCAGAATGGTTCATAATTCCAGGCTATAATTTGAAGAAAAAAAATGTCTTACCGCTGTTATTTACATTGTCTGAAAAGGTTGTACGAAGAATGCAAAAGCAGGAATAGAATGAGAGGAGAATAAACGATGTATTTATTATGAGTAGCACAGCAGGTGGTTATGCTCAAAAGAAGGGTGGTAGGATCGTGCAATCGATCACGCTCAAGCTCAAGGTCGTTGAAGGAATTTTTTTTTATTTTTAAAAAGGAAAAGAAAAAAATTAAAAATGGCAGAATCAGCTAAGAGATCTTAAGTGATGGTTCTAGTTGGAATTTTGATGCATATTTGAGGCTTTTGAGGAGGGTAAAGGAAAAAAAGTATTACGAGTCGGTGGGCCGTTATGACTTGGAGAGCAAGGACCCTTTACCTGGGCCTTGACGCGTTCGAGCATCCTTTCCTCCCTTTTCCTCTCATGTTTCTACTCATTCCCTCACTATCTTTTATTTTATTTTTTTAATCCTTTTTACCCTCCTTTCGTCTTTCCCCTCTCAAACTGCCCTACCTGCTTCGTCCTTTGGTCTCTTTTTAATTGTTTTACACTCCTCTCTTTTTTTTCGTTTCTTCTCTACCATCTTCTTCCTTCTCCAATCTTTATCTTTCTCCTCTTTTTATTTACTCCTTTTCTCACTCAGATCTCTCTTCTCTCTCTTACACTTTTTTTTGTTACGCTCTCGTACTTTTTTAACGAAATGCATTCGCTTCATTAGAGCGTTTAGTCCAAGTCCTTGCGGATCCGTCCGTATCGAAAGAATTACGTCGGTCAGCTGTACGTGGTTGCACGCATCTTGATATGCACATTCGAAGTACTTGAATTAAAGAAAAATAAAATAAAAGGAATCAGTATCGGACGAGTCGAATACGAATTTTGCTTGACATAAATTATGAGATTAATTTATTTGAATAAGAATGTATGGCTACCAGTCAAAAGACGGCTCTGTCAATGTGTCGCGAATAATTATGGCTTACGTCTTCTGCAATATGAGGGGCGTTCATGTCAGAAAACCAATTAGGGAACATTAATACATTATTGATATCAAAACTAATTTGCTTCTGAACTTAAAGGGAGACATCACTGAACTTTGAGAATATTGAAATTTCAATAATAGGCTATCGAAAACATTGTTTTTAAATAAATTTTTGTGTGTAGAAAGATATCCCTGAGTTCTGATTTTTGTAACTTCAAAATCTTTGAGATGTACTTTTAAATCCATTCATTTTTGCAAGTTGATTTTGGATAAAATTCAGAACTTTTAAATATTAAAGGTAAAATTTTCCAATTGTATTGCTTTTTCTGCTTTTTCAAAACTTTTTTGTCACGTTTATTTTAAATCTAATTCCTTCTAGGACTCTGTTATTCACATGTTACTATCGTTTCCAATCCATGGCATTCAAATATTTTTTCCCTATTCTTGCGACGGTCTCGGGTATGGCCCTGGATGATCGTGACACCGTTTCAAGAATTTGTATGATTCAGACAGTCAGGGGGAACTGCGTAACTCCCCTGAGCTCACGCGGCTCACTCTCTCGGCCCTTTGGACCCCCGCATCAACGAATGCGAGCCGGCAGCAATCTTTTCTCTCGGCTCCTTGGACCCCTCATGAAAGAATGCGAGCTGGCGGAATTCCCCCCTGATCGTCCCTTGACGCCCTATATTTAAGGACTTCGCTCGGACAGTCAGTGCCATATCAGAAGTTGTTCACATCGCGACTTTCTGAGCTTATACTTTTGTACGTGTGCCGGGTTCAGAGACTGTATTTGCGGTCTTGAGTGTTTACTCACTCATCGTTTTGAGTCTGGTTGAAACTAGAATTTAATAGCGCCCGTTACTCGGCCGACCAGACCCGAGGCTGGCCAAGTAACGCTAGATGAGTGCATTTAATTTTCTAGACCTTCTGATCCTTTCTTTCGAATAAATCCGTTAATGTTGTATATCTCATCTCTGATTTCATATTTCTCATAGCGCGCACCAATTCCTTCTGCTTCTCACCTGGCTACGTTGGCGAGGGTTGCATAATGAATGGAGAGAGCGGTGCAAGGGGGAGAGCAAGGAGGGTTGATAGATGTGGTGTGTAGAGGTGATGTAGCGAGGGGGAGGAAAAAATGGTCGAAGACTGGCGTGGATGTATGGTAAGAGGTGGGGTTGAAAGTGAAGAGATATATGACAAGGCGAAAAAGGGATAGAAACTGACAAAGGGGTATAGAAGGAGCAGTATTTAGGGAGCGTGTAGTGTTAATGGTGATAGGGGGAGAGAGGGAAGAGAACCGTAGGGGGCAGGGAGTGGTGATTGCGTGAAAATTTAGGATAATTGAGGCAGTGTGTTGAGAGGGTTGAGGAATAAGTGTAGGGGGTAGAGTTTGAAGTGGGAGGGCGATTAGGGGTGATAGTTGCAATGGGTATAGGGGATGTGACGAGAGGGCGTGGAGAGGGGAAGAAGAACGTATAAGAGACTGACGAGGGGGTTTAGGGGAGGGAGTAGACCCTAGGGAGTAAAAAGTAGAACTTTATCCCTACTTCGTAGGCACGAATAGCGGCTGAAATCATGCATGTGTTATGAAAACACATTTTTTGTCTGTTTCAAATGATTCAAAAAGGTATACTGTGGGGAAAATTGAATTTAAAAAACTTGTCAACTTTTACTTTGTTTATAGAAGAAGAGAATAAAATGGGGCAAAAAATCATTATGATCATCTATCTTCGATTGAAATCTGAACATTTGATGTAAATTATTATAATAAATACTTTTAATAATAATGAAACTAACGTTTTAAAAAGAAATAAAGCTTCTGTCTTTCACTTTTCGTTGTCTTTCATCTTAAAGAAAGAAACTTCAGTAGTTTTACACAACTTCCTCAATAAGGAAGAAAGATATTGAAATTTATGTTTGAAAAATTGCATGAACAGAGCATACAAATACATATATCTGGATGATGGCTATCTGTTGATGTTTGCGGATTCGTAAGCCTCTAAGCAGACCGTACTCTTTTTCATTCTTGCTATTCTGAGAGTGTCCGCTTGTAGTACAATACATCCCACGCTCGTTTGTGGTCTTGCGACTATCCAATTAAATTTCATGTTATCTTTTCGTGTAAACAAGGATTCTAAATTCCCCAAAGAATTTTAATTTCATTTACAACATTAATCTTCTTTAATAGATATTATTCAAATCATATGAATAAATATCGATATCTCAGAGGGACAATCGATTAATTTGCAGATTTCAAAATTGAAGTTTTCTATTATATTTTCATTCTCTGACTAATTTTAATAATTTGAAATTCATATTTGAAAGCTTTCAAGTGAATATTGTATAATTTATCAACGATGTAAAGTTTTGCAGATTACCGTAAGACAGGGCTAAGCGAGACATTTTTAAATGTTTTTCTCAATATATTACTGGAAGGAATTAAAGTTAGATGATAATATTTTAAACGTATAACGTAATTAAAAGACTATCCTTATTCTGGAGTAAATTAAGCAAATATGATGAGTAACAACATAAAAATACGTCCTTATTTTTAATAAAAGCTTAACCTTATATGTGTTACTTCACGTATAAGCTAATAAGTATAACGGCACAAAATTAAAAAATGATCCTGGCGGCAATAGAAAACACTTTCGTGAAAAGCATTTTGCAACTACTCTCTGGAATATTCAATCAAACTAGACGATCCCAATTTGGGTATTATAATTTCTGACCATGTCCCGCTTCCCCTATAAACTCGCAGCTTTTTATAGAAATCATTCAACAGCCAAAACAAAGTAACTTAACTTGCTTAAAATATAAGACAATTCTATCAGGACGATGTACAATATGATAGGTGACATAAATATCTAGGAAAGTTTGAATGTAAAGTTATATGAATATTAATTTTATCAAAATTTACCTACGAAACTGGAGCCAGCAACCGCTAAAATAAAGTTTGACATTGATTTTACAGAAAACAATCGAAAATATTTCTGATTTTTATCCAGAAAAAATAAATCAAATTATAAAATACGTATTGGCTAG
>JAUMHM010000086.1:9533519-9549121 GCA_032362435.1 Melikaiella ostensackeni
ATTATAAAATTTTGATTGGGGGGGGGGGGCTGGTATAACTGACCTTTGAGAGTTATCGTTTTGAAAAAAATCACGTACAACTGTACAAAGAGTGCAGTGACATTACCTGAAAGAAGGCCATTTTGTAGAAAATATTAGCAGCATTTCCTATTTATTTCAACAAATAAACGCGTATTTTTCGGAGGAAATTGGGCGAAACATATTATTGATATCTTGCATGTTTGTGTAATCTGCTCGTTTATACAAAGAGCTTGTACATTGTCATTCAATGTACAAGGTACTACTTTCGGAGTAAGTTTGCTGATAATTTTACAGTTACACTGATTTGGTGTGAATATTGCATGTATAAAATGGGGGGGGGGGTGAATTGCTCATAAGAAACCGTTTTTCTTTACATTTACTTATGATATCATCTTGTTTATAGTTTTATTTCGCTTAAAATCTGCATTTCATGACATTATTCACCCCCAACCACCTCCGCCCTCCCAACCTTTTGAAAATTCATTCACTCATTTGGGTAGGAGCCCCTACTTTTCGTATACAGTATGTTCGCCCCTGAATGCAATTAAGTTGGTCATAGTGGGCATTTCGTTACCCGCATACTTGAGCCATAACAGATTTTGGTTTTCCCTTTTCTCGCTAGGGTCGCCCAAAGGAAAGTCCGAGCACGAAAACTGCCTTACCTGCTTCCTGCTTCACTAAATAGTAGAACACTTTAATACAACGATTTCATCGAAGCGCATTTTTTTCTTTTAATTCTTACATTAGAAATAGATTTTATTCGTGAAGAGCGGCCTGTACTGGGGGTCCCTATACTCTCTAGATTATTCATACAAAAAATCAGACAGAATGGCTTACCGTTTGGCCTGAATCCTATATCCCCGGTTCACACTCGATTTTCAGGGCCCTTAAGCGCGTAGGGAAGTACCGAGTTGCTTAGCGTAGGAGTCAAAAGAACTTAGAGCGATGAAGGCGGTGACAGTCCCAGACTCTTGCTGTCCTGTAACTATTTTAGTTTTAATTTCTATCGGCAAACGAGTGATTGAGAGAGGGAATCAATGTATTAGGTTAAAATAATTCAGTTTATATTATTGGACTGATTTCTTCATCATATTACCGCTTAGGCGCGTATAATATATGTCCCAAAAATTGTTCCTCGAGAATAATAAATTACAAAACAATAATGTGACGAATAACAGATAAATGAACATCTTATTAATGTAAAATATTCACTGACTGACTAATATTGCAATATAATTTTTCACAGATGCATGAGTCAATACTTTTTCTTAGCATATGCTCAGCTTTTGCTTTAGGTGGTAAGCTCCCAGTACCTGATAAGAAGATTGAGAGTAAGTGATATATAATGTTATATTAATTACATATAAAAATGAAACTATGATTATATTCACTGAATGATGTACAACAGTGAATTTTAAAAATAAAAATGAATATTGATATTTCTTACCAAATACTTCTATCATCATTTTCCAGAAATCGTTAATTGTTATTATGACAGCGGAGTTGAATTTTTATCGGATGACCCGAAAGGTTCTTTACACATAGGTTACATCGATGTGTCTCTCTGCACTCACATAACCTACAGTGACACTCTGATTAAGGATGACGCTTCTCTTTACAGTGGTAAACTTGATGTGAATGGGAAAAATAGTGAAATTATAAGGTTCAACGATCTTCGGAAAAAGAAACCACACCTAAAAACCTTAGTCACCCTGAGCGCATCGCAAGATTATGATTTGAATTCTACTAAGTAGGTTGTATATTTCAATCTAGGATTAAGGGCGTTGGAACCAGGCCCTAAACTCGAAATTGAATTGCCTCATTTTAATCAATAAATATTTGAATAACATCTTCTCATTTTTTTGGATTCTAAACCTAGCATTCGAAAAAATCGTTTTACACAAAAAGTATAGAAGCAGCCGAATTCTAACTCCGAATACAGACTTGATTTGGAACAGGAGTAGGCCTTAACTATCTAACAAAGACGTTATTCTGGTATTGATAAAGTAAAATGAGGTTATTCAATTTCGAGGTTGGAGCCCGGTTGCAACGCCCTTACGGACAGGATTATAGATCATCAAAATTCACAAAAATTTATTCATAGAGTCATAAAAAATGAACACATTAATCATTTTTCTTAAATTTCACTTTATAGAGTAGTGACTGATCCGATTCTGCGAGAGAAAGTTGTGAACAATGTTGTCGAATTCGTAAAAAAATACGAATTCAATGGATTCGACATCAATTGGCAATTTCCAGTTTCAAATTCTGCAGATCAAGTGAAAGTTTCTTCTGATAAGCAGAATTTTGTTTTACTCTTGAAGGCACTCAGAGAAAAATTTGATAAAGAAGGTCTCATTTTATCGGTAACTGTTGATGCTATCGAGAAGATTGCTATGATATCGTATAATATCAAAGAAATATCCAAGTATGTGGACTTCATAAATCTGCAGACTTACAATTTTTGCCTCAGCAATGAAGCTAATAAGAAAGTTACTCATAATACTCCAATGTATCCTTCATCAAGGGAAAATGCGCAGGATCGCAAATTGAACATTGTAAGTACTTCCATTGGCGGCAAAGTATTGAAATAAGACAAGTGGGACGTGGACAATAAAACGAATAAGGCAAAGAATTAGTCACTTTCAAATAATTTCGAAAGTCCATTGTCTTAAATTGAAATAGTTCAATTTCTAATTCTACTTTATACCACTTCCAATTTCATGTTTAAGATTTCTTGGATTTTTCGAAGGGTGATTTCGCAACTTCAACATTATCACAATTGAAATAACTTTAGATACCATTTTAATGATTCAAAATGAAATTGTTCACTTTTAACTCCTTAGGTTTTAGCTTTTTGCGTTTTCTAGACTTTAAGTTGTTCAGTTAGAAATATATATTGAATATGAGTCTCTGACAATAATAATCAGGTAAAGCCAAAAAATAAATTTTACAGAAGAAATATAAAATGTCTTCTGTAAGAGGATTAACGATCGTAAATTCTGAGACAATTGTAGAAGCAAGTGGTTCTTATCATCTATACTTTTGGGATTTTTAGATATTCAAAAAAAAAATTCAGAGTAAAGGGAAGGAAAAATGAAATGGGCTTTACCTAGTTCTCATTCTCAATCATTTGAAAGTACATTTTTGCATGTTTTGAATTTATGAAAACTTTGAAAAGTATTCGAAACTAATCTTCCATTATAAAGCAACATCACACGAAACAAAAACATCAGTTTAATCCTCATTATCGCTTCTGATGGAGAGAGATGAAAAACAAAATGGATTTTACCCATTCATCATACCCATTATTTCAAAATCACCTCAACTTTAACCATGATTTTTAGCAGATTGAATTTTCTTGTTCACATGTTTCTAACAGATATCGAAAGATCTTACCGAAAGTACTTGTAAAACACAAAAAACACGATTTTCAAAAAAAGTGAGCCTTACCTTGTCGTCATTCTCAGTGCCTCATATGTACAATTAAATTCGAATACATCAATTTCATATTTCACTAATGTAGAATTGTTTTGATTGATATATTTTATATCTTCAAACGGTTGTGCTTTGAAGAATTTTCAGAAAAAAATGCCCTAGATTTTTTCATTTGAACTTTTAAATATAAAATTGTTGGGAGGAGCTTACTGCGAACTGATAATTAAAATGTTGTATGCTTATAGGATATCTCAATTTGAAATTCGTCAACTTCATATTTCAATCCTAAGATTTTGAGGTTTCTCGATTTTCCTTTGCATGTGCCTAATTTTGTATTGTAAATATTACACTTTTTTTTATCTTTTCTAATTATTTATATAACGTAAATGTCTCACTAATGTCTCGGTTTAGAGAAAATTGGAGTTTGATACGGTATTATTGCACAAACAAATACGAAATTGACGTCTGTTTTTGTAGAGAGCATCAAGTACTTGAAAAACAATATTTGCATCACATTGCAACCATTTTCTATTTTAATATTTGTTAATATTAGGTTCTGCCACTGTATGACCATTTGTCCCAGTAATGGTTATACTTGTCCCTGTAATGGTGATAGTCTTGTCCTAGTAATTGTACATGTTTATTTATGAATTCTCATTCATATACCACATATGAATAATTTACCTCCAAATATTCGCCGAAGCCTAGAATATCTTTGCATCATCATCAGATTAATATACACAGATAATTATTAACGCAAGACGGAAGGAGAGGTTGAAGTGTTATAACCTCTCTTCGGTAAGCGACGCGTAAGATGTGAGGCAAGCAGCGACATGTCAACTTTGACAATTTGAAATAAATATTTGAATTTGAATGAGAAATTGAAGCAGAATAGCTTCAGTTTGCGTATGTTCTCTTTTTTTCATTGAAAACTTTCGTAATCGAAAAATAGAAGATTTTATTCATAACATTTTGTATTTTTTCTCATCTATAACCATGACTGGGACTATAACCATCACTGGGACATTTACCTCATCACTTTTTTTAAATTGTTAAATGTTCAAAACACTTTAAGTTTAAATTTATTAAAGTTTAATGAGCAATTCTTTCGAAACTATATAATTGGGTGCAAATTTAGCTCTTAAAATTTGTCAAAATTGCCACATCACTTAAAATATATATATTTTTTCTCAATGTTAAAGCAAAATTTTAAAACTATGTTTTTCGTATATAGGGTAACGAAGCCAATTACCAAGAGGGAATTATTTGTATAAATATGTTATTTTTTGGTGGAAGTCACTGAATGAGCCGCAGTGAAGCATCTGAATCATAAAAATAAAATGTACGTGCAACAATAGTGAAAGTATAAAGAGTTTTATCTTCGACCTTGGACAATAGAATTCCCCTCAGTTATTGGTTCCGTTACCATGTATTTAGTATAAATTCATGCGATCAATTTTTAATAAATATTTGTTCCAGGATTCTATTGTGAAATACTGGATTTCACAAGGAGCTCCACCAAAAAAACTTATACTAGGAACTGATTTTCGCGGAATAGTCTTCACTTTGGCTAATAGAAAAAATGTTGGCAGAGGTGCACCATCTGTCGGTATAGGAGGAATAGATCCATTCGGTGGTTTTCCAGGATATTACCAAATCTGTGGATTGCTAAAAAATCCAGAATGGAGACACCTCTATGACAAAGAACAGCAAGTACCATATATCCACAAAGGAAATCTTATTCTTGCCATTGATGATGTTGAGTGAGTCTTTAAATGAAATTTGTTTAAGTTTATAATTACAATAATGATAAGAATATTTGACTTTAATACTAATTTTCAGATCTATCAAGAAGAAGGCTGAATATGTTGAGAAGATGAATCTTGGTGGAGTCTTTGTGTGGAGTATAGATCAAGATGATTTCAGTGGACATTGTGGAGAAAAGTACCCACTTCTGAAATCTTTGAACCGAGTCCTCGGAAACAAATAATTAACTCTTGTATAAATCCTAGTTTGAAAAATAAAGAATTTATTGCATTCCCAAAGATCCACATTTTTCTAAATTCTTGATTATAAGTACGTTGAAATTCATTTTACTCAATGGTAAAGCTAATTTGTAAAGTGGTAAGCGTGTTGGGGGGGAAAGATAGATGAAAAAACGAGTGTACTCTTAGTAAAAGTGGCATGCTACGAGGAAAAGAGAGAAATTACAAAGAAGAGGTGTTTAGAAGAAGTAGAGGAAGGAGTGGAAGAATTTAGGACGACTTGACATAGAGAGAGAGGAGGAGGAAGTGGATGATCGAGCGGAGAGCATGTATAGAGAAGAGTAGTATAGCTAGGCCGGTTCAGAAGCAGCTGCTTAGTTCCAGCTGTCGCTGACAGATGGCACCACTGCCGCTGATGGTAAGTTACCGAGAACGGGTTTACCGACAGTCGGTAACTGAGTCGGTAAGGTAGGAAACTGGCTGTTACATTTAAAATTGTCTCTGTCATCAGACTTTCTGGAAAGGTGGGACGTGATCTTTCTGAATCGAAGTTTCGAAAATGTTCAAGACGTGAAAGACGCTATTTGTTTCGAAATTTCCTGCTTTGAAGTTTTTGAAAGCATTGCTTCCAACATTTCTGTTAGAAAGATCCATTGATGTTTCCAGATGATTCGATGCTGAAGTGCATAAATGCGAGAGCGCACACCACATAGCAAATCAGTCCCACATGTATGGCAATACCGTTTCGACTATAGCTAAGTAATTAAAAATGTGATAATTAAGATGTTTATTATTATAATGATGAGATTTTATTATAATGATGAAAAATTTAAGTATTTCAACGTTATTAAATTTACAAATTCAGATTTTGGAAAAGCTGTTACAAATATTCAAATCAAAATTATTATATGGCCCTCCGAAGTAACAAAAAACGAGCTTTCTTGTCCTTGTTGCTTCTTTCAACTCTTTCAACAGGAGAACAGACAACAGTCATTTAACTTTCACTACGTTTGGATCAAGGATCTCTCTCGATTAGTTAGCAGTCAGCTATCGGAACATGATAAAAAGAAATACATCTGTGATCGTCGCTTGCACCATTTTTTATCTGAAGGAAAGCTAATTGCACACAATGAAGATTGCTCGAAATTGAATGACTGTAAAGTAGTGCTTACAAAACTTGGCAAGAACTTTATTGAATTCAAAAATTTCAAGAATCGAGAGAGTTCCTTTCATCATCTACGCAGATTGTAATTTAGCCTATCAGAACTCATACACCATACCTGTTGTCTTTCACAGTTTGAGTGGATATGATGCTCACTTCATCATTCGAGATGTTGCCAGCCAATTTGAAGGTAATGTTAAAGTTCTCGCTTTGAATAAAGAAAAATACATCTCGTTCACAAAGTATGTTCAGGATACTCAGATACAATTTAGGTTCATAGACTCATTCCGTTTCATGGCATCATCATTAGAAAAGTTAGCATCATATCTCACCGAATATAAAATTGTCAATTCCATGTTTTTGGGCATTGAAAGGGAAAAAGTTAAACTTCTTACTAGGAAGGGTGTTCTTCCCTTCAAATATCTTGACGCGAGGGAAAGATTGAAAGAAAATCAGCTCCCACCAGAAGAAAAGTTTCACAGTACGCTAAATAATTCATCAACATCTGATGAAAATTATGCTCATGCGCAACAGGTATGGTGTGCATTTAATCTCAAGACTCTCGGTGAATATGTAAAATTGTATATGAAGACCGACATCCTGCTTTTGATTGATGTCTTTGAAAGCTTCCGTGAACAATGTCTACAGGCCCATGGACTCGATCCAGCACACTATTACACCATTCCTGGCTTGACATGGGATGCCATGCTGAAATATACAGATGTACAACTTGAACTCCTCACTGTCGTTGATATGCTGCTAATGATTGAGCAAGACAAAAAGGGTGTAGTGAGCCAATGCCCCAACCGATATGCTGTTGCCAACAATAAATACATGGCAGTTTTCGATGAAAATTGGGAGATCATATACATCGCATATTTTGATGCCAACAACCAATATGGATGGGCAATGGGGCAACCACTTTTTTACGGTGATTTCGAGTGGGTTACAGATTTGCAAAATTTCTATCTCAATGTTCCTGACGATTCACCCATTGGTTACATACTAGAAGTAGACTTGGATTATCCACCTGAGCTACATGACGCACACAATGACTTGCCGTTTTGTCCAGAACATTCAAAACCACCAGGGACAATTTAGAAGAGGTTCTTGGCTACTCTCCTGCTGAAACGAAAGTACGTTCTCCATTACCGTGCTCTCAAGCATGCACTAGCTAATGGACTTGAACTTGTTAACATTTGTAGAGTTCTCAAATTTCATTAGTCGACATGGCTCAAAAGTTACATAGATTTTAAAACTGCAATGCGAGCAAATGCTAGAAATGAGTTTAAAAATAATTTATTCAAGTTGATGAACAATGCATTCTATGGCAAGACAATGGAGAACATACGCAAGTATGTCAACGTGAAACTCGTGACAAAGTGGGAGGGTAGATATGGAGCGGAAGCCCTCATAGTGAAGCCCGACTTCCACAGCTGCGCAATCTTCACTGAAGATCTTGTCGCAATTGAATTGTTAAGAACGCAGCTTCTGTTTAAAACCAATCTATGTTGGGCTTACAGTGCTGGACGTGTCCAAAATTCTCATTTATGACTTCCACTACAACTACGAGTACACACGGAAAAAGTATGGCATTAACTGTAAGTTATTATATACTGACACAGACAGTCTGATCGATGAAGTTAAGTGCGAAAATATTTATGAAGATATTAAAAACGATATTCACAAATTTGATACGTCAGAGTAGCCAGAAGACAATGTTTTTGGTATGCCGCAAGTCAACAAGAAAATTTTTAGGTCTAATGAAGGATGAATGCAATGGTGAAATAATTACAGAATTTGCTAGCTTGCGGAGTAAGATGTACAGCGTTCGCGTAAATGGTGAAGATTTTATCAGAAAAGTAAAAGGAGTCAAAGCAGGCGTTGTAAAGTGAAGCATCAACTTTGATGACTATGTCGACTGTTTGCGAAATTCTTAGAAATACTTAGTCCGTTTGATTATAAGCGATACTTACTCCCGAACAGCAGCGACACCCTTGCGTGGAGTAATTTCAGAATTATGGATGTCAATGACGACGACGACGACGATGATAATGATAATGAGGATGACAGATTAACTGACAATGACATTTGACAAGATTTAGCGAATAATTAATATTGGAATAGCGATTTTAAAGTTTCCTAACTGTAAATACAGGTAGTTATGAATTTCAATCAAGATGGTTTGATTGAATAAAGGAAAAAAACATGTGTACGTCAATTGCTTGTTTTTTATTTATCAATCCCTACAACAAGTACAAGCGTAGGCTTATGTTATAAATTTAATAGTAATTCAGAAATATTTAGTTTAACATTAGTTCGTCGTTGGTTTATTGAACATTGCAAAAAGTTCATTCAACATTGTTTCAACATTGATTCAACATCGCACAAAGTTGATTCAACATTGCAAAAAGCTGATTCAACATCGCAGAAAGTTGATTCAACATTGCATAAAGTTGATTCAACGTTGTACAAAGTTGATTTAACATTACACAGAGTTGATTCAATATTGCACAAAGTTGATTCAACATTGCAGAAAGTTGATTCAACATTGCAGAAAGTTGATTCAACATTGCAGAAAGTTGATTCAACATTGCAGAATGTTGATTCAACATTGCACAAAGTTGATTCAACGTTGCAGAAAGTTCATTCAACATTGATTCAACATTGCATAAAGTTGATTCAACATTGCACAAAGTTGATTCAACATTACACAGAGTTGATTCAACATTGCACAAAGTTGATTCAACATTGCAGGAAGTTGATTCAACATTGCAGAACGTTGATTCAACATTGCAAAAAGTTGATTCAACATTGCAGAAAGTTCATTCAACATTGATTCAACATTGCACAAAGTTGATTCAACATTGAACGAAGTTGATTTAACATTGCTTCAACGATGATTCAACATTGCACAAAGTAGATTACATATCAGATTCATTGATCCAGCTGTTGTATGATCTATCAAAACCTAACCACTTTACAAATATTTTGTTGCCACGCTTTTTGATTACATTTTCCACAAGATATATGTCTGGATGTTTCACTTCAAGAAGTTTTTGTTCATAGAATCCACCAGCGATAGGTTGATTTTGGTAGTTCTTGAGCTTGTGAGTCACTGGATTCGTCGACATAACTCGATTCACAGTAAATATCTCTGTCGTCGAATTGGGTGTATATCCTTTTTCAAAAACGTGCTTGTACTTGCTTACTCGAACTCTGTCACCAGCTTTGAACTTTGACCTTTTCCTGGGTATACTTCTTAGTTTTTCAAAGCGTTCTATCAATTCCTCTTTATCCTTAGCAGACACATCTTTCGGCTTCAATCCGATTGATCGATGTTTGGTATTGTTATACTTGGAGACAAGAGCAGATAAGATGTCTATCCACTTGTAGTTGCCTCTCAAGCTAAATTGCAGCCACATCTTGTTCTTGAGCGTGCGATTAAATCTTTCACAGATCGATGCCTCCAGCTTACTATGCGTTGAGTAGAGATTGATGCCGTATCGTTGCATGAGATTTTTAAAATATGAATTATAAAACTCTTTGCCTTTGTCCGTGTGTAAGTTTTTTGGTACACGACCTCGCACCAGTATAGATTGCATTGCTGGTGTTACATCTGGCCCACTCTTGATTTTAACAGGAATAGCTCAGGCGTACTTGGAAAAAATATCTATAACGGTAAGTAAATACTTATAATTATTATTCACGTAGGCATAGGGTAGCATTTCAACCAAATCTGCCTGCCACGTCTCGTCTATACCACACATTTGGACTCGACGACGCGGATAATTCTTTCTAGCAGGTTTATGCAGTTCTCTGACTACTGCAAATTTCTCGTTGTCCATTCTTGAGCGCGTTTAGCCGAACGTCCAACTGAGCAATGAGTTCAGTGTTACGGATTGACAAATCTTGTTGAATGTCAATCTGCAGGCTTCTCAGTTTTTCGTTGATTGATTCTTCGAGGATACGTATCATCAAATTATTATTGTCAATCTCTGCTCGCATAGATGATTTAACTTAATACACTGTACGTATCTCGTTCTGTACAATGCGCTATACAAGTCCCAAATTGACTGCGTCGTATTGTTCTTTGTCGTTGCTAATGTTACAAAGTTTCTTGCTATCTACATGATAATGACCGTCGGAGGTGATCTTGAATCCAACACCAGGAGGCCCTCGGCTTGTTGCAGCGGTTTGATCCAGGTGACGTCCAAACACGTCGATACTCATCGTGATACTGACAACATTGTTATGAGTCCACTCCTAATATATGATTCCAGCTTCTCGTAGTTCCTCAATTGTCGATATAATTTCATTGTTATGACTTGGGTTGCCTGCTCCCTGAGACGCTAGGAGTAGTCGAAGACGATCAACAATTTCGTTGGGGTCATCCAAGTAGACGTAGTCAGTCTTTACATTTTTTCTTGCTACCATATGCTGTGTAGAGAAGCTCCACTAGTTGAGGATCGTCTCCGTGATACGTTGAACAGTTTTGCAATAAACTTCTTGTACTTGATATTTTTACAGGTGCGGGTAGGTTCAGTTGGGCTGTCCCACTTCTTGTGTGCATTTGTAGCAATCAATATTTCTTTATAATTGTTTAAATCATCAGCGCTTATAGATATCTCTTCGGAAAATTGTTTGAGCAGCATTTCAAGTAGACCAACGGTTTTCAGATCATGTTTACCACCAACGTTGATATATTGTCCCTCAAAATTGATTGATTTATCGACAATCATAAGGTTGCCATCATTGAGCTTACGCACGCCATAAACCATATCCAAATACCGCTTTCTATTTTGTTGTAGCATCCTGAGAAACTTGTTTGTCAAATGCTCATAATTATCAGCAGGCTCATTCGTGGCATTTTCTTCTTCTTCTAGCATAGTTGTATCTTGCTCTTTCTCAGCGTCAGCAGTCATGAAGGAATCGTTAGCATCCTTTTCTTTTTCTTCATTTTCTTTCTTTACAGTCTTATTTTGTTCAACTTTATTCTTAATTGAAGCATTAGATATGTCAACCAGTTCCTGCAATGGCTTGACGATTGGCTTAAACGTTTCACTCACCATCTTTTCAGTGTCTTCTTTACCCATTTTGAGCATTCGATGTTTACGTCAAATCGCCTCACTAGCTTTAGCGACTTGACGGAGCTCCTCCTTCTCTTTGTGAAACTTTGACATGTTGATTGGTGGTGTCTCAATTTATGACATCATTTTCACCGCATAACTTGTATTTATAGCAAGATGAAATAGTCAAATCCTTTTCGGTATCCACCCTCATTGATATCACTGTCCTTGTCAATAACAATAAATCCATACTTGTCAGTGTACCAACATGCAGAGCATAAATTTCGAAATTGAGTATAACTCATGTCGGTATTAACATGATCGTCATACTCTTGTCTAAGATTCCTCTCATCCTGTATGAATAGGATTGGTATATTTACATTATCTCGAATCAGATTCTTAGGAATCCGAGGGTATGTCTGACATGAGTGAAAACTGTCAACATTGAAGTGTCTTCCCATGCAGAAAAATGCTCTGATATTATCCTGTTTCTCACAAGCCACATCATCAAATACAATAATGGAATTTGGTTAAGCTTCACTTGGTGGTATGACTTCCTGATGCTCACTGAATGGAAAATACTCAACTCCATTTAGATAATTCAACACCCGTTTTAAGAATTGATATTTTGGTTGTTTAAGCGACTTTAAGTAGACGTAAGCGTTTTCAACTCTCAGTTCATTCGGGTGTAGAATTAGAGTAAGTAGGGCATTTGTCTTGCCGCAATTCGATGGTCCACAGAACACTCCACGTACGCTGTCTGGTAGCAAACTACCATGACTTATTACATCCTGCTTCTGTTGTTATTGCACGAGGGTGTCAAAGTTGACTACCGGAAGCTTGACAGGTTGTGCCTTAAAACGCATCTTGATGTCAACTGTCGTGAAAACTATAAGTACCGGGCTTATATAGCTTTCAGGTCAGTTGCGTGCTGACCTCCATACAGTGAAGAATGATTGTGCACCGTAAAGCGAATAAAGTGCCACGCCGTCATCATCGAGGTGAAGGATTGGTCAACTAAGTCATCAACAACTTGCCGCTTGAGTTACACTTACCTGGCTACCAGTACTGTGGTTCAGGTACTAAGTTAGCCAAACGACTTGCTAGAGGTAATCCGGGTATCAATCCATTAGACGCAGCGTGTAAAGAACACGACATTGCATACTCGCGAAATCGTGAGAATGTTGAAGCGAGAAACGCTGCAGACCGTGTATTAGCCAATAAAGCTTGGCAGCGTGTTTTTGCTTAAGACGCTGGAATTCGGGAGGAAGCAGCAGCACGGGCAATGACTGACGTGATGAATGCCATAGTGAAACTTGGTATGGTGCTCAAGAGAAAACCTGTTTCAAAGAAGAAATTAACTTCAAAAAAGAAACAAATAGCGTTCAGGCAGGTTGTGAATGCAGCTAAAAAAGCAATGAGACGAAGTAGTGATGCAAAAGTTGTTATAAATTCTGCACTCAAAGGACCGCGAGAGGCTATCAAAACTGTAGGCAATAAAAACAGAGTGAAAAATCCGTGTGTACTGCCAATGCCTTTCAAAGTCGGTGGTGTTTTGCCACTGATTCCAATTTTTGCTGGCCTCAATGCACTTGGAGCACTTACTGATGGAGCAGCTGGTGTAGCAAAGGCAGTAAACGCCGTTAGCGCAGCCAAACGACAACTTGCAGAATCTCAACGTCACAACCAGGCAATGGAGGCTATTGCTTTGGGAAAAGGACTACACCTTAAACCCTATAGGAAAGGATTAGCTCTTCATATGAAACCCTATCTTCAAGGATAAGGAATTCGTCGGATACTCTTGTGGACACTTGTGTTTGAAATTTCTATGTGGACAGCTGAATATAAGACAAGAACAGTCTATATAAGAGTGTGTGATGAACTGATTAGAGTCAGTATAGAGCAGAACAACACCATGGATGAATCATTTATGCTCACGATAACTGGCAACTCTTCTGTATTAGAAGCAGATTATTTTCCACCAATAGAACTATCCCTACATAAAAACTACGCATTTGGTCTCGTTGAACTGCTCACATCCAATGCGATTCCGAACGCTGATATATAAAAGAATAAAATCTATGTTGATAATCGAGTGGTGATTATACCTACTGGTAGCTACGAGATTGAAGACATTGAGATTTTCGTCCAGAAGGCTCTAGCAATTGACGACATTACAATAAACATCAAGCCAAATAATAACACATTGCGCAGTGAAATTAAGTGTGATCGTAAAGTAAACTTTCAACCAAGTGATTTTATTGGACGATTGTTGGGATTTACACCACGTATTCTCGAAGCCAATAAGACTCATACTTCAATTCTACCTGTGGCTATTCTCAAATTGAACGCTTTTCAAACCCACCAGGGTATAAGATTGTTGAAGTGCCGTCACATGTTATTCACCTCCCAATCGCCGTGAAGACAATACATCAAATTCAGCTCCGAATAGTCGATCAGGACGGAGACTTGGTGAATTTCCGAGGAGAGGTTATAACAATACTATAACACATAAAATCAATATAATGGGTATTGTGTACAATCACAAAGCAGATTATATAAGAGAGTCAACATGTCAAACACAAGCCAGTTCTCAAGCAGCACGCAAGGCGTTAACACCTCTAAACGTGCTCCCTCTGACACAGATTGGCCTCAAAGTCAAACCTCGTGAAAAAATAAATTAAAACGTCCAATCAAGATATTCGTCATTTTCTTCTGTTGCAATCAATATGGAAAAAGTACTACACTTTCAAGCACCAGTGAGATTTGATAAGTCCATAGCTCACTATGCGATTCATGCACATCAGTCTCATGCATCATCCTCATCATTTAACAACAGTGATGAGATTCGCATTACTGTCCAGCATCAAGATTTATGTATACTACCCAGCAAGAGTTCACTGCATGTATATGGCGGATTAACAAGGGCTGATGGATTTACAGCTGTTGCTGCTACAACTCTAGTGAGCAATGTCATCTGTTATTTGTTTGATGAAGTTCGCTATGAACCTAATGGTATTAAGATTGATTGTTGCAAAAATGTCGGTCTCACAAGCACTATAAAAGGCTATGTTTCTCTTACTCCTGGACAAAATTATTTTATGGAAAATGCAGGATGGATTGATCTCCCGGAAGGAACAAGACGTCTTACCAATGATGAAGGATACTTCGATGTAACTATACCACTTAGTACGATCCTGGGATTTGCTGAAGACTATCGAAAAATCGTTGTGAATGCAAAACATGAACTTATCCTAACAGGGTCACGCAGTAACTTGAATGCCATTATTCAAGATCAACAACAGCCAAGAAATGAAGAGCAATTCAAGATCACAATTCATGAAGTGAAGTGGATGATATCGTCTGTAATAGCTTTAGATCAGCAAAAGATACAGTTGCTGAACTTTATTGAAAAAGACTTTTTGACCACTGTGAGTTTTCGTTCATGGGAATTGTATGAATACCTCCTGTTCCTCACCATCTCAAGACATATATGGGCTGTGAAAACGTCAGATCAGTTGGAAAAACCACGTGACATTATACTGGGTTTCCAGACACGTAGAAAGGATAAGCTATCTAGATATGCTAATATGGCTAATATCAGCTAATATGGCGCTATTAACAATCGCCTCCGTACGGTTCGAGCTTAATCCGTCGATATCGATTTTGTCAAAATTAATTTCAAGCTCATTTGCAAAATAGAGTTTGCTCGAAAATATTTCCTACTTGCTATCGGTCCACTTAAGGAAGGTCGATGTTTTAGTTTTGTTAACTTTCGGAATGTCAGAATGACTAGCTGAAGCAGGAAGACAACAAAAGGACACCAAGATAGGAAAATGATCAGAAAAGGGTACAGACTGATCCACCTTCAGGTCATTTATTGAACTTAGCGCCTCAGCATTGCACCAAACCAGGTCGTTTATACTT
>JAUMHM010000086.1:9549131-9561663 GCA_032362435.1 Melikaiella ostensackeni
ACTTTGCTGGGTTGTCACTCCGCGATCTGCCGTATAGTAGATTTTATCTTCCATTATCTCGACAAGTGTCAGCCCCCTCCTGCTGTATAAAATATTTAGACTGTCGCAATGGATTGAAAAATCAGTGTGAGTTAACATTTCAGGAAGACCCTGACCCACACAACCAACCCTATTATTAAAATCAACATGAATAATGGTAGCTACGTTACTAACTTTATCTGATAGTGCACATAAAGTCTCTTCGAATAATTGTGAAATAACCTCAATATCAACCGCTGGATTAAAATAGCGAATAGCCGAAATGAAATTCATCCTTTTAATATTGGTGATTCGTACTAGGATCTAATATAACGTTTTATCGATAAGCTCGCAATTAAAATAGGATTCGCTTATAATAAGATCTAGGCCCCCACTTTACTTACCTCTGGACTTTTCTTTTAGAGCCTTAGAGAAAGAATAATGGCCATTATAAATAACGTTGAAATTTTTTGGTACTTAAGTTAGCCAGGTTTCAACAATGCCTATAATATCCAAATTATTCAAATTAATGTTAGAATTCAAAAATTTCACATAATCGTGACAATTCCAGGAGAGAAATTTTAGGGTGTTTGCGATCGGATCACTCGAGGCCAGGTTCTTCAGTTTCTCTGAGGTCTTTTGTTTCGACGTCCGTCCAAAGTGGTCTGAGTGAGAGAAGAGAACCCTTCCGCCTGTCCGCTGAAGCTGGTGGGAGGGGATTCCGAGGCCTTACGTTTCGAGTTACATCCAGTGATATCATTTCTCGGTGGATCATCCCTATTTCTAATCCCCTCCGCATCCTGAATCACGGCTCTCCAACAATTGCAACTCCGCGCAACTGTATCTCTTTCCCTCCACATATAAAAGATTGCATTTTAAGGAAGTTTTTGGGCCACTATCCCTTGCTCTTTTCAAACATGGAAGAAGAGTTTTTCTTTCCTTCTGTACCTTTTTTGTATGACCTTCGAAGATGATAAATTCAGTACCATGAAGTTTCTTCAGCTGGGCCAGTATAAGTTTTATATCTTTGAATGAGCGAAGTTCGGTAAGGACAGGGCAGAGCCTATGAGTCTCCTCTCGCTTCTCCAAACATGATCAAATTGTTATTTCTGAGCGCTCTGTCCATAGCCTCTATTTTTCGGTCCTGATCCAAGATGACAGATTTTAATTTTTCTTGTTTCTCTTTGAGTTCCTTGTTTTCAAGCGTGACTTGGTCAACCTCACTGTGCAGAGACGAAAGTGAAGTCCTCAAGTTTCCGAATTTCTGCATCAGCAGCTCCAATTCGTCGTCAGTTATGTTTAAGGCCATTTTGACTCCGCTATATAGGAACAATGAAGATCACACACAAGCACCGGCTGAAGATACGTAGAGGATACGTAGAGGAAACGTAACAGGCGAACACGCGCACCACTTCTACGCACTCTTACTAGACAAAGTAATCGCTTTGAATCAAAACTGAATTTGTTCATCTCACCACCGGAAGCATCCTCAGGTTGCAGATAGAGGGTCCCTGTGCCGAAGACTTTTGCCTAATGCGGTTGCAAAAATTATCAGGCAGTTGCGGATAATTATCCAGGAATGATCCCGTAGGAAAAACCCATAAGCTAAGGCGTGAACTACCGTGCCAAAAACTGAATGGCACGGGTAAACTGCCTTTTACGGTGTCTCTGGGATACCGGGCAACCTTCTAGAGCATCAGCCTTACACTTGCATTCAGGGCTCTGCAAGGGTGCGCGAGCGCTTTCCTTAGTTTCTTGTAGGAACAACTATGACAACACCTAACCTAGTTGTGAATGCGGTTCAAAATGAGCGAACGTGTAGAGCACGCGACAATGGGTCGGCGAACAGTGCCGATCGGTCTGGAGTTCGGGGTGCTGAAAATAAATCGGGTGGAAACACGATGAAAAATTGGCGAGCCGATCGACGTTTTGAGTGGACGGATCAACTCAGGGATGACTTGCTGGATTGCTATGATGCAGCGTCTGCAAAGACGCTGCAGCCTACAACCGCAATCTGCCGATGGCCTTGATTGTTTACCAGAAAGCTTCCGATTCAACCTCCCATGGACTCATCATCTGCCTGTTGGAAGGCTTGAAGATTCATCCACACATTGTGAGATGCATAAAGAGATTGATGCCCCTTTGGGAAACCTGATTTACTGTCTCATCTGGAAAACATCCTGTGACAACTAACAGCGTCACCTTCCAGAAAGGTGACATTATAGGTGACACTTAAGGATGAAATTATGAGCCCTTTTCTCTTTTGCATCACACTTATGCCATTATCGAAGCAAAGATGACTTGCTAGATTTCGTGATGACCCTGAGCTCGTTGACAGGAGCGTCATTAGAAACCTCTACGCTGAAGAGACCTACCTATATCTAGGCGTGACAGAAAAACACCTTCAGGATATAACATTAGTAGAGAAGGTTCTCCAAAGCAGATACAAGCGTCTCCTTCGACAGACTGGGTCTACGAATCTGTCTTCTAGATATCGAACGTCTTCATGCTCGAATTATCTCAGGTACAGCTCACACCGTGGCAAATGGAAGAGATCTTTTTCTGACAATGGTTAGGAACTACGAGATGATTGTCAGAGAAGCGTTTCTCTAGGAAGCCGCGGAGTAGGCGGCCGAGACTCTGGGCTTGGATCTTAACATCAGAAGTGAGAAAAGTGCATTATTTCATCTAGATGCCTTACTTCTGAAAGCCCAAGTAAAGAAGGAAGAGTTGAACATCTTCCTCAAACAGCTCCACGACGAGAAAATACACGGAAACTTCCACTGGAATGTAAAAGATCAGTCCTTGTCGATGGAGTTAACCTTTGCTTTCCTTGCATCATCCGGACTTAATTCAGACACAGAGAGCTTCATTTTCGCGTGTCAGGACGGTGCCACTTCTACCTTGATATACCGTAGCCGCATCCTACGTGAAGAAGTTTTCAGCGACAGGTGAATTCCGAGCATCTACGGCATATGCTATCCGCGTGTCCCACTCACGCGGGAACGACGTATATCCACAGGCACAATGCGGCGCTAGGAGTGTTTTATTATCATCTTTGTCGCTCTTATGATGTTAACCGCGACCCTACCCTGCCAAACGTTCCCAGGGAGATAGAGTCAATTGTCAAGAACGAGTTGTGCAGAATTTACTGGAACTTCGACTTTACGCTAAAAGTTGGACACTCGAGGCCTGACATCGTACTCCCTCACAAAGAAAAACGAACGATGTTCGCGATCGAATTCTCGGCTTCGGCCGACGCCAACATCTTAGTCAAGGAGAAGGAAAGGGGGGAGATGTATCGAGACATCAGTATTCCATTGAAATATCAGCTAATTACCATCCCAAATTTGAAGAAGATGGGCTTATAGTGTCTGCTATTATTGTCAACACCATGATAAAAGTGGTTAAAAATATCAAATTATTAAAAATATCAAATCATTGTAAATCCTAAATTATTAAAATTCACTGTTTGTCATATCGAGATATTTAATCTATCAACCTCAAAATTTATTGTTAAAACATGATGTATTTACATTGACATCTACGTCAAAATGAGAATTCCTTCTCAAATATAATCAAAATTGCAAACGAATTACATCAAAAACGATTCCTGGAGAAGATGTGAAATTGAAAAAGGACAATCCATCCGTATATCGTTTTAAAAGTAGAAATAGGGTAAGAAATACTAATTACCAAGGGAGAACCATTTGCCGAGAAAACGGTTGATTTCTTCTAACCTTAAACTCAAATATGTTTTTTTTAGTAGAAGTCATTGAGTGAGTCTCCGTTGAACTTCTGAATCATAAAAACTAAGTGTACGTGCAAAAATAGTGGAAGTAGAAAGAATTTTATCTTCGACCTCGGACTATAGGATCCCCCTCAGTTATTGGCTCCGTTACCCTGTATTTATTCAAATTGATGCGATCATTCTTCAATAAATTCTTTTTTCAGGATTATGTTGCGAAATACTGGATTTCATAGGGTTCTCCGCCAAGAAGGCTAATACAAGGAACTTGTTTTAGCGAAACTGTCTTTACTTTGGCCAATTCCAAAAAAGTTGGTATAGGTGCACCATTTGTTGATAAAGAAGAAATAGAAATGATTGGTCATTTTCCAAAATATAATGAAACTTGTCTATTACTAAAAAATACAGAATGGAGGCACCTTTTTGACAAAGAACAGCAAGTGCCATATATCTACAAAGGTAAACAAATTCTTGCACATGATGATGTTGAGTGAGGCTTCAAATAGAATCGGTTCAAGTTTATATTTGTATAGTGATGAGAATATGGCTGAATATCTTAAGAAAATGAATCTTGGTGGAGTATTCGCAGATTGTATAGATCAAGATGATTTCAATGGAGATTGTGAAGAAAAGTACCCACTTCTGAAGACTTCAAGGATTCCAAGGGATTTTGAGAGACCTTGAAATATTTCTAAAGAAGTCACAAGATTCCAAGAGATTCCAAATTATTTTCACGAATCCTGAAGAATGTCAGGGAATTCTAAGAGATTATAAGGAATTTCAATGGCTTTTAAAAAATTCTAATGGATATTTTTTAATCTTTTGAAATCCTCTGAAACCTTCGATGTCCAATATAAATAATTCATAATCCGTTTATATCCCTGAAAATCTCTCTAAATCGGTTAAAGTCGTTCAAATTTCGTAAAATATTACGAAGTATCACGAGATTCCTCGAAATCTTTGAAATCCCTTTAAAATTCGTTTGAATACTTGAAATCCATGAGAATCTTTCGAAATGTCGTTAAATCTCTTGAAATTTCATGAATTCGTCTAAAGTGCGTGGATATCCTTCGGAAAGATTGCAATGAGTTTTGAAGGAATTTCATATATTCCAAGGGATCTGGTAATACTTCGAAATATTTCACGGAATTTAGAGGATTGTAATCGATTCTGAGAGATTTTAAGGGCCGTCTACAGATTCCAAACGCTTGTAAGGGATTTCTTATGGAATTTGATGACGTCAAGCGATTTCAAGGATTTTAAAAGGTTTCACGGAATCTCAAGGAATGTTAAGGGATTTCCACAGTTCCTCTACAGGGTGTCCCACCACCTGTGTGCTAACCAGAAGTGACAGATAGAAAAAAGTAAAAATTCAGATGCAAGAATTTTGTGCGGTTCATTGTTCAGAAAATACAAAGCAACAAAATTCCTTGACCGCGTATCGTCGCGCGAAGCGTGTGTGACGCATTGGTTGGGACGCCGCCGACCGCCCTGGCTCGGAACGGATGCCTCTCATTTTGTTGCCATGAAAATCAAACTATCAGCTTTCCCCAATTGCAACTTGCTTTCAAGAGAATCGGGAAAGCAGAATGTAACAACAGTTTCATCAATCAAAAAGCACTGCATTATTTTTCCACCAGGAACATTTACAATCAATTGCTATTAATTTTTCACTTAGAAAGTGTTAGCTGAACACAAAAATTTAATAACATTCTTGCACAATTGTGGCATAAATCATTTTCATTCGGTAAGGAAAACGCTTACATTTACTTATCCAGTCATTTTTATTTGTTTAAACATTTATTGCTTGTTTAGAAATGTCCGCTCTTCCTATAATTCATCAGAGCGCACAATTTTTCGTGATTACTGATACTAATAATCAAAGTTTATAATAATATTTCTTTTTCTAGACATTCTACAATTGTTCAAACAAATAAAATAATAATATCAAACAATCCCTACAATCTAGTCGTGAATCTCTTGACGATAAATTCCCAAAATGTCTTTATCTAAAAAGACAGTTTTTATAATAAAGATAGTCACACAGGTCGCCTTCAAAAAACTTCAAGTTATGTTCACAACTCCACAATGATATTTAATTATCACCACAATCCACATCTTTTTTTCAGCGAAAAATTTTCCGAATGTCTTTTAAGTTTTAACGCAGGATTAATATAGCTTTTTGGGTCATCATGCTTCTATTAGTTCGAAAATACCATATTTGTTTAGTGCCCATAAAAACATTGACAACAACGAGAAGTATCCAGCATATTTAAGCCAGTCCAAACCAGTTTCTATCCAAGTTTTCATACGCCGGTGATTAGCTATATTTTTTAACGCATTTTCGGCACGGTCCAAGCTTAAGCGAGCTTGTTCGAGTTCATCGTTGTCCATCTGTTTAGAGAGTTAAATCGACTTCAGTTCTAGTTTCTTTAGGTCATTTTCATCTAAATGAACGTCATAAGTTACATGAACCCAATAGGTTTGTCTTTCCACTAGATATTTTGATAGGTCTATCTGGTCATAATCATTATATAATTTACAATTATTGCCTTTTATTTTAAGAGGAACAATTATTCCTACGGCCGTTAAATTGTTGTCGCAATTTATATCTGAATTTGTTTTGACAAGAGGGATTATAATGTATCCATTGGAAATAAGTACAAACGTTTTCTTATGCAGTAAATACGGAGATTATTTACAGTTTAAATCGGCGGATCTTTTAAAGGGGCTTGCTTCACAGGTTTTACTCACCATTATTTTGAGATTCGGTTGATTTCGTTTGCAAATCAGGAAACTCACTATAGTTTTGCAATGTTCAATCGTCTGTCTGTCTGTGGGAACGTATGAGTCTCTGAATATAATTACTAATTCGTGGTCAGGTATAATAGACAAATAAAAGTTACCCTTTTTTTAGGAACAGGAGTGATTTTTTGTAATGATCCTTCTTCCTTTTCTTAGGCGGGTATGTCTAAAATACAAGTGAAAAGTCCTTCAATCATTGCTGCAAAAAGTGAACTGATATCAAGGATATGCTGGTGGTTTTCTTCTATGTTATCAAAGTGATAACGTGTTCTATGGTGTTCTTCGAACTCCTGTAATGTATAGTTTAAAACTTCAGGTGTTAAAATTTGAGGGTGTGCTATCCCGTGTTTGCCATCATTGATAGCATTAATAACAGTATCGATATCTTCGTTCATCTCGTCTATTAAAAGTGTGATCAATATAAGTTTTATGTCAACGAAATTGTTCTTACTATTATTGTTCACTGTTTGTCCTAATTTATGTGCTAGTCCAAGTTCCTTTTTAATTTCTTGCTCTATCGATAAACATTCTGTTGACAAGGAATCTACTATTAATTTGAGAATCTTTGCATGGTTTGATAGTACTGATGCTATATTTTTGTTGTCGGCGTATAATTTATCAAATTTGTAATTTATTTGAGTCAAGTCGGATTATGATAGCGTTCCAAATAAGGTTTTCGGAATATCGCCGGCGAAATTAGCTAATCCTCTTTTATACCTTTGTTTTCCGAGTAACTTGTATAGGATTGTGATTTAAGAAGTCAATCGGTTGTATCTCCCTTTGACTAACCTCAATTCTTCTTTTGGCGCACATGAAGTTCCGCAAGTTCGTTCTGCTAAAATTGAGGTGTGTTCTATTGCTGCTTAATTCTGTTCCGTTGTCGTTAAATTTTTAGCTATGACTAGTTTTCATTCTTCATGGTAAAGATGTAGCTCTTTTATCTCTTCGAAATAGACGTTTCCCTTTAATTCTCCTAATACGTAATCTGCTCTAGTAGCGATTATCATTGCGCAGACTAGTGATAACACCTCCATCCGTAAAATGAGGCATTATGTGGTCAATATGTATTCGGATTATTTTGTCTTTGTCCCTCAATGTAATATTGTTGTTATCTATTGAATCTATTCCTTGATATGGACCTTTTCAGCTAGGATCTAGTTTATCGGCTTCAGTAATATTTTTAATTTTTACTTTATCGCCTTATTTGTAAATCGGATGTGCTTTCACTATTCCTTCGTCTAATCGATTTTTAATATTTTTTGTTCTAGTTCTATTCTGTTTCTTATTTTCATAATATTACGGTCGTGTCGTAGTTTACATTTTTTGATCAAGTCTTGATGTGTGAGATAAGTCGATGGGGCTATTGTACATATGTAGATGGGATGTTGGGTTCTCTACCAAAAATAGCCTCGAAAGGTGTTGTTCCCAAAGTTGTATTTCTCATGATGTTTATAGCGAAACTGATGAATTTCAAATTGCCGTCCCACTCGTTATCATTTTTGGCTATTGAAGTTTTAATTAAGTTTCTTAAAGTAAAGTGCATTCTTTCAATGTTACCATTCGATTGGAGACGGAAGACTGTTATTTTTACATGTTGAATTCTGAGTCCTTCCTCGAATTGCTGCATTAGTTGAGATAGGAAGTTTTGTCCTTGATCAGATAGAATCGTCTTAGGTGCACCAAAGATATAGATATAGTGTTCTAACAATCCGTCAATGATGGAATTCGATGTTTCGTTCTGCAAGGGCAGCAGGACGGTGTACCTTGTTAATCTATCTGGGATACTTAGTATGAATTTATTGTCATTCTCGTTTTCGGGTGAAGGTCCGAAAATGTCTAGAGCAATTTCATCATTGGGATATGTTGGGATGTCAGGTAAGACGCTGGATGCTTGGTCGGTTATTCTGGTGGCTTATTGTAATTGACAGATAGGACATTTTTTGACATAATTCTTATTCGTTCGTCCATTCCTAACCATATCCCAATCTTCTTTGCTCGTTCTAAGGTATTTTTCTCTCCTAAGTGAGTCGAATGAGCCTCTTTCATGATTGTTCTTTTTCAGCTTTAGTGAGCTCTCGGATGTTCGAGAAGCATGAATGGAATCCCGTATCTGGATAATAATTCGATAAGAATTGTACTAGTTCTTGGACTAGTTCTTTCTGTACAGGAGTAAATTATGGATCTTCAAATTGTAGTCGCAATAGAGTCAATTTTCTATAAAAAATTTTTCCTATAACCCAAGCTAAGTGTTTTAACCAGTTTTCTTCGCCATATTTCGGCATACTTTCTTCAGTAATTTGCTTTCATGATTTTCCTACAGCATTTGGTTTAATTTTCACTCGCTTGTTGGTGACGGGGTCTAGTCACCGTTCCATAGATTCATTGTGCCAGCTGACTTGGGTGTTTTCAGATGTTTCTTGCGACTCGTCTTCCACGTCAGTATCCATTAATGATTCTGATTTCTCTCTGCTTTTTCTTATGGTTTTAGTCTTTTAATCTCGGTGATCTTAGGCTTTGATGTCATAGTTTCTGGTGTTCCTAACTGCCTAGAGGTGCATGTGTCTAAAATTTCTATTTCCTCGATTTTCGGTAACTTCGTTTCTAGTTCATCTATGAGGGCGTCCTCAAAGATATCTTGTAATAGATCTTTTTATAGGGTGGGAAAAAGTCTTCATAGGCAGTCTGCGGCTTTATTGCCTTTTCCTTCCACGTATTGCACTCCGTATTCATATTCTTCGAGTCTTAACCTCCATCTCAATAATCGTGAACTGGGGTCTTTGACATTATGGAGCAATAATAGAGCTTTGTGGTCGGATTGGATCTTACATTTTTCCAAGCAAGTATTGTGTTAATCTTTTAACTGCCCATACTATGGCTAGTAGTTCTCTTTCGCTGGTGCTGTTCCTAATCTCGGCTTAATTTAACGTTCTTCATATAAATAAGCAAGGATGTTCGTTTTGTGACAAGACTGCACCCAATCCGAGGTTAAAAGCATCAGTTGTTAGAGTGAATGTATCTTTGAAGTCTGGGAATCTTAAAACGGCTGATACGAATAGTGCCTCTTTTAATATATCGGAATTTTCTGTACATCTAGGCGTCCAATCAAAGATAGTGTCCTTTTGCGTTAATTTCGTTAAGAGTTTCGCTATGTCTGATAAGTTCTTCATTAATTTTCTATAATAACCGGAAAGAAAGATCTTTATTTTCTTTTAGACTACATAACTGGCAAATATGTTGTGGATCGATTGCAGTTGTTCCAGCTTCAGAGGTCATCTGAATGATGAACCTGGAGGAAGTCCTTATTTGAGCGAAAATACGCTCAAAAAGGAAAGGAGCTTTGAATAGCAAATATTGCTGGGATAGCGCATCACTGTGTGAAATTTTACGGTATATATAACTGAAGTTACTGTTTTCCAATCTTGACAGATCCCGCGAGCTAAAAAAATCATGCTATCTATCAGCTTTAGTATCGATTTGAAGTATGAGATTGGAACCATTAGGATCCATGAGATTGTGACTAATGCCCGATCCCTCCAGACATCTAATGAGTTGACTTAGCCAGTTATGTTTAACACTTTGGCTGTTTGCGATTTCGGCTAGCTTTAGCATACACATTTCAGGATAGCGCGAGTCTTCCATATCCAAAATGTTTGCCGCCCAATTCAACGCCATTTCTAAGATTCAGCATAGCACACAAGTAAGCCTAGTTCCAATCTGAAAACGAAGTCGGGCGTATTTCTGGGTGGGCACAGAAGATTTTTGAAAAAACGAACTTGTACTTTTTCGCAGATATCTAGATAATTCAATCCGATAATGTGGGCCGCATACAATAAGGAACTCTTTATAATCGAGTTATCGATTTGGATAATGAAAGAACATGAGGAGCACTTAGTTCTAGTTAGAATCTTGAAGGCCGAGGTTGAGGCTGGATTGGCTCTGCCAGCTACTGCATGTGCAGCTAAGTTGAAAGCACCTGCTCCAGAAAAATTCGTACCCAACTATTCAAAACAAGGAACAAACTCCAGAGAGCTACCATCATATTTCAGACCTAGGAGTTTTGCGCTGATCCGACCTTTCTTGTTTATAGTGTATTTGATTTTGTTGTTATTAACCGTGAGTTTGTTTATATTACAATACTCCTGGAGGGCATTGAGTTTTCTTATTGCGTCTATTTGAGATTCTGCAAAAGTGATTGAATCATCCGCGTAAATTAGCACTATTATATCCGTGTCACCCATGATTCTAAAACCCACAAGACCTTTTTGCCTAAAAAAAATTTCAATATCCGAAGTTGAGAGTTTCAACGTGATTGGGCTCAAAATCTCTTTCTGCAGGACCTCCTTAGTGACCGGCAATTCCTCCGAGAACTCGCTCTCTACTTTAACGCAAGTTGAGGCTCTCTCATACAGACTTTTTAGAATTCTAATTATTTTAGAGCTGACCCCAATATAAAAAAGTTTTGACCAGATGTGAGAGTGACTGCCCGGTGGGAAAGCTCTTGAAAAATCCACCTCAATGGCATAGATATGTCTATTCTCTTTTTGTAAGTAAATTTGCGAAACAGAGGCCAGGGTGAAAATATTATTCATACAGCTCGCACTTCGGCGAAAACCTGCTTGGGCTTCCGGATCAATGTGACACAACGACTCGTATTTTTCAAATCTAGCCGACAGAATTTGCGTAAAAATTTTTGAAGTGAGTTTAGAAGGGCAATAGGTCTGTAGTTATTGGGATTGGCTCGGTCTTGTTTTTTATGTATCATATGCGTTAAAGATATCGTCCAATCAAGCGGTATATATTCATTCTCAAGTATTTTATTGTAAATGTTTCGAGTAGAGAAGCCGATTGGGCGGCAAGTTTTTGTAACAATTGTTTGAGATTTGATCCGGCCCCAAAGACTTATTTGACTTACTTTTGTTAATCGAAGAAAGATTTCGTTAGATGTAATTCTGTTGACAGTATCCCAGAATGTTTTGCTATTGTTGACACTCTCAAGGCCCTGCAGAATATTGGATTCAAAACTCGATTTTATATTAGCTATCAGTGCTTGATACGATTTTTCAGCTTCAACATAAACGAACTTAGCCTCTTCCGAGAAATCCGCCTTACCGCCTTACTAATTTCTCAAAGTTAACCTCTAATCTATAAGAAAAGTATAATTCGTACAAGAAGATCTCCCGTTTGTCGTCTGTCCATCTCAAAAACGTCAAGCTTTCATTTCTGTTTACATTCAGCCTACTTGAGTGTTCGACTGAGTTGGGAGAGCAACAAGAGGAGACTAAGACCCGAAAATGAGCCGAGGTTTGTTAGGTGTGATCCACCCTCAAATCATCAAGCATACCCAATGCCTCAGCATTGCACCTAACCAAGTCATTGACACTTTTGCCCCCTGCATTGACAAAAGTAAAGTGGGCTGGATTGTGACTACGCGATCTTTCATTTAAAAGATAAAACTCATTCACTCTGATTTATCTATGAGCTCACTGTTATAATAGAGTTTGTTTATGAGAAAAGCTAGGCCGCCACTGGCCTTACCTTTTGATTTCTCGATAAAAGCGTTAGAGAAGAAATTATGATATTCATTACCCACGTACAAATTTTTAGGAATTTGAGTGAGCTAGGTTTCAACAATTCCTATAATACCAAACTTATCATAATTATTACAGGAGTTTAGAAGTCTAACAAAGTCATGACAGTTCCAGAAGAAGAAGTTTGCAGTATTGCTGACTCGTCCTGATGTGTTCAGCTCATTTAACCAGAAGCACAATTGGTATATCGTGGAAAGCTGAATGAATATTTAGAACATCATGAAGAAGACTGGAAGACTGAATTGAACAATAAAAATGTAGAGGGTGCATGGAAAATACTGCAAGATAGCATCTGAAGTGTACGGTACTGCGGCTGTAGGAAGAAAAGCTAGAAATGCTTGGTGGAATGATGAAATATGCGTGGCTTTCAAAG
>JAUMHM010000086.1:9575369-9589047 GCA_032362435.1 Melikaiella ostensackeni
GACGCGTTCTGTCTAGCCCAGCCAATTTTCTTGTTCAGTTGATGCAAGCGCCTTTTGGTCTTTTGATCTATCGTCGGTTTTACTCTTCGATTTGAATCGGCCAAATCTCTGAGTCGGTCCATCCACTCAAGACGTCGACCGTCTTGCCGATCCATCATCTTGTCTTTATCTAAATTATTTGCAGCACCTCGATCTCGAGGGTGGTCGGCACTGTTTGCCGACCCATTGTCGGGTGCTTTGCGCGTTCGATCATTTTGAACCGCATTCACAGTGGCGGCCAATATTTTGAATTTTTTACTTATTTGGCTGAAACTTGGTATAGGTGGGTGCCTGAGGTCACTGATTTCGCATTTGGCGTCAAGAATCACAAGTTCAAAATGGCGGATCGAATATAGCATCTAAAATTTCAAAACATGTACATACTTGTCTGAAACAGGGATGGCCAACGCAAGAGAAAAGTTTCAAAATCTGTCACTTGTCAATCTTCTTCTTTTATACGGAGAGTGAATCGAGCGAACCGTTCGAACGAATGTCCGAAGTAGAAGAAAAAGGAGCCCTGAAAAGCGCTAGCAGGAGGAGGAATGAAGCGAGTCAGGGAATTGTTGGTTGTCAATCCCTGGTCTGAAACTTGGTATAAAAAAGTTTTTTGGTGTTCTTGATTCCGAATTTGACATTAAAAATGACAAATTGTGAATGGCGGCTCCAATGCGGCGGCCAAAATTTCAATATTTTTACACTTTATGTGAATCTTGGTAGGAGGGGATTCTTAGGGTCGACGACTTTGAATTTGACGTCAAAAGTTACAAATTTGAAATGATCGGACTGAAATACGAAATTTTCATGTATTTTCATGAAACTTGGTACACGTGGGTTTTTAAAAGTCGCCGAAATCAAATTCACGTTCACCGCGAATACGAAATTATTCCTAAGAAAATTGAGTTGATTTCAGTTACTAAAACTTTTGAATGTTTTGCTTGTGAAAATTAGTCATTTTAGTATGACGGAACACCATCTCGGTGAGTTCAGTTCTTAACAAAAATATTGTTTTATGGTCAAATTTCTTCGTCGCGATTTTTCGTCAAGTGTAGAAGTTATTTTTACAATTTCAGACCACTGCTTCACCGATCTAGAAATACTAAATCTCACGGAGAACACTATAATGGCTTACATACTATAATATAATTCCCTTTTTGTGAAAAATTAGGAATAATATATCTTCGGCACCGTAACCTCGAAGTTAATTTAACACAATAAATTATGCCGGGCACCAGACCTTTCTTGGGTCAAAAACAACAAACTAACGCGGAATTTTCAAAACCTGAATCAAAACCAAAAATCATTAGAATTCTCAATTTCAAATTCTAGATTATCTCAACAAAATGAAAGTAGTGACGTATCGATGTACCGGTACAAATTCATCTCTAAATCTGGCTAGCTCAATGATTAGGAAAGCGGTAGAAGAAATGGTTCGTGAAGGAAAACGGTTTCTTATTATTACGAATAATAACTCGATCAGTTAAAATAATAATTAACAAATCTGATTTATTCCATTCAAACAAATGGTAATTTTTGTTCACAGAATCTTTTTGAAACAAATTTTAAATCTTGAATAACAATTCTGAATTTCTCAATGAAAATTAACATGAACCTCTTTCTTAGATTTACACAATTTTTTTTAGTAGCGTTGTGATTTTACAAATCAAAATATTTCTTAAATTAAACAAAATTAAATCTTTCGTCGATACTCCACGTGCCCGAGAATTGGGGTTAGGGTCGGGGCGACTAATTGGTTTTACAAAAGTGAAAAGGGGGAGGGGGGAACTATTCAAATTAATAAGGGATAAATCACTAAATTTGAGTTGCAACTATTTCAGGGAACAACAGAATATTTGGGGCTCAATTATGGAGCGCAACTAGATAAAGGGTGATATACGAGTACATATCGTAATCAAAGAGACAGTCATATGAAAATTCATAACGGCAGTTCAAAACAACGAGATTCAAATATATATGCATGGAGGCATTTCACAATAATACATTCCAAATGTTCACGTTAAATATAATAGTGACTAGTCGTGGGAAACCTTGCAGCTTCGTGTAGATTTATTTTAAAATAGAATTTCGGCTTTCTTGGCCATAATATAAATTTTTAGCTTTCTCGGCAAAATTGAATTTCGACTTTCTTGGTCATTATTAATAATAATTTCAGGACTTTCTAGGTCACGATATAATTTTTCAGCTTCCTAGGATGAATGGAATTTTGACCTTCTTGGTCAACTACAAAACGATTTAATTTTGGGACTTTGTTGGTCAACAAATATTAAATTGTATTTCAAGACTTTCTTGGTCAACAGAAACTTTATGAGACTTTCTGAGTCAGCAACAAATTAAATTCCGGGACTTTCTCGGTCAATCAGAAGAATTATTCAGTAACTTCGAGGCAAAAATGAAAAGAAAAAGAAAGGGACTGGAGATTCCTCACTAAGTTACAAAAAATTGGGGTGACACATACCGGGCTGATTCGTTTGATAAAACAAGCGGAGCTCGTCCTCCTTGGGATAAGATTCTCTGGGTGTAATATTGATTGTTTCCGGAAAGGGGATCAGGGCTGTGTCCAACAACTTATTGTTTCCACTTATTATAACTTGAAACTTCGAAAGCGATTTCGCACCGTCACGACTACTTCAGAGTCTGCAGCGAAAAAGAGAATGAGTCTCGAACTGAGAATCTGCTCATCAAGTCGGTATTCTCCTAGAACTCAATGCGCGATTCTCATTGGTCACAACCCCGCTCTTCCTAGTGGGATGCGTAGGGCATGTTCGACTATGATTGAAGGACGGATATCGGGAGCGCTGCCATCGCCGTAGTTCAATTCAAATACATTGATTCTATGCGCCTTCAACAATTTAAATAAAAATCGACGTCCTCACACTCCGTACAAGATTTATACCCAACATTGATTAGTAAGCTCATCCGTAACTATTGACAAGAATCTTGCCATACTAACAATGCGGTGAAACACGTAGTAGCTTGTTGAGAGAAATTCGGGCTCTCGGCATCTCAACAATGGTTGACCTGGAGAGGTTAGGGATGTTAGGTTGGCAGCAATGGAAGATGGCAGGCAATAGCGCGACTGTTTGAATTCTGCCTTCACTTATCTGGCAGTAGTGGTCATAGTTGAATGTTCCAATGTCCTTTAACTCTCGATGTCCCTCGTTGTCAATCGATAATGTTGATGGAGGAGGCGGTACATACAAAAAAATGAAAAATCGAAATGAATCAGCCTTAAATTAAGTTATAAAAATGTTAACGAATCGAGCCGTGGAGCATCGGGCGGTCTCCGAAGTGCCAGGGATCCATTTATTTTATTTATGACTAGTTCGTTTCAAATTGTAGAATGAATTTCTAATTACCTTGAAAATTTTTTTAATCTACAGGTAATAATTAGCAAGGTAAGTTGGCTTTACCTCTACAATAAATTATGAATGCCAGATTTATAAACATGTATAAACTCTCTTTCGATTCAAAAATTACTAGTTGATTACTTGATGATAGGAGGTAGATGGCAACTAAGGGAGACTAGATTTTATAAGGGAGAACTACAAGGATTAACTTTTATGTTATTATTCGGTAAATCTTTGCAGAGAGGATATTCGAAAACGGTTATGCCAGGTTCTCCACAATTGAAACAGAACTTGTTAATAAATGGCAATGGTCAAGCAGGATAACAGTGTGTGAGGCTATGACAGTGCCAGCATCCTGGCCTAGGCTTCCTCTTCAACCAATTCACCACTATTTCGTCGACTCCGGGCGGTCGATCGACCTTAATGTCGAACAGCGATGGTGACTTCTTTGCAGATGTTGTTGTCCTTGGGCTAAGATCTTCTTCCGCCAGCGACGGAGAATAAGGTTGTCTCGTCCGAGAAACGTTTGAAGTTGGACGAGATCGGACAAAATTACACCTTAAGATGGGTGCATCATCTACTTCCTTGGGAGTTAGATCTTTAATTATTGAACGTCTTCCGTCAGCAGTGCAGCGTCCATATCCTCTCTCTCGATGAGCGATGGTTCCCGAACTTCGCTTGTAGAGGGTGAAGATTGGTAAGAACTAACTATTGGACTGGGAGGTCTTGAATTGTGGTTCGCCTCTCTTAGGATTACCTTGGGAGATATCTCGGGTTGGGCTATGGGGACTTTGTTGTCTTTGGCAAGAGCAGCATAATAAATCTCCTCTAAATCTACATCCATGTCCTCCTATTCATCGGTGATTTCTATGAGTATGACGCCCGTACCTCCAGCAGCAACCTCGGAACTCCCTTCCGTTGTCGGTGTTCTTGTGGGCTTTGGCTTTTTTGAGTACTCCAACTCAGTAGTGATGGCCTCCTTTATTGCCAACACAAATCCTGGGTACCTATTGCGGATCTTAGTGAGGATTGCCTCATAGGGTTTTATTTATCTCCAACCTGAAGATTCACGAATCCTCTCATTGTCCTCCTCAGTGAATACACTCTCGTCTGGTTTTTCCGTCAGTCCTGTTTCACGTAAAGTAATTTTGACCTTCTCCAGCTCGGTCTGTAACCCATTAGCGAAGTCACCAAGATTATTTAGTATCTCTTTTTGTTGTTCGATGAACATACTTTTCGCTTTTCATTTTTTTCCAACTTCTCGGTTTTATGTTCTAGTTTAGCCTGCAGTTCCCTAATTATCGCGTCTCGAGGGTTCATTATTCGTGGGTCGTTCGGTGTAAATGGGGTTGAGTGCCGACTACGGGGATGGTTACGACAACAACTAACAGGGTGACAACGAGGGTGACTAAGAGGGCGACTACTGGGATGACGACAACTCCTGCAAATCAGAATCGGGTTCGAAATTAGCAGTTATAAAGGGCTTTAGATGTTGAATGTGGATTCTTCCAATTTTTTTGTGGTCAAGTCGCTGATCTCATAGACTGTGGGAGATAGAACTTTGGAAATTCTGTGGGCTCCTACATATTTTGGGTTGAGTTTTGCGGCTATTTGTTTCTTTCTAGATGACAAGATACGACTACGGGACAAAACTAGGTCTCCTCAGGAGAAACGGAACTGTCGGTGCCTGAGGTTATATTGGCCAGATTGTTTTTGAAAAGCGGTATCTGAATTATTAATTACCCAATCCCTCACTATCTGTAGTTTTGATATTTTTTTCCTTCCACAACTCTGGGGCCTGGGGGTCGATTTCAAGCTCACCTTCTTCGCGCCTACGAAACGAATTGATGGGCTTTGGTTCTCGTCCGAAATTCAGAAAGGCGGGAGTAGTCTTTAAGGTCGAATTGTAGGCCGTATTGTAGGCGAAACGAAACTCTCAAAGGTGTTCGTTCCATTTTCGGTGATCGTTATCGATGAATGACACCATCATTATTTTGAGTATCCTATTCACACGTTCCACAGGGTTCGCTTGTGGGTGGTAAGGAGGTGTAGTCGAATGTAGGATGTTAAGCTCTTGGGCCATTGATCGAAGGGTATTATTGATAAACCCGGTTTTATTATCGGTTAAGAGCACTTGAGGGGTTCCTCAGCGATTCATTATAAGCTCTTGAAACGATTCGCAAATTCTTCTCCCCGTAGCGGATCTGAGGGGAACACATTCTATCCATTTAGTAAACAAATCTTGAATCACGAGCACAAATTTGAATCCCAATCTACTTGGAGGGAACAGTCCCATTATGTCTGCGACTACGACGTTCAGGATTGTTCGATGACTCGTTGTCCCATAAGTCCGGCGGGGACCTTCTGATCCACTTTATAGGTTTGACAAACTTCGCATTTCCGGACATAATCGGCCACATCTCTATAACAACCAGGCCGAAAATAATCCGTCACGATTCTCATATACGTTTTTTCCGTGCCTAAGTAACCGGCTTGTGGTTCTGAATGCGCTTCTTTTAAAATTGTTTCGCGTTCGTCCTCGCTTGTAACTAATTTCCACTCATTCATATCACGAACTAAAGTTGAGATAACAGGGTCTGGTCTATAGTGGTAAAGTCTATTTTCGGCTATTTTCCAAGTAGGAAATTTTTCAGAAAAATCGGTGACGGCCAAGAATCCACGAAAATACCAAGAAGGTGTGGGATTGCCAACAAAGTTTATGGTCTCTACAGGGTCTTCATGTTATCTTGATAGGGCATCGGGAACATGATGAAGAGCACCCTTTCTATGCACTATTTTATAATCATACTCAAGCAACGCCAACGCCCATCTCGCTAGTATACCGGTCGGGTTTTTAAGAATATGTAGCCAACGCAAACTACTATGGTCTGTTATGACCTAGAAATGATAACCCTCTAAATACGCGCGAAACTTTTGAATGGCCCATAATACGACAAGAAATTATTTTTCCGTAGTGCTATATTGTTGTTCCGCTACTGTCAGAGACCTACCAACATAAGATATCACACGTTCTATACCCTCAATAGTTTGAGTGAACACTGCGCCTAATTTGGTGTTGCTAGCGTCCGTTTGCAACTCGAAAGGAATCTCAAAGTTAGAACAGGTCAACACAGGAGCATTAGTTAAGCAAGTTCTAATTTTTTCAAAAGCTATTTGTTGATCCTCTGTTCAAGTCCATCGTTGATCCATTCGAAGCAATTTCGTTAAGGGTGAAGCTGAGATAGCGTAATCTGGGATAAACCTACAGTACCATGATGCCATACGTAAGAAGCGTCTGATTTCTTTCAAATTTCGCGGCACAGGATATTCTAAAATGAGTGCTACTTTTTCTGGATCGACTTGTAGACCTTTTTTATTTACCAGATAACCCAAATATCGGACTTGAGATACGCAAAACTCACATTTATTAGGGTTGATTTTCATTTTCGAATCTCGAATTTTTCCCAGTACTTTAGCCAACGGCTCCAAATGCTCCTCAAAAGTTCCCGTCATGATTATTATATCGTCCAGATAGTCGAAGCAATGGGGTTCCATTTGAGGGCCGATCAGATGATCTTACAATCTCTGAAAAGTTCCAGGGAAATTTGTGAGTCCGAAAAGCATTCTTCTGAAGTGAAAGAGCCCACGGCCTGGTACGGTAAACGCGGATTTCTCGCGTTTATGTCTGGGTGTTGCGGAATCTAAAGAAAACCTTTGAATTAATCTATTTTAGAAATTTATCTAGCGTTGCGTAACTTATCTAGTATTCCGTTCATTTGTTGAAGGGAGGGGCGTCTTTTTAGTGACGTCATTTAGCTTTCGAAAATCTAAGCAAAATTGATAACTCTTATCGGGCTTCCTGAGCATCACAACAGGGGACGACCAATCGCTTTTCGAGGGCTCTATGATATCGTCTGCTAAAATCTGATCCACCTCTGCGATTTGGGCCTCCAAGACTTTGGGAGATACCAAGTAATGTCTTTGTTTTATAGCAGGATGTCCGTTAACGTCAATTATATGTTCGGTTAAATTTGTTGATCCCGGTTTCTCAAGAATTTCTGGTAATTCAATTTTCAAACAGATTGTGAGTATTTCTTCCTGATCCGTGGATAATTCATTAAACCGACAGCAACTACCTTTGGTCCATTCCTCTGTTTTAAATTTGGATATTCTAAAGGGGTCTTCCTTGAAATTCCAAGTCCTACACACAAAATCTATTTGCATTTCGTAGAACTTCATAAAATCTAAACCTAGAGCTAAAGCTACTGGTAAGCTTTTCAATACTCGTACGGGCAATAGCCTCGCTTTTTGGTGCAGTTCCATGGGTACCATAACTTCTTGAAAAACTACTTCTAAGCTACTATTCGCGACCTGTACAAGTCCATTGGTCTGATTTATTTTTAGTCCTAATTTTTCCACGGGGATCAGACCTCCCTGTCCTATAAAGGTTCTAAAATAACCGCCATCGCTTAAGACTTTAATAGGGTGGCTGAGAATACGCAGGTTAACGAACATCAGGGGTTCAGGTCCATTTATGGGTGTAGAAGGATAATAAATTTCAGACATTTGAATAATTGGTATATGAAAGGGATCAACTAAATTGTCTTGAGTAGTGGATTCAACTACGGGAGGTAACTCAATATTCGGAAGGGAATCGTGGGAACTACTAATTATTTCGAGTTTGGATGGTTTGGAATTTTTCGTAGCGGTAATAGCTTCAGCGACTCTCCCTTCACTCTGAACGGCTTCAAAAGGAACTACGGAAACAACATTATTAATTTTTAACGGCTCTTCAGGAAGGTTAGGATTTGCTACAGCCTCGCCTAACGATTCCTCTGCTCGTTTCCTGTGCATTTGGGACAAAAAGGCCTCGTCACGTCTTTCCTACCACACCCGAAGCAATAGATGCCCCTAGATTCATCACAATTTTGGTGACGATGGCCTTGCCGACCACAATTACAACAGGATGGACAGTCCTCCGAAAGTTTACAGGGTTCACTACTTCAGTGCTCGGAGGTAAAAACGGATTCGTAATAGAGTCAAAATGTTTGCATTCTTGATTGGAGTTTTTATCTTTTTCACTTTTAGTATTAGCATGGTGGCTGGAACTGGGTTTACTGTTATAATTAGGGTGAAAGTTGGGATTAGTGTTGGGTTTGCGAGTAGGAGTAGAATTTTGACTAGAATCGTTATCAGGATTTCAACTAGAATTATTATTAGGATTTCGTGCTTCATTAGGAGGACGATTACGACTAAGTTTTGGGTTGGGAGTTTGTGGTGGTTCGGTATCTTTCGCTAGAGAGAGATTAGCGATGGGTTCCTCCCACCCCTCTTCTAACCGCTCGTCTAATAACGTAATGGTTTCTTTTCTTTTGATTTGTGGTGTATAATTTGTTTCGTGATTCGCTAGGTCGGGCAATAAGGAACGCTCTGGTGTTGGAGGGGGTCTAAAAGCTTCAGCAACCCTATAACTTTTCTCCGCTACTACCGCCACTCTTCCTAAATCGGAAAAATCACGTAGAGTGGACCTCAGAATCGAAAGGTGTAAGCGTGGTAATAAATTTTGATGAGTATAGCTCACTTTCTCTTCTTCTGTCAATTTGGGGACAATCGGTCAAACATAGCTAACATGCACGTCAAATAATCGGCTACGGGTTCACGGTCACCTTGAGTACGCCTATGTATCTCTTGAGTCAGTTCAAATTGAAAATCTGTATCGCTAAACCTATCCCGATAATCTGCGGCGAACTCTTCGAAAGTTAGCCAGTCATTTTTATGACCATCATACCATCTTCCAGCTAAACCTGACATGAAGAAAGGAAGGAGACATAGTAAGTCGCTATCGTCGACCGGAACCATGGAACGACCATTGGCTATTCTTGTTAGGAAGGTGTATGGGTCTTCATGGCGCGCTCCCGAAAATCTAAGATTCCATTTTCGCATAATATCATAGGTAGCGGCCAAAGATTTGGGCGGAAAACTATGACGTGAGTAAACTGTGTTATCATTATTATGAAAACGCCTAAGCTGGGAATTTTGTCTTGAATAACGTTGACTGTTATCAAGATTTTTAAAGTCGCATGAGGGGTCGAAACTGACATGTGGATGATTAGCTCGTAACGTAGTGCTATTGTATTGAGGTCTAGGATCCGTTTCCAAAAACTCATTCACTTAATCGAAATGACCCTGTATGTTTCTATTTATTCTATGACGGGAACCAACATAGTTTCTGTCATCTGGGGAGATGTTTCTATGCAAATTGCGAATCCTGTTATCGGGGGTATATTTAACGGAATATCGCGAATTCTCTCCTCTCAAGTAATATTTCTAGGATTAACGCGATAACTATTCTCACGGGAAATATTTCGAGGAGTATCCCTAATATCTCCACATTCGTGTGGGATATTTCTGTCACAATGATAATCATCATGAGGATAGTTTCGTACCTTAAGAGATCTCTCACGATTACTAGTGTTGTAGTCGGGCCCGCCATGATTAACAGGGTGATAATTCGATTATTCGAATAGTCTCCGCGGTAATTAACAGTAGGGGCACGATTAGAATTTTTGTTTCTGAATCGCTGAAGATCATTATTATTATTTTGCGATAATCCTTCTCGATAATTGTAATCAGAAGGGTTGAAAGGTTGATTATCAAAATAATCGTCTCGATAATTAAAATAATTATGTGGATGAAAATCATTTCTATTATGGGGGTAATAATTTTGAAAATAATTATCGAGGAAATTATTTCTCATATGAGGGTAATTGTTTGAAAAATAATTATCACTAAAATCATTTCTATTACAGGAGTAATCATTTGGACAGCAATCATCGCGAAAATCGTTTCTATTATGAGGGTATTTATTTGGAGAATAATTATCACGAAAATCATTTCTATTGCTTCTATCTGTCTCAGCAACTTCCTTCAATTCTAAATCGTTCTTAGAATTCGCTCTGTGTGTCGGGATTTGTTTGTTTACACCACGGGGTCGAACTCTACCTGACGAATCTGAGTCAGGGACGGTCGTTCGGGGATCTATAATATCGTCTAGAATGATTATCTTATCTTTGTCTACTGTAGATGGACTTGAAATTTTATTTGCGACTTTATTTAATTCTCTTCGTGAGGTTCCTAAATTCAAATTTTCGATTACATTTTCTCGCGATTTATTATCTTCTACTTGAGAGGCAGTTTCTGCCGGTTCGAAACAAGTTTCATCGGGATCATATTCTGAGATTCCTTCGACGGAAGTTAAATCGCGCGAATCTACCAATTCCTTTGCGAAGTCATTTTCGCCACGTGCTCGGCTTTCGAACCTGCAAAGGCGTTCGAGCAGGACTGGAAACGCGCCGTCGCTTGACAAACCTCTATTGACAAGCTCGATCTCAAGGTCTTGCTTGATTAGTGCAGAAATCCATGCGTCGTCTGGAGGAGTTCGTTCGGCCATGATTTACGATACAAATAATCGACGCGATTATGATTACTGGGAACCGAGTATTTATGAAATGGGAATTCTGACCGAAGAGAGGGTAATGTGAATAATTTTCGCGATAGTTGGGGTCACTTTGAATTTCAAAAGTTCTATTTTAATTTCCTGGGGCTGGAAACTTTTCTTTTTTAGAAAATTCAGGGTATTTTATTTCTGACACTTTCAGAGTTTGGGGATAAAAGTGTGGGTAATTGATCGCGACTAATTGAGAATTATTTTCCAACTTGCGGAAAATTTTCGGGGTTGACTCGAGGAGTTCTTATATTCCGGAGGAGTTTGATTCTGGATTTTGTTTTTGACTAAAAAAACAAAGATTCGATGCTCTCAATTCCAAGTTTTTAAAATTTTTTAAATTTCAATTTTTCAAAAATTTTCAAATTTCAACTTTTCAAAATGTTTACAAGAGAATTTTCTTTAATCAGAGAAACCTCTCTCCAGTACTCAAATTTTGGGGCCACACGTTGAGCGCCATTATAATATTATTCCCTTTTTGGAAAAAATTAAGGGATAATATATCTTCGGCACCGTAACCTCGAAATCAATTTAACACAATAAATTATGCCGGGCACCAGACCTTTCTTGGGTCAAAAACAACAAACTAACACGGAATTAGCAAAATCTCAATTGAAACCAAAAATCATTAGAATTATTAATTTCGAATTCTAGATTTTCTCAACAAAACAACAGTAGTGAGGTTACGATGTACCGGTACGAATTTATCTCTAAATCTGGCTAGCTCAATGACTTACGAAAGCGGTAGAGGGAATGGTTGTCGAAGGAAAAAGGTTTCTTATTATTACGAAGAATAACTCGATCAGTTAAAATAACAATTAACAAATCTGATTTATTTAATTCAAACAAATGGTAATTTTTGTTCACAGAATCTTTTTGAAACAAATTTTAAATCTTAAATAACAATTCTGAATTTCTCAATGAAAATTACCATGAACCTCTTTCTCAGATTCACACCATTTTTTTAGTAACGCTGTGATTTCACAATTCAAAATGTTTCATAAATTAAACAAAATCAAATTTTTTCTTGATACTCCACGTGCTAAACACTTGGGGTTAGGGTCGGGGCGACTAATTGGTTTCACAAAAGTGAAGGGGGGGGGGGGGTCAACTATTCAAATGAATAAGGGATAAATCACTGAATTTGGGTTGCGAATTTTTCAGCGAACAACAAAATATTGGGGGCTCAATTTTGGAGCGCAACAAGATAAAGGGCAATACACATATTGTAATCAGAGACAATCAATCATATAAAAGTTCATAACGGCAGTTCAAAAAACGAGATTCAAATATATGTGCATGGAGGCAGTGCACAATAATAAATTCCAAATTTTCACGTTATATATAATAGTGACTAGTCGTGGGAAACCTTGGAGCCTTGTGTAGATTTATTTCAAAATAGAATTTCGGCTTTCTTGGCCATAACATGAATTTTTAGCTTTCTGGGAAAAATTGAATTTCAACTTTCTTGGTCATCAACAATAATAATTTTAGGACTTTCTAGGTCATATTATAATTTTTCAGCTTCCTATGAAGAGTAGAATTTTGACTTTTTTGGTCAACAACAAAACGATTTAATTCTAGGACTTTCTTGGTCAACAAGGATTAAATTGAATTCCAAGACTTCCTTGCTCAACTACACAGATGATGTCTAATTTCAGGACTTATTTGGCCAACAGAAACTTTATGAGACTTTCTTGGTCAGCAATAAATTAGATTACGGGACTTTCTTAGTCAACCACAAGAATTGCTCAGTTGTCTCGAGGCACAACTCAAAAGGGAAAGAAAGGGGCTGGAGATTTCGCACTAAATTACAAAAAATTGGGGTGACACATACGAGGCTGATTCGTTTGACAAAACCACTGAAGCTCGTCCTCCTCGGGATAAGGTTCCCCGTGTGTAATGTTGATCGTCTCCGGGAAGGGGATCAGGGTTATGTCCAACAACTTATTGTTTCGATTTATTATAACTTGAAACTTCAAGAGCGATTTCGCAACGTGACGACTACTTCGGAGTTCGCAGCGAAAAAGAGAACGAGTCTCAAACTGAGATTCCGCTCATCAAGTCGGTATTCTCCAGAACTCAATGCGCGGTTCTCATTGGTCACAACCCCGCTCCTTCCTAGTGGGTTGCGTAAGGGAGGCTCAATTATGATTGGAGGACGGATATCGAGGGCGCTACCATCGCCGTAGTTTAATTCAAATACATTCATTCTATGCGCCTTTAACAATTTAAATAAAAATCAAAGTCCTCACTCTCCGTACAAGATTTATACCCAACATTGATTAGTAAGCTCATCCGTAACTATTGACAAGAATCTTGCTTTACTAACAATGCGATAAAACATGTAGTACGAGCCTGGGCTATAGAGCTACCTCACTCATAGCGGGTATCGACGACGAAATCTTCTCGCATACAGGGCCCTTGTAGAGTTCTACGCCAGGTAGAAAAGTCTGTAGAACCTAGTAGCTTGCTCAGAGCAATTCGGGCTCTCGGCATCTCAACAATGGTTGACCTGGAGAGGTTAGGGATGTAAAGTTGGCAGCAATGAAAGATGGCGGGCGATGACGGGGCGCGACTACCATCTTGATCAAAAAGTTTCAGGACTCGTCACCGTGTGGCGCTCTCGTTCGGCCGATTTCAATTCTTCTTTTCTTGTTGTGTTGGTAGAAGTGTCACTGACGTTCTGTCACATTTTCAGCTTGATAGCTTGACATTTGTTGAAGTGACGCCGTATTGTGTACATCTATCTTTGCGTGTGGTTTCGATT
>JAUMHM010000086.1:9589147-9614246 GCA_032362435.1 Melikaiella ostensackeni
GGTATAGGTAGGTCTCTCCAGCGCAAAGGTGTCTAATAGCGCTTCTGTCCACGAGTTCAGGGTCATCGCTAACGCTAACAAGTCGTCCTCGTTTCAAATGAATCTTAAAACACTTGTCCAATCCAAAGTTGATACCAATTTCTCGTGTGTACGCCTCGACGATCTTTAGAGCATCCTTGAGATGCTGTGTCCCAGAAGCATAGATCTTCAAGTCATCCATAAAAAATATGAGTGACCTTATGCTCTTCATTATTAGATCCATCGCAGAGGTACCCATGAGAATTGCGTAGTGCGAGAGATAGTGGCAAAAGTGTGATGCAAAAGAGAAGAGGGCTCACGGTGTCACCCTGAAAGAAGCTCCCCTGGAAGGTGATGCTGTTCGTTGTCACACGATGTTTTCCAGATGAGATAGTCAATCTGGTTTTCCAAAGGGGCATCAATTTTTGTATGCATCTTACCATGTGTGGATGAACCTTCAGGCTTTCCTACAGACAGGTGATAAGTCTGTGGAAGGTTGAATCGAAAGCTTTCTAGTAATCAATCCAGGCCATCGACAGATTGCGACTGTAGGCTGCAGTGTCTTTGCAGACGCTTCTGTCGATTAACAGGTTTTTACGACAGCCTGCTACGCCTCTTTTCGATCCACGTTGTTTGTAGATATCTTTCCACACAGATCAAAGTGTCCGAACAATTCTGTTCTGGATAGCTGTAAAGATCTTGTACAGCTTGTTCAGACAATTTATTGACTTGCAGATCCTTGGGTTGGACAAGTCGCCTTTCTTCGGTAGGAGAAGAGTGCATCCTGACACCAGTCACTGCCACTGGTAGTGCAAATCGGCGCAAATTTGATTTTAATGACGAAATCCATGGAAGTCATGGTTTTTCGAATTTACCTCGGTAAATACAAACAATTTAGAAAAAGTTTTTAGACAAAAATTATAGATCCATTCAAAATATAAATTTTTTATTCTCAATACTTTCCTTTTAGAAGTAATAGTTTCTGAGAAAATTGCTATTAAAATTTAGTACGTGTAACAGACTTGAGAGGCTTTTCTGCACCGTCCGAGCTGACGGTACTTCAGGAGCAGTTTCTTACGCGTTCTTATTATTAAGGTCGACTAAACTGAAGCGATTATATAATACAAAAGGTGAGTGCGGAGGTTTCGTTCCGAAATTTGTTTTTCTCAGTGTTTCGTTTTTTGCGGGTTCTCAGCCTACCATCAGGATGAATCAGCGACACAACATTTTTAGTTTGAGTCTCAGTTTTCAAGATCGAGAAAAGAAAGATATGTCCCGACAATAGGAGAGGTAAAGATACTTTAATTGCTCTGATTAAAGAACATGTAGCTAAGGAAACAGAGATCCACACTGATTGATGGAAAGGCTACATAAACTTGGCAGAACACAGTTATGTTCATAAAACTGTGAATCTATCCGAGGAATTTGTGAAAAGCGAGACCCATGCTCGCACCTAAAACATTACCACCTTGATCAAAAAGTTTTAGTACTTTATTTCTAAAATCAAAAATACAAGTTTATTCATCATAATCGATATTGTCCCCTTCAAAGAACTCCCCATCGACTGCAACGCACTTATGCCAGCGCTTTAGCGATTTAGAAAATTGAGAGCGGATCCTTTTACGCAATCAGTTGCTGACATTAAAATTTCCTATCCCGGTCACAAAAATTGACTATATTTGTATGAGTACTTTGGCCCCTTTTTTAGTTTCTTAAGACAGTTTAACTTCCTTCCAAATTTCATGGGGCAGTTTGGCTTTTTTTGTAGTTTCATGGGGCAATTTGACCTCTGTTTTTATTCTCATTTCTTGAGGCAGTTTGTTCTGCTTCTTGTTGGCCTGTTAGACCCTTTTGCTTTCGAAGTGTTTCTGTGTTTCAATTCGGATTATATTCTACACGTTACCAGCATAAATACTCAGCGAAATGTAAAAAAAACCATTGCACTGCAGTAACTAATGATGTTAGCAATGAGGATTAAAAAATTCTGAATCCGTGAGAGGCGAGGGGACTCACGATCATAGAGCACCTCGGTTTGTGAGAGGCGAGGGGACGCACGATAATAAAGCACTCCGGTTTATGAGAGGCGAGGAGACTCACTCTAATATAGCACCCTGATTTGTGAGGGGCTAGGGGACTTACGATAATGAAGCATCGCGGCTTGTGAGAGGCGAGGAGACTCACGCTAATAAAGCACTCCGATTTGTGAGAGGCGAGGGGACTCACGATGATAAAGCACTCCGATTTGTAAGAGGTGACGAGACTCACGATACTAAAGCACCCTGGTTTGTGAGAGGCGAGGGGACTCACGATAATAAAGCACCCCGATTTGTGAGAAGCGAGGAGATTCACGATGATAAAGCACTCCGATTTGTGAGAGGCGAGGGGCCTCAAGATAATAAAGGAGCCCGATTTGTGGGAGGCGAGGGGACTGACAATAATAAAACATCCTGGAGAAAGGAGTTTAAAATCATACTGCAACCTCCTGGTGGTGAACTCTGGAAACTATAATTTGGATAGGCTAACTGCAAACGTTTATGAAGGGAATATTACTTATGATGATGATAGCCGCAGAAATAATGTTGGTCAAACCTCTTCCCCTCTCTAAAGTCTCGTGAGCAGGCGTAAATGAAATTAATTATAAAAATATATAACTGCAGTGATTGGTCACAGAAATACTCACGTTTTCGGCAGGGGCTAGGAATGAAATTTTCATCTTTATCGTCAAATATCTCGACAACTTTTACTTGTATGAAAAAATTTAATGAAACATAAAATGTGTATTTTAACTTGGTCTACAACTTTTGTCGAAATAATTTTCACAAATTTTAAATGGTTCTCAAGACAAACGTAAAAAATCATAATTTTATGTGGCTTCCATGGTTACATAGCTATACGAAGTTTAAAAAAAATCGGAGATAAGGGCTATTCGGAACTTTATCCAAATGTTTCGCGCTAGACGCCCTATCTTAAGTGCTTCCGCTAAAGGACCTAAGTTCTTACGGAGAGAAATGGGAGGGAAGAGGATGGGTTGAAGAGAAGGAGTTAGGTGCAGAGAGGAGATATAGCGGAGGAGAGAGGACAAACATTAGTGGAGTGGGAGGGGTGATGATAACTGAGAGGGGCTGGAAAGTGGTCAGTGAAGAATAGTGCAGGGGTGGAAAAGTGCACTGTGGAGCATGAGGAGGAGGGGAAGGAATTTTTGATACGTCGACGGTAGTTGCGAGATTTTAATAATGTCAATCGACGCGTCTCAAAGGCGCGAACAATTATAGTAGTGTAAACAAATACAGGAGTTTAAACAAATACAGTTGTGTTCTATTCCTGATGCAAGGAAAGTTTTCCCCATATTAACAAAATAAACAATTTTTTGCAAATTCTAAATCGTAATTGGCAAGTCGTGATAGGTCATGAATCTTTCCTCAATAGGTTAATCAATGTGTCTCAAAAAAGCCTAAAAATCTACTAGGAAATTTGTATACTACTGCAGAAATGGAAAAATATGTACTAATAATATTTTTTTTGAAAAAATCATAAATGCAAAAAATCAGTTCTAATTGGCCGAGATAGTTCACAATCTTATTAGACCTGTTCCTCAATTGGAACTACAATAAATTTGCACTATTCAAAAAAAATAACAAATAAAATGGGCCATACAGGGATGACCTTATATATTTTGGACCATTACCTAAAATTTCAGCACGATATTTACATTCTTCGAATTGTAAAGTCACCGAATATAATACCATGTAATTGATCAGGTGACACTCTGCCTCTTTTCCATTCGTTCAAAGTCAGCCTTACTATTATTACTTAAGAAATATATTGTTAAAATTTAAAAAAAAATAATAATATTTTGAAATCTATTTAATTTTTGTACACTTAGTGTTTTCAATTGATAAAGTTGTATTTTTGTATTTAGTTTTTTTTCCTGTCTTCGGTTTGGAGAGATATTGATGCAGCACTCGAGTGTGTTTCAGCCATTTTGGTTCCCCTCCTCTGCTTGTCTCAAGTTTGCGTTTTTGTTTTCAACGAGAAAAAAGTAAGGTTCAAAGATTTTTTAAGTTCCTATCCTCTTCTCAAGAAAATTGATTTTAAATCGTAGTATTCTAATATTTCAACTGTGTTCAACAAAGCTCTTGAAACTTCTCGAATACATCCGAAGAGACTGGAAGATATGGTCATCAGGCCCGGAATTTGAAATTTTGCGTCAAAATGCTGAGAAAGGGAGATTTTTTACACTTTTGTATGCTGGTAAACTCTGTAGATAAACTTATAAAGTAAAAAATATAATATGCCGAGTTTTACGAAGTATTGTGGAAATCATATTTCAGCTACATCCACGGACTAATAGTAAATAATTTTATGTTTTCAGTAAACGTATATACTGGAATGTTGACATTTGTAGCAATGTCACTTACACCGATAGTTCTTGATATTTTAATTCCCTTGAATGAATCTCGTCCTAAACAGCAGGTTTATGATGCAATCTACCCTTTCAATCATGATAAATATTTTCACTGGATTTTAATCTACGGTTCGGTTACTGTATTTTACAATCTTTCGATTTTATTTAGTTGTGAAGCATTATTAGCAGTAACTACTCAACACGTGTGTGGAATATTTTCAATAATTAGGTTAGTATATTAATTGAAATTTAGCAAATTCAATTTTCTATGAAAAAAATGGTAGCTTTTTAATACAAAAAATTATTATCTTTTCCCGCCATAATACATAACTTGATCATTTCTACAGTTATAGGTTGAAAACAACGATAGAACTTATCGAAAGCAAAAAAAAAATTCTAGGAAAAGTATCAAAAGATGAAATCTACAAGGAAATGACCTTATCAGTAAAATGGCATAACTATGCGCTTGAGTAAGTATAACAATAATGGAACATTTTTTACATTTTATAGGGTTCGCTAAGCTTAAAAATAAAAATTTCATATTTCATGTCACCTCCCGCCCTCCTTTTTCTTTCATTTGGTAAAAAGCGAATTTTCGAATTTTTCTCGGATAATTAATGTTCTCAAAATTTAAAAAAAAAATCTATAAGTACCAAAATACTGAAATACTTCGTTATTTTTCATTATTATTGATATAAAAACTGTCTACTTTAATTAATAATTATAATAATTTGAATTTCAGGTATGCCGGTATTCTAGAGGAATTTTACTGTCCCTTTCTTTTCGTTACAATGGGAATAAATGTAATAATTTTGAGCGTTTTGGGAATACAGGTATGTTTAATGCTAATGATAAATTGAATAATGTTACTAATACAATATTTATTTTTATCTTAGGTGCTGAATACAATTGGCAGTCCAGAAAAAACCATTAAATTTGGAGCTTTCGCTTTGTCCGTTTTAGTACATTTCTACTGTATTACTTTACCTCCTCAGAATTTATTGGAGTTTAGTGGTGCTGTATCGTTTCAGGCGTAGGTTTTTTTTGCACTTGAATAATAATTTTCCTAATAATATAAATAAAATAATAATATTGAGTATGTATTTGCTTTACACAACGTAGCTACAATGTACCCTGGTATCAAATGTCTTCAAAATCAAAAAAGTTATTGTTAATGATAATCTTGCGAAGCCAAGAACCATGCAAACTGACAGCGGGGAAGATTTATACGATGGATATGGAAACTTTCTCCGCAGTAAGGATTGCATTATTTATCAGTGTATTATAACAAATATAGAAAAATATGGTTGTTGCATGATGTGAAAAATAGATTTATGATTATGTACACTAAATTCTTTTATTGTAAACTTCAATCAAATTTGAGGTTTATTTGAAAAATGACTGATTTGAGTTGTCAATCCTAAAAATTTCGATTTAACAAGCCAAATCAATATCAAATCACAAATAGCAACGTTAGAATGTACTTTAAATATAACATGCAACATCCTCATTGAATATTATATCGTTGATGAAAATTTTGAACAATTTTTTTACAGCTTTAATTTACAACTCACATCTGTTTATATGAATTTATATTAGTCTTGTCTATTTTTACCTAAATCAATTTTAAAAAATAGCAATGAGCAAAGAATGAGTTACTATATCTAATTTATTTTTTCAAGCTACTTAAAACTTCGGTTTCGTTTTTCACTGTCCTGTCCTCGATGCGATAATGATCAGATGATGATGCTGATGATGAGAACACAAGTTCCCCTGATGATTCTCTTTTTCATTTTCCCGCTTCTGATTTTATGTGTGAAGATTCTACATTTGACATAGACAAGCGATAACACTGAGAATACTTCTAAAGTCAATCACAAGCTATCTACTTCTACAAAGATAGATAACAATTTATTAATTCTCGAGTCATGGATTTTTAAGGTAACAAATATTATTGTATAAGAGTTTTTCAAAATTTTCTATGTTTCCAAAAATATTAATACTAACAATATTTAAAGAAAAAATAATTTTGTCCTACGATATAATGGCCGACTAAAACGTTTGTTTATTCAAATTGTTATTCAAAATTATATAAAATGTTATTTAGTACGTAGTAGATTCTACGACGCTCCGTAACCAATCAGAAGTTCTTTCTCTCAAACACTTGACTTCTGATTGCTTATACTAAACAGGGTAGAATCTGCTTTGCAGTAAAATCTACTACAGGATAACCTATATCCATCTCGGAGAATTAGCATAATTAGCATTACTTATCAGGCAGCAGATCAGCAAAGAAATAACAGAGTGAATAAAAGAAATCTTACTTTTCACAGTGTTGTTGCATATTTATTTCTATCAAAAGTTCAATGAGTCCTCTAATAGTCTCCTTTTTCCTACAATTTCGCATTCATTAAATGACTTAAAATCTTATCTCTTTCCGAATGAAGAAATATTTGAACTGCACATATAAATCTGCATCTTCGCTGCCAGAGAGACATTAACGTAAGGACAAATGTATCGTAATGTATGAAATCGACGCTTTGAAAACATAAAAGAATGATGACATTTTTCAATTTATTATTCTTGTTACATTAGGACATATTGATGCCATTCAAGACGAGGAATATCGAGAAAAGCTACGCAGGATAACTTGAGGCCTTGAGTTTCAAGACAATTCAAGGCAGCCGCAATTCAAGGCCCTGAAAAGCAACGCCTCGTCTTGCTCTCGTTTTTAATGCTTGAGTTTTCTTCGCAGATGTGCATCTGTGCTTCGTCGAACTGACCGTCTGGGAATACCGAATAAATGGAAGCTCTTTAGGATAATTTTAGATAGAACTTTTAGATTTTTCTATACAAGTCACATACGCCGGGAATCGTGAAAACTTGTACATTCCGAATATTCTATTTCCATACCCCTAATTGATTTGAAAAATTTTAATTCGTTATTTTGGCCGACATGCAGACAAAAGACCTCTGCTGGAGGGTGGTTAAGATAAAGGCGAAATTCAAATGTCCTTTGGGAGAATGGCTAATTTTGTAAGGTTCCCAAAAGAAATAAATACGTATTTATTGCTACGCGTGCATGAAAATGGCGATATTCCAGGCCTGTAAAGCAGGGGCGGGCGAAGGTCAATGCAAGCTTCAGGCAGAAGCTAATTTGGCGCCCCCCCTTTTGTTTTAAATTAATTAAAGAAATTAGCAAGTATCTAGTAAAGGAGTACCCGTGTGGATAGATTTAAAAACAAATTATTTTAAACAATAAAGAAAAATTTCATTTGAATAATTTGAAAAAAATATAAATAAAAAATAAAATAACTTGAATAATTTTCGACGAACGTTTGATAACTATAATACATAGGAGTGCAACAATCGTATGTTTGTATGTGGAAAAAAGTTTAAAAATTCTTTTTAGCTTTCATGTTCGCGAAATCTCTCAGTGTCGTCGAAGTATCCAGTGACCGGAGAATATCTTTCTCTATTGATATGGTAGCCAATTCACATAAGCGCTCTTGAGAAATGGTAGACCTCAAATAATTTTTCACCAATTTTAATTTGGAGAAACTTCTTTCTCCACGTAGTTTAGTGCATTCATTGGAGTAGTTCCAGATGGCAGCGTCGGCGATAGGATAATTAGTTCTTGTTGCATTTCTTGTCCATTGATGTCACATTCTTTTCCATGTGTGAGAATCTTCTGTAGATTTCGGGAGTTTTTTTTTAGTTGTTCTTGATAACATAGTGATAATGCTTGGATATCATACAAAAAGCGGAAATTATCAGTATGTCTTTTCATTTGCTGAAATCTGTCGTCAAGTGATGCGATAGCTACATCCAGGACTGAATAGAAGAAAATGACTTCAAAAGATTGGCGCCCTCGTTTGGCGCTCTCGGCGCCCTATGATCCTTAATCCCCTACGAACTTATTTCGGCCCTGCTTTAAAGTGTGCACAATCTATCAGATTCCTCCACTGTCGGATTAGCATGCGGGAATACCATATTCCCGCAGGCTATTCTTAGCAAGAGGACTTCGCGCATACTTTACAGATACAGAATTTTTCCCTTTTTCGACGCTTTTTGCATAAAATATCCTGTGTAACAAGGGCGAGAAGTTGACAATTCCATGAGTGTGAAGTTTGTAACACAAGATGGAGGTGAAACTGTAGTCGAGTTTTAAATTTTTCATGCTCGCAAAATAGTCATGTTCTCACACTTGTTACACAGTATACTTTTTTCTTCGTCCGGATAATACTAAATGTTGCCGACTAGTTTCTTTATTTTCCCATAAGAATAACATAGGGGAAACCCCCATTTCTACAAATATGAGACTGTAAAGCGTAATTTTCAATAAAACGAGTGCAAATTACAGGGACCTTTTTGAAATTGCTTCCCCGAATGTCACATAAGCATTGATTTTTTGTTTTGACTCCCTCCCACCCCCTTCCAGAATGACCCAAAAACCACCCTCTAAACGAAGATAAAGTATTTTACGGTATATTCGTCGTAAATATTACTTTTGTGTAGTTTTTTCCACAGATGATTTTTAATGTTCAAATTATAAAGTTTCAGGAATTTTTTCACTAATTATTGATTGATGAAATCATTTTTATCTGTTCATACAATACTTGTTTCACATTTTATCGCAAATTATCGGTACCTTCACAACGAAATGAACTAATTAGGCAATATAAAAAATCATCACTGTCGATTCCATTTATTGATGCAATTGTTTGAGCAATTTTTTATTATTCAAATGTAATACTTTTAATGTAACGTAATATTTTATGAGGCAGAAAAAGATAGTTTTTTGCAAGTTTGGCAACGAACTCGACAGAGTTCTGGTATGTCATATCAACACGATTGACTTATTTCATTCTTATTTGTTTAAATAATTTTTCATTGTTGAAATGTAACTTTTGACTGAAATAATACAGAGTTGAAGCGTCGACTCGAAGAACGTTGAATGAACAGAGATTTTGACACTTTGAAATCTATGTTTAAACTGTTAATTTTCTCAAAGATCGAAATGAAATCTACTTTATTATGAAAATTTTCTGGTGTACTGAAAAAGGAACACCCAAAAAGTTCAAAAATCAAGGCTAGACTTCGAGAGTACCCGCTTCTCCGGCTCAATAGATACAAATGTACAGTAAATGTACAAAGAAAAAAAAGAGGGAGAAAAAAGAAAGAGTCAACCAAAAGCAACCTCACACTCTTTCTTTTTTCCGTCTTTTATATACTACTGGGGACTAACATGTTCCGAAGCCAATTTAGACTTCCTCATCAGGGGTAATTTATAGGATAACTACAGTTATACTCGTAAATAATGAAACATATTAATTGTGCATATGTGCATGGCAGCCTTTTTTGACCAAACTCAAATAGATTTAATATATTAATTGACATTCTCATTAAAATTTTCTTTATTATCTTTTTTGATGAAGGCAAAACATATTTCCTTTCTAATATGAAATACCTTTTTTGGAAAAAAAAACCATGAAACTTGCATTCTGTCAATAATTCCTTCTGTATAGCATCCAATCTAGATTTTTACCAATTGAATAAATTCTGTAATACTTTCAGTAATGTAAGACTTTCAGTAATATCTATCATGAAATGAAATTTCACCAAATTTTTATCAATTACACTGAGAATTATAATAACAAGAACAGAAAAATAAGAATAGATAAAATGAATTTTTATATAACTTCCTGCGTATCAAATCCAAAAAATTGTAATCTAATATTTTGCAAAAACTTCCACACAACACAACACATTCATCAAGTTTAATTTTGGCGTTTAAATTTAAATATGCTGGGTCCTGGGTTGTGTCACTGATTGTGAGTACAGTAAAATTATTTAACTTTTTTTAAATGTATTTTATTTTGTCTCTAAAATTATTATTCTTAATACCTACTTATCTTGCATTGAATAAATATTTTTTTATTTTAAGAAGTAGTAAATATCGAGCTTGGACGCCTACCAGCAGACTTTTCTTGTTTCTTAGAGTTGCTACAAGTTTCCTCGAGTTTTCACATGCCTTTTTCTTCACATGCTCCCATTCCAAAATATTTATTTTTCATTTTCTTCCTTTGTTCACCTTATTCAATAACGAGGGGTTCAAAGACATTTATCAAAACAATGTTGTTAACCTCGTTGTCTAATTCATGACCAATATTTAAATTTAAAGGTCGAAATTAATCTTTTCTGATTTTAGCGCTACGGTGAACAAATTATCGCATTTAAAAAACTAACAGTATGAACATAGATTTCAGTAAGTCATAATCTGTATTTACACAACGTTCTTCGAGTTGACGCTTCAATTCAAGTTATTCTGTGAAGATGTAAATTTATAATGTTGTGTCCAAAAAGTTGCTTAAGTGAATTCAAATTATTTAAAAAATTATAGGTATGTAAATAAAAGTGTCAACGTAGAAGGAGCTAATAGAATTTGTTCAAAAATTTGCACTTAATTACATTTTTCTGCCTTATTCTAGTCAAAAGTTACATTCGAACAACACAAAATTGTTTAAACAATTACCAACAAATTGAATCGACCGTACTTATTTTTTGAATTGCCTAATTAGTTCACCTCGTTGTAAGGGAACCGATAATTTGCGGTAAGATTTTAAAAAAGTATTATCTAAACAAATAAAGATTGTTGAAGCAAATAATAATAATCAAAAAATACATGAAACCTTTTGATTTGACCATGGAAAATTATCTGTGAAAAACTACACAAAAATAATGCTTACGACAAATATACCGCAAAATACTTGATCCTCGTTTAGACAATGGCTTTTAAGGCATGGGGCATTTTAACGGGTGGGAGGGGATTAAAATCAATTATCAATGCATATGTCACATTCGAGAAAGTGATTTTGAAAGGTCCCTGTAAACGCCTTCCAGTCTCATATTTGTAGAAACAGGTGTTTTCTCCATGTTATTCTTATGAAGGAATAGAGGGACTGGGCGGCACTATCTAATATTGTTCGATCGAAAGGAAAAAATACGTATTAATTTTTTTTGGGAACGTAAACGAGACGGAAAATTTCATTATAATATCAATTATTAATAAATGATAATTACAAAAAAATAATACTAAACAAAACAGCAAATAGATAATTAATAAACAAAATACAAATAATATTATAGACTTGAAGTATTTCAAGAAATTATACAGTACTTACAAAAGGATTGCAAGCATTTCCAAAACATTTTAAGGGTTTTAACAGATTTTCTAAGAAATTTATATGATTCAAGAATATTTCAAGAGATTTCCAAGAATCTTTTGATGAAATTGATACGGATTCAAAATGAATTAAAAAGAGTTCAGGAGAATGCAACAAAATGTTTAAAAACCCCAAAAAATTCCATCAAATTCCAATAAATGGGAGCGAATGAAATTATTGAAAAAGAATCTAATGAAATCTATAGGAATTCAAGATGAATTTAAAAGTCTTTAGTGTGACTATAGTGAGAGCTATAGTTTTTAATTGCAATTATTTTCAAACTTTGCTAATTACTGTTTCATTAATTAATTACACAGTATAGACGTTGATAATTTGTATTTTCTGGAAGACATAGCATCGAGGTTTATAAGGTTGCAAGAATGTTGATTCGAATTGAATTCTGGGAATTCTAGGAAATTCAAGAGAATTCTATGAAATTCATGCAAATACAAGATGTGCTTAAAAAAATACAGGGTAAATAAAAAAACTCAAGTGAATGCAACACAAATTTTGGAGTTCCAAGATATTCAATTGAATTTATAAAAATGGGAGTGAATAGAAATCTAAAAAAATCCTCAAGAATTAAAGGAGAATTTAAAATCCTTCAGGGCGAATGAAAAACTGAAGTCACCATATTTTAACAATTGTTATATAACACTGTTCCCTTTTTGATCTAGAACAGTTATGTACTTCTTAGATGTTATGTTTTTACTCCACTCTGCTACTCGTACCTTGGCGGTAAATTCACTCTCGTTTCACTTGCTTTACGATACTTCCGAAATTGGTTAAAACATATATACCGCTTTTACCATATTTCTGCGAAATCTTCAGAAAAATCACACGTCGACGTCAAGTATGTCTCTTCACCAATCACGACACGGCTAAGACATCAATTAGCCAATCACATTCAATAGTCAACGGACTGTCGGATAAAATTTATGAGCACCCCTGATCACTCAGAGTGAGCTACGAGTGAGACGTCGGAAACACCCTTTGATGTCCACGGGTTGCACACAACAGCTTTCGTCTCGCTCTACAGACATAGAAGCTCGCATAGAAGTGACATTTACATACGTATACACTCATACCCCATTAGTGTGCCGCCCTCGGGTCTGGTTGGCACAGTAACGATGACTATTAAAATCTAGTTTCAACCGGATTTAGAGCGACGAGTGAGTAAACACTCAGGTCCGTATATATTATAGTCTCTGAACCCGACACCTTAGTATTTTCACAATCTTTCAAAAATTATGAAAACATCGATTCAAATGTATCGATGCAGCAAATAATACATAATTATTAATTACTCATGTAATTCAATATTATAAGCAATTCATAGAATTAAAATTGATTACCATAACAATAAAATCAACAGCTGTCATTTTTTGAGGTTATGTATCATTGTCATGCCGAATTTGAAAATCATGCATTAACCAGTAAATTGGTTAAAATTATCGTTACATTATTGCTAAATTCGATAATTACCTTCGGATGCATACGTTATCAACAACTTACTTTGAAGGTTGCTGGCCCCTTCAGCAATTCATCGAAAATTTGAGCTTTTTCCTGATGCATCGCTACCGAAATCGGTTGACGCGGGTCTCGTTTTTGAATAAATAATTTCAAAAAAGCGGCCTCTAGTCGAGCATTCTCAGTAGATCTCATTGTTTTTTTGTTTTTGAACTCAAAGTCGTTGGATTTATTAATAGTTTCATCGGCGCACTGAACAATTTTGCGTAAAAAACTTTCACTAATTTTGTATTTATTTAAGATCGCATTTGTTGATTCGCCGTTTTTTATTTGTTGCGAATAGAGATTTTTCGCGTACTGACAGAAAAGTTTTTTTCTTTGGTTCAGCTATAACGTAAAAAAACTAATTATACATTTATACGCACAAAAGTATATGCGCAGTGAGTCGCAAAGTAAACAGCATCTGATACGTCACTGTCTGTCCTTGCGACGAGCTTCAGTATAGGCCGCCAAAGAACGCACAGGGAGGGAAACAGAAGCAGTCAAACGCGAACAATCGAGAAGCCGGCACACTTACGGGGTATGAGTGTATGTGAAATAGAGTATCATGTGTAACGCGGGAGGAATTGGTTCCTACTAACTCATGGAAGTTTGATGCACGAGGCTATGGTGGGCCTGATAGCATGCCTGCGCTTCGTGCAGCAGACTTCATACTCGTTAGTAAAGACCAACTTACCTCCCTCCTCACGCAATAGACTACTCTCCAACTTGAATAATCAAAACACATTCGATACTGAATAATAAGACATTCTTTGGCTCAACAAACATTCCAAGTAATTCTTCTTTGTAGTGATTGAATCAGTCAAATTTCGACTGATTCAGATTTGAAGGGAATATTTTATAAAATTTTTTTTTGAACACAGTATAGTATAGTGTGCAACAAGCAGGGAAAGTGGGCAGTTCCAAACAAGTGTGAAGTTTGCTGTACGAGCTAGAGGCGAATCAAAGGCGAGTTAAAGGCGATCTAAGAAACAATAGAAGCAAACATTCTGGAAATTTCCTAAAATTTTAAGAATTTATTGTAAAATTACCGTAAATTATCAAAAATTTCCGGGATATATATATAGAAACATCAAATTTTTGATTATTATGTTCGTATAATTTGCTTAAACAATTTTGACGGTTTATCAGAAGCTTACTATAATGTCGAGGGTTGGCACGAGCGAGTGAAATGAAACTTTGCTCTCTCTTGATAAAGAAACTTAACCATTTATTGTAAATTGACATATAAAATGGCAATACCCGTATCAATTATAAATCCTAAATTTTACATAACTCTCTCTTTAGGGCCAGCAACAGAATAACTGATAAATTTATACTTTATTTCTACCGCTATGAGACAATTCTACGCAAACTGGTTCAATTTGGTATTTTGACAATCTGTTCATGAATCTCATTTTGTTTCTATCTCTGAACTAATATTTTTTTATAAAAACCAGGATCGCTTCTATCAGTCATTTATTCCGGCAAAGAGATACACTCACATTAATAGATTTACATTCTTGGATTCTATGCTACGTAAATTTTTTTATTGAGATAATATATTTTTTCTATAAAAGAATATTATAGAATTATGATAGGATGATTTACCGACGACGAATTTCTATTTATAATCCTGATTAGGATTACTACACTAATTATGCTATTGATTAATGTCTTTCTTTTTCGCTTTTAGATAGGATTTCAGCCAAGTAGTTTATAAAATTGTGCAAAGAAGCAATCATCAAATATGCTCTTCAGGGATTTTGAATTTACAGTATTAATAAGGTCATACATTAATTGATTAATGCTTATGAAAAGCGTATTTTGAACATAGAATTTTAGAATAATCGAGTATTGACGTGACAGTTCAATATGTGTTCGACGTCTAACACATTGATAATACCCTGTAAAAGGGCTTGAGTGATCTTTGTTCTTACTTGAGAATTCTTCTGTTTTCTCAGATATTCGCTTTTCTAGAATGCCATGCAATTTTGGATATACAGGAAGGTGGAGGACAGGATCAAAATTCCTTTATTTACCGGCTCGTAGCCTCACGGTTCAGGACCTCGGTCGCGCAGGAAGTTGTGGAAATCTTTCTCCCATCTAGGAAATGAAGCGCGCTTCAGTTCTTCGGTTGAAGGACTTTCTCCACGTCTAGGAGTTCGAAGCGTTAGGATGACAAAAATTTGGTCTTCTGCTCCTAACCCTTGAATCACTTAGTGAGCGAGCGTGCCTGCTCAGAGATGAAGGCAGATGCTTCACCTTTGACAAGCTTGCTTGCTCTTGTCGTACACGGCTGATCACCCAGCCGCCGACTCTTTGGCTTTTGACCCACTTCTAAATCGAACTGGACCATAACCTTTCACAGAGACATGAAATAGGTCAAAACAATTAGTTCTAACCACCAAAATGCATTTCCAAAATTTAGCACTCACGCAGAGAAAGTAGGACAGCTTAGAGAGGGAATGAGAAAGGGGGATGTAAGATGGTAAAAAAAACTGAAACCATAGCTCAGGGTACGATCGAAAAATTAGGGCGGTCTCTGAAGGATGTAAGAAAGGAAGGGGAAGAGGAAATATTCAAGGTGCAGAAATGGTTGAAAGAAGGAACGAGAAGGGGCGAAGAGAAGGGACGGACACCGAAAAGCGGTTGAAGGGGGTAGAGCAAGGTAGTGCAATAAGAGTGGAGGAAACCATAATAAATAAATAAAAGCATCTGAAAGACAAGATTGAATGTGTGAAAATGTTTTGGAACCAGGAGGAGAAGAAGAGGGGGAAAAATAACATTGCAATCAGAGGGCTGAAAGTGAGGAAAGGTGAAGAAAAGGAAGATATAGATGAATTCTTTAAGAAAACTCTAAGTGTTGAGAGTAAGCCAAAGTGGGTAATTTCAGTAGGCCCAGTAGAAAAGGATGTGGTAGTAGAGGAGATGTACACGTGGGGAAAAACGAGAAATAACGAAAAAGAAGGCAGGATTGTAAGGGTCGAAAGTGTTTATGGATCACGATTTAACTAGGAAAGAGAGGGACATTCAGAGAAAGTTCAGAGAAAAGAAGAGGAAAAGAACACAGGAAGGGGGAGAGGTAAAGGTGGGGTATAATAAGATAAGAATTGAGGGAAAGTAGTTAGTTTGGGATGAATGGAAAGAAAGCATGGTAAAGGAAAAGAGAGATTTCGGAGAAGGGAGAAATGGTCTCAAGCTGAGGGGAGAGAGGAATAGAAAATCATTAGATATTGGCATCCATTGTATTTGAATGATATTTATGGAAATAATAATTTACCACTTACCCTTATTCTCAAAGCTCAAACGTGGAACTTGTTATATGTAAATTGAAGAAACACATATAAAATAATTTTAATTATTAAATTAGTAGGGACGAACTCTCTGTAAATCTAAATGAGTTGACTGATAATTATTTCAATTTAACATTTCAGTAAAATTTCACTAATTCTGAATGGAAATTCTTACTCGAACTTCATAGTGGAAATAATTTTACAGCATGATTTTTCAGCCTGATGAGTAGCCTAAATTTTGTTGCCTAATTCAATGAGTGAAATTTCATCAAAAAATTAAATAGACTTTGGTCTGAAAATTAGCTAAATTATAACTGAATCAATCAGTGTCGGACAATATTTTCTTTGATTCATGATTTTCAACTAATTTAGATTAAGAGAAAATCAAACGAAAATTATGTCTCTCTATGTAAATAAACTCACATCTGATCATTTTTTAAAACAATTTTCAATAAGCAGTGCAAATAGAGAAAATTGTGAAACATTAATTAAAGCTGCAGCTTCTGTTTATCGAATTTAAAATATGAGAAAAGCTGTTCACCTGAATTCATAAAAGAACTATGTCTGTCACATTGAACGCTAAAGTGAAGAAGAGGAATGGAGAGAAAAAAGATTCAAGATCCTTACTAAATCTGTGTGTATGTGTGATAGGGTCATGAAATTCGCAGGAATTGTAGTCCTAAACAATGTCCGTTATTTATCAAGTTTAGAGCCGGATCGGAGTATAATACCTTTTTTTATGATTTTATATTTTTCTCAAAAAGCGTTTAAGATGTAAATTTGTTTGTAATTTTGATTATATTAAGGAAGAAAATCTTATACGTAGATTTTAGTGAAATTCATCCTTTTTCAACACAAAAGTTTGAGGTTCATTCATTAAATATCTTTAGAATGGCAAAAAATGAATTTGAAAAATTCAAAACTTCAAGAATTTTTATCACAGTTTTGGCAGCAATACCAGGCTCTGTAACTCCAATTTTTCTCAAACATGGGGTGGTATTCAGTTGATACAATTTAATAGAATATTTATAGCTCTCTCCATACAAGAATTTTCATCTTTCAGAATTTGTGAAGTTTTTAATTTTTCGCTTATGAGTAAATTTTTTAAATATTTATTCATGATCAAGTGAAGTTATGATATGTAGAGATTTGTAACTTTTTCCAACGATTGTAAAAAAAAAACTTTGATAATTTTGGGAATATACCTATATTTTGATTACTAAATTCATTCTTTATGATGAGACAAATCGATTAATGCATTTAACAGGCCTATATAACAAAATAAAATCATAATATATACAGATTTGTCAATTTAGTAACGTTTAAAAGATACGAAATTCTCAATTTTTGAAATACACCAATATTTTCAGCATATAATTTATTCATGTTGATGGAATGAATCGATTGGAGTATATAAAACCCTTCTCTGACCTATGAAGAATAAACAACAAACAACCAATCATGATAAGAATTAGAAAATAGATAAGAAATCAAAAAATAATAATAATAAATGCAGGCTAAATTGCCTTTTCTATCCCCTCAGACTCATTTTACAATCAAAAATACTCTTATCATAGCAATCTTTTATCATGATCATGAAAATTTTTTTAACCCGATTCTTGTCAAAGAATTATTTCTTTATAACCAAACAATCTTCATTGAAAAAGCACAGTGTTCATGAAATGATCTCAATCAAATGTACACCTTAAATAATGAACATGACCACCAAACTACTTTGCAAAGGGTTTTTATTTGGATGCAAATGAATTATTTTGTATTTATTCCTGACTCAAAATTTTGGTATGATCTATTCGAGAAATCATCTAAATAAATTGTTGATACTAGAAAAATATTGATTCAATCCATATAAAAAAAATCAAGTCGAAAATTCGGCAAGCGCCTTCAAGTAAGGGTTTCGTAGGCGAATTTTACACTGTCACATGTTCAGGTATATTTATATTTCTTACATTTTCAACACACATTTTTTTCTGTCAACCCGTCCCCTTCCCTCCACTCCCCTCACCCGTGTATCAATAAATTTCCTTTCCCTCCCACTCTACTTACCCCCTGAATTTTTTTGTTTTATTTTTTATACGTACCTAGCATACACTTTGTAGGTTTCCTAATATTGGCAGCAGCTTGAATAGCTTTTTTTGTAGCAGAGCGGACTTCGGAAAGACAGATAGACGGTGGACACTGACACGAGATTATAAATGTATCCTACGATACCCTATAATTGAAGCCTTGGCAGAGGAAACGTTGGTTCAACACAAGTATTGTGTCCATGCAATTCTATAGAGTTATTGTTCTTTCGAAACTGTTTTTCTATTCCGCAGAAACGCTGCAATCAGCAAACTGTCAACAAAAATCTAATGATTGAATTTTTAAAGGAATGTCGAAATAGTCGTGATTGATTACTTTGTAACAACCTCAACTTCCAAAATGTACTATTCCTAATCTTACTCATAATAAGTACTTTCAAACAGGGGTGAAAATAGGAAATTGAATTTATTAGAATGGCAAGCAGAAAATAATGAAGGGCTAGCGAGTCTGAAAAAGTTGAGGTTAATGAAAAGGTAATAGAAGTGCTAGTAGTGAAACGTCCAGAGCCGGTAATATCAAACCTATTATTTTTAAAACAAGGACCATTATTTCAAAAAATCTCCGAATTCAGTTCTCGAATTTTGTCGACACGTAAGCAAATGCAAATTCCTGTTTTCATCCCTATTCAAAATTTCTAAAGTTAGACTTGAAAAAATACATTTTTGAGGCTCAGACTGATGTAATGTAAATAACCTCGACTATTCTGTTATTTCTTACCAAATTCAATTTTCGAATTTTCGTTGACACTTTAGCGATTGCAGCGTTTTCACGGAATAGAAAAACTGTTAAAAAAATAATTATTATATAGAACTCCATAGATACAAATTTGTGTTGATCGCACGTTCTTTCTACTGGAGCTTCAATTGAGAATGACTTTGTCTTACATCAAATTAAATTCTTCCTTTACACTTTGAAGCGAATAATTCTGTATTTGGTTAAGGCTCATGAAATTTCACATACTCAAATGCATGATTATGTCACTGGATAGAAGACTAAATTTCTTCATAAATCACATCTTCTATGCCGAGTCCTTTGTCGTTCTTTTGTCGTCATTAAGTTTCATAACATTCCTCAACCGATAGCTGTGAAATTATAATACACTATTTATTATTCATTGCGAGTTACTTTTATACTTATTGTTTTTATTTGAGGTGCAAGTGATCAATTCCAAGGTATAACAATTTCTAATAATTTTTAATCGAAAGGTATCATCTATTCCGATAATTCGTAACTAATTCTATAAGCCATAATCAATAATATTCTGTAATGATATGAGTTAAATGTAATGATTCCAGAATCTTGATATAGAGACGCCTCGATACAGCGCGGGAGATTTCAAACTCTTAATCAATTTAGTGATTCTAATTAGCTGTCCAATTTCTAGTTTCGAAAATCCTCTATTTTTTAAGCAAAGAAAGAGCCCAAACAGAAAATTCCCAGGATCATAAAAACAGAGTTTTGAAGGAGCGGAAATCGGGACGAGAAAATCACGCAGCAAAATCTATGGGTGAACTAACTCTAAAAAGCCGAGTGGCACGTTTTTTAAGAGGATGGTCTGCAATTAATATGAATGCAATAAAATTGAATGAAAGACAAGTTTTTGAGAAGAGAATCTATAGCAGAAAACACGAAAAACGCTCTAGACTTTAGACGCACTTTTGATTTTCAAGCAGGCCTTTTTTTAAGGGTGAGTCAGTTTATGAAAATTGTTGGAATTCATCGGCATTATACACCCACCCAGGAACAGACAAAATACAGTCTCAGGGATGTACAGTTATGAGACTCGAGCTTCACTTTTTTGACCTGAACTTTTGACTGGACCTTCAGCTCTCGCCTAAACGGAAGAACTAGTCAGTCTGGTATCAGCCGTCGGGACGACATCCGCAATTTGCCGAGCAATTAAAAAAATTCTTATCTTGTTGCATATCCTGTTTTTTCTACAATTTATCATTATTGATTTCTACTCGTTTTTACTCACTAGATTATAGATCTTTTATTCCACTGGTTTTTGTGTGCAGTTAAATAAATACAAAAGTTAAACGGAGACAATCGTTTACTCATTTATTTTTCCAACATCTTGTCATTAGATTTATTCGAGTTGAGGATAACTAAAATAATGGTGGGTGAAGCCGAGCGTAGTTAGCGAAGCCGAAGGAGAAGGGGCATTCAGCACTTCCAGTGAAGTTTGATAGTGGACAGTGAATGTGGATGTAGGCTAACGATAGATGCTAGTGATCTTAATTGGTAGGCTTGTATCTTATACTATGGTTATATGGGCTCACAGGGAATGAAAATTTCTCAAGCGATGCTGGATTAAATAACAGTGTATATTGAAAATAATGAACGCAGGGCATTTTCAAAACTGTGACCCTCAGATGTGGGTGATGATCTTGATTTGTCGGCCAAGTAACTAGATTGTTTTTGAGGAGAATTCTTGAGGGTGTGGTTTATATAAGCACATTTGCGAGGGATACCAGTTGGCCGGAGCTAGTGACCTTTATAAGTGGGAGTTAATCTTAGTAACTATAGAATTAAATCATAGGTGTGAATAGTGGCAATCACAATTTGGATGGGTCCATTCTAATGGCATAACTTCTAAATTCTGTGAATCATGGAAAAGAGAATCCTTGGCATGGCTTGACTTATAAGAGTGGATAGTGGAAGCAGAACCTAGCAGTTCTATATGAGTGAAAAGAGTGCGTTGCGATTATTTTTGTTTGGTGGACGTGGTCAAAGGAAGTCAATAGAAAATACTGTGGGGCGTGGCTTGGAGGGGCGGTTACTTGGCGTTCTTATGTGTAACAGTAGTCAATGGTCGTGGTTAGGAATTTGCAAGGGGCGGTCATCGTATGAGTGGTTCATGGTCGTAACTAATGGGCGTGGTGTGATTGTGCCGTTGCTTGGATGTTTCGCGATGCTAAGGATTTATTATATCAGGCTTTATTGAAGGTAGGCTATTCCTGATTGTTGCTGAGGAGAATACCTAAGGGTGTGGTTTATATGTAGGCATTTGCAAGGAGTACCAGTTGAGCAAAGCTAGTGACCTTTGTTAGTGAGCATTAATCTTAGTCACTATAGAATTGAGTCACAGGTGTGAATAGTGAAATTGACGATTTGGATGGGTCAAATCTAATGGTATAACATTTAGATTCTGTTAATCATGGAAAAGACGATCTTCAGCATGGCTTGTCTTATGAGAGCGGATAGTGGAAGCAGAACCCGGCGTTTCTATATAAGTCGAAAGAGAGTGTTATTCTGTGGTTATTGTGAGATTTTAAAAAAAGAGTGGTTATTAAAAGAGATTATTTTTGTTTTGTGGGCGTGGTCAGTGGGAGTGACCAGTAGAAAATACTGTGGGGCGTGGCTTGTAGGGACGATTAGTGGGCCTTCTTATAAGTGGCAGTGGTCAATGGTCGTCGTTAGGAGTTTAAAAGGGTCACTTCTCGTATGAGTGGTTAGTGGTCGTGACTAATGGGCGTGGTGCGATTGTTCCGTTGCTTGAATATTTTGCGATGCTGAAGATTTTTAATATTGAGCTTTATTAAAGGAAGGCCATTCCAGAGTGTCACTAGTTGACGTGATTAGTGAGCCTGGATATGGAACTGACTTCTAGGCGTTGTTAGTAGGCATGGTGCATTGTTCACTCTCCTCCCAAAAGAGCGAGTCTGTCCAAAATGAATTCTAATCCCAAGGGATGTTATTTCGCAAATTATTCCAGCTGTGGACTTCCGGCTGACACGAGCAATATAGCAAATGTGAGAGAGGGCTTCGAAAATATATATTTACAACGGCACGGCGCGGCGCAAGTACGCCTGTTGCGTAAATACGGTCAGTGGTAAATACCAATTGCAAGTGCGGCACCGAAAATGTAGTCATATAACTGCATAATATCAGTACAAGCACCATATAGCGGCGTGCGTTCTCGCGTCTCGTTACGGCATAAATATCAGCCGGAGCAGAGTCAGAACCAGCAAATTAGAGAGGGGCGAAAATTGATAGGGTCATACCGCTGGCCTTAGGGCGTGGCACGTCCATCAAACGGGCGCTACACCTCTGAGCCCTCGGGCATTCTCATAGCAAAGATTTCGCGAGAAAAAAAGAATAACACCAAGCAACACCATTCAACCATTCTCATCGCTCCATTACTTCTGAAGATACGACCTTTTTTTAACTAACTGCTGTTTTATTCACGATTCGATATTCAAGTGCACTATAGCATGAAATACTCGGAATAAATGCCAGATTTTGAAAACTAGGTTCAGCTCTGCATTGTACAAAAAATATTTCTTTTCTGAAATTTGCGTACGTTTAGATTTTTATTTGATAACTCTTTGCGAGACATCAATTCAAAAAGTCTGGAGTGAGTAAGGAGTATTTCTAATAAGGAATCAATAGCAGGCTTGAAGTTTAAGAGGGTAAGGATTCTGTTCAATTTCTCCCATAAACGTAATGAAAATGATAATGGTGGCCATGAAATCTTTATTGAATCATCCGACCAAAACACTGGATGCAAGAGGTAGTCCGTTATTTTGAATGCATTAGAAGTGTACCCCTCCGGGATACATTCATCACAATCATTCCTCTTTGGATGTCGAGTTGAAAGGCTTTTGCCACTTCTTTCACCTGCTTTATTCAGCCTCAAGTTTATCTCGTCAAATTTTCGGAAACCGCTACAATCATTATATAGTTCATCCCAAAACTGCGTCTGATTCCATTCTCGAAAGGAGTAATAAAGGTCTTTACTTAAATGTAAGTCATGCTCCTTTGGCTAAAATGCAAAGCATTATCAAATTATAGGTTTCCAAATATATAGTTCAGTTTCAGATGTTTTTCGACATGGAAGAGTGGACGCAATTGACAAAACTTCATGTTATCAATATTCCCATTCCTTTATACGAGTATGAGCACTTTCTCTAAAAGCGCTGAATTTTCAACTTTTGGGGTATAAGTTTTGAATGTGACGTTAATGGATTTGATCAATAATATCGAAACACTGTCCTATGTCGTAATTTGTAGGACCTTCTGTTTGGCCGAATCCATTAACGCACACAGGTCACAACGACGCGAGCTTGTAACGATCGTATCAGCGTGATACGGGCGAGGGTTAAACCTGCCATTCGATGCATATCATTTGACTATTAAACAATAAAATTGACGTATCCGGTTTGCAAGTATGTGTTACTAAATATTTTCCTATTTATAATTTTTTTCAAAAACGTAAATTTTCGAAATATCATTTTCTCTGTACCATAATTTTTATTAATCCTATTTTGAAGATCCTATTTTGTACTACTCTACTGACATCTTATTGATAAAGGAGAATATCTGTCTATCTGTTCCCTTACTTAAGATGTTGTCCGATTTTAATAATGGCCTTCGTACCCAGCGTTAAACGTATGAGAACTGTATATGGAAAATTCAAATTTGTAGAGTTCGAATTCGAATTTCTAGAATAAACTAATGGTCCTGAATAATCTATAAAGCTCCAGAACATTCTGGAAAAGTCTCAAACATTCCAGAATATTGCACTATTTATAAATAGAAGCGTGTAAGAAAATATCACGCAATGCTCCAGGTTAATAGATTATTCTGGACAGAATATTTTAGGAAACTCCAGAATTTTCTAGAATATTCCAAAACGTTTCTGTTTTGACAAAAATACTTTTCGATGAAAACACGTTGTTTTCAAAAACACGATGCTTTGAGGATAGCACGATGTTTTGATGAATATACGATGTTTTGACGAAAACACTATTTGTTGATGACAACATGAATTTTGATGAAAACATAATGTCTTGGATGAAAGCACGATGTTTTTATGGAAACACGATGGTTTCATGCATACACAACAGCAGCTCCAAAGTGCAACAGTTTCAAACAGTTGGAGTTTTAAGCTGCAGAAGTTTCAAATTGCAGCAATTTCAAACTTCGAGAGTTTCAAACTGCAGCAGTTTCGATCTTCGGGAGTTTTATACTGATTCGAATTTTTTTATCAGAATTTTTGTATGTGATGTGATGCGATTCGATTCGACTACATCACATTACAACAGATGTTAAACAGACTTCTTTGAACCGATTTTAAACAAATTTTTTCGATCAGAATTTTTTGATGCGATGTGATATGATTTTTGTGAGATTTTTAAGTGATGAGTGATATATGATATAATCGGATCGGTTCGGATAGCACTTTGCTTCCTCATGGGCATCAGATAAATACGCTTTCTCAGAGAGGGAGGTTTTGCATTGAGAAAATTATAAAAAATTACAGTTTAAATATTCGTTTCCGGCACTTATGTCATCTGACTTATTTCGAACTGGTATTTCTAACATTAACAAAGTTTTACTGATATTATCGATCCGAAAGTTTATTTGTATAATTAAAAAACGTAATTTCTAGATCATGAAAGGTCATGAAATGTTCATCAATAGCTCAATCGATGCATTTTGATGTCGCAAGCAAATACGTAAGGTAGTACTGTTTTATTCCCACTATTATAAAAGATTCTTACATGTAAGCTAGGTAAATCATTCTGTTTAAAATT
>JAUMHM010000086.1:9632626-9651329 GCA_032362435.1 Melikaiella ostensackeni
TTTGAAACAATTTAATTTGTATTCAATTTCACCTGACCCTAAAGCCAATAACGAACATCAACATTCCTCACGAATATTTTAAAACTTCTACCGAAGATGAATTTCATTATAAGGAACTTACTCCTAATTTTCTGCCTGTAATTTTCTTCATATTCTAATATTCCTTGAAATGACTGGTATCTTTTAATATTTCAAATACCAAAGACACTTTATTCAATTATTGTTACTTCCTGATAAAAGAAGGTTGTGGTTGGTACAAATACCTTATATCACATTCTCATCACATGTGTAATGTGTGGGCAATGAAATACATAGTCTGAAAAATAATTCCTCCCTGAAATTCTTTAAAAATTCTTTTGATGCTGTTTTGAAATATCTAAGAATTTCTGCAATTTAATGAAGTAAACCAATGACAAATATGAAACGTATTAATGAAGAAACAATTTATATTGACTATTGTTTAAAAACTCCACGAGTCTATTTATATAATTTGTATAGAAAACCTTAATTATTATCTTATTGGGCCGCGTCTAGGTTCACCGAAATTCAATAAGAGTAGAACCAATATTTACGGTGAGCCCAGGGAAACTGGAAAGGGCGTAGATTCACCGAAATTTAGTGTACGTAGATCTAGTATTGTCGGTGGGCCCAGACACTTCAATTTTCTTTATATTTTAAAACTCACAAACAGTAGCAGCAGTGCAATGAAAATAATCCATCGTTTCAAATCGTTATAAAAGCATAGAACTTGATGCGTGTGTTCTTCGTAATCTTAATAAGTTTAAGATCGTGTGCCAAAATAAAATTTTTTTTTAATCAGGTGTACATTTTTTTGAAAATCCGAAACTTAATTCTTCAAAATGACATCCAGGAGTACTAGTTAAATACATTTTTTTATTGTTATAAACAAATACGTGAACAAATGCTGTATCTTCTTCATTCGCGATATTCAGATATATTGCACACCCATTTTTAATAGGAAATTGAAGTAAAATAATATTACCTCAAAATCAAAATAAGCAGATCATTAATTTTCAATTGTTTATAAGAATTTATTATAGGAATACGAAATCATGGCATTTTTCACTCAATAAATTTCGCTTTTTCAGCAGAATAAATGTGATACTTTGCACTTAATTGAGTATTGTTTAAGCAAGTGTAATAAACCAATACATTAATTTACCATTCTTCAGTAGACAAGTTTCGTTTCTTCAGCAGAATTAACTGCTAATATGTTCTCAATGCCTTTTGCTGTAATATTTTGCAGTTAGACAACAATTTTACATTATTCAAACATATTTAATCAACAAATGCCATATTTGGCTAATTTCCAGTAGATAAGTTTTGTTCAATTAATAATTTTTAAAGTGTTTAAAAACTTTATTTTTAAAATATAAAGCTCATTGGAAAATTCAGAAAAAAAAACTATTTTTGTTACTCATTTTTCAACAAATTTGTATATTCTTAGGTACCTTCTTATTTTTTAATATTCCCCTCGGTTGTTAGTACCACAGTACTCTATTTCGCAGCCGAAAGAGCCATATAATTCTACTGCACAACCATAATTGCACAGAATTCCACTGTGCAACCATAAATGCTACTGTTCAGTTTTCAGTATCATAAGAATCTTCTGTGCAACCGGAAGTGTGTCATAACGCTATTGCGCAGCCTTAAGTGTTATGCAAGTCTACTGCGCAACCATACATGCCACAGAATTCCACTGCGCATCCGGGATTGCGTCATAACTCTGGTGCGCAACATAAATCCCATATAAATCTACTGTGCAGCCTTAAGTGCTCTATAATTTCTACCACACTGCTGACATACTGCTACCAACTGCAGAAATGCTTTGATGGTTCATATTTCACTGTTCTAGCAGTTTAAGTCCAGCACTGATACAACTGAAAAAGTGGAATTTGCTCCGGCTGTACCAATGCAGTACTTACAAATAGTATTCTATGATGTCATAAATTGCCGTGATTCTCATGTATTTTCGTTCGTCTTCTATTTAAACTAATGAAGATATCTCGCTGACATTCTGGGAAACGACACAAAATATATCAGCCCACGTCGGTCTGGTCCACTGAAGTTTGTATTTTGTTTAAATACTACAATTTAATTAATTTTTAATTTGTAATGTAACTTAAAACAAGACTTTAGTGCCCTGCCTCCCCACTTCTCGAAAAATAGTTTATATTCTGTTTTACGATGCGGCGCGGCAGCTATGTTGAGAAAGACAATGTCTTAAAAATGTCAAGACTCTTGCGAAAACGACACTTTTTATGCTTTACAATTCTTCCACGTTCCAAATTTTTCTGGGACACGATTTTTACTTGCACTCTTCTACGACCATGTGACGGCACATGATAAGAAAATTGCTACCGAATGGCGCAAACTTGGGGGAAAACGAAAATTCTAGATAAGCAATATTTCAGGTAGATAACACATTTCTTTAATGCTTGAAAACTTCTAACAACATAAAATATTTTTTTTATTTATCTTTGTAAGGTCGAATGATCCTTACACATCATCAGCTGTTAGAGTGTATTGTCAATACAGGAAGACAATCTAAGCCTGTTACATAATATTAATCGTTATTCTATCCGTTTCTATTTTTTTTTTTTTTTGTAATTCTAATAGTTTAGGGCTATACAAACGTTCCTTAGTGTCTTTTATTTCATTCCCAAAATTTTTTACTCGATATCTAATTTTATGTAAACATTAGGCTGGCCCAAAAATTCACATCTTATAAATGTCAACGGAGATGTTCACCAAAGCGTCCTTCTAGGCAAATAAATTTATACGTATTCTTTCATTTCAAAAAAAAAAACTTTTTTTTATCACTTTCTTTAAGGCTTCAAAGTTTTCTGTTAATGTACGATTTCAATTAGAAAAGTCCTACACATTCAGCCCGGACAACTTTTTAATTTTTCCGAATTACCATTTGCCCTCATCATTATTTTTCCGAATCGCCATTGGTCATAATTTTCTTTTGTTCGAATTATCATATTTGGCATAATTTTTGTTTACCTGAATTATTATTTGACACATTTAATATTTTTTTGAACAGTGACATAAACAGAAAATTCATTCACACGCACCGCCATTTGTCATAATCGCCACCAAAGATATTATAAACGAGCAGACAACATAAAATTTTTCGTCGAGAATGGCATCTAGTGGCGACAGGAGTAAGTGAGAGAGAAATAATGTCCTTTTCTTTTGCTCCTGTACAAAATGTAGTTACCCGCGAAGTTCCTAGACGCAGCGCCAGGCGTGCACCGCATCTATGTTTGTAATATCTTTCATCTTTGTCTCCACTTCCTCGAATCGTCATATGACAGAAATTACTTTTCCCTGAACCAACGGCATAAAAATAATTTCACTAAGTTCAAATTCGGCCAATTAGAACATTTCATGGTAACTTCGCGCCGTTACTTTTATTTCGGATGTGCTTTAGGTAAAATGTAATTTCTGTTATCTGACGTTTACAGAGATCGAAAGTAACCTCACCCAACAAGATGTCAACATAGTAACTGTTTATGAAGCCAGATGACGTTAGTAGTAAAACTAGTGAGCAAAACATTTTGCTCACCGGAAACCGGCTAACAAAACATTGTGTCCACTGCCCACCAATGCGGTGCAGAAACAGACATTTTCGATGTCTGTAAGCGATGAGAAAACGAAGGTTTTGCATGCATGTGTAAAGAAAAATTGTAATTCGATCAAACGAAAATATGATGAATTGGAAATTCGAGATGAAAAGATGAAGATTATAAAAAAAGGAAATTATCGCAACTGGTAATTCATAAAAATTATAATGGTGGCCGCAATTGCCATAACGAGAATGGTTCATTTTTAACAACACTCACAAATATTAAATGAGCATTTATCAACATTTTATTGATCTGCACTAATAATCAGAGTCTATAAGAGTATAACATCATGAAACTTCACGAATCATTCTGATCAACTCCCTATTTTATGAATCTCTTCTCATCGAATTAGAATCACTTTCTTTCAAATGTGCATTTGCGATATCAAAGGTTTGTTTTTATTGAGAGGCACGAGTATTGAGTAGGTTCTCTGAAACCTAAGGACCTATTTAAGATTTCAAGCCTTCAGTCACGTGGTGGGCTAGGATACGTTGCCAGAAGTCTAGTGCTTGATCGAAGAGTGTGTTCTCCAAGGAGCCTTCCTCTGGAGGCAGAGACCGGACCAGAAGAGTGGGGAGCTCATATAAGACCCGTAGCCAAACGGCTCTCCCAGTGACCAGTCCCGACACGAAAACCCATCAGCCGAGGCTTCTTCCTCTTCTGGAGTAGACTGTCTATTTTTTCAGGCCCTGTACCATTTCATGGTACATTCGGAATAGAATTTAATTAAAGACACCATCAACCATAGAATGGTACCCCAACAAGTTGCATCGCTTTTCCTGGTGCTCCTCTTCGCCCATGGTAAGTCTTTTTCAATTTCCTCTTAAACCTCACTTACTTTTTTACCACCTAACTCTTCAATTATTTTTTATCTCACTGTAACTCATCATTCAATTTTTCATTTCATTATTCTCCTGCAATCACTCTTTACTCTTCTTTTTTTCCAAGTTATCTTTCTCATTTTTTTTCCTCTTCACTTTCAATATCTCTCCATTTCCCCATACGAGTAATTAATCACATTGGCTTGACTTTCGAGAATATTGACATGTTAATTTCTCCAATCTGAAGGTCAGTACTACGGTTTCTTTGAAAGTGGTTCAATTAGATAGTGTAAACACGAACAACCACGAAACCAAGAAAAAATTAATGAGAAAGTGAATGTCCTTTCCTTTTCATTTGATCGTAATTCTAAGCTTCTGCTAATAGAGTGGCAATTTAATTACCTCTAAGTAAAACCTCATTACCGATTACGTTTTTTTTCGATCTGCTTTCGCGTGCGGAAATTTAATTGCCGTGAAAGATAAAAGATAATAAAAAAGGCGCTACAGATGAAATGGATTCCATTAGTAGGAAAGGGAGGATTGAGAAAAGTGCTAGGATTTTCCTATTTGAGAGAGCAGAGTCATAGTGTTGACCCAGATGTGGATTACTTAGTTGTCAACAGGTCAAAGCACTTGTTCATCTGGGTGTAATTAAATGCGCATCATCTTCATAAAAACAATAGTGGGCAATCGTCGAGTTTCACACATCCCGAGAACTTTCTCTCGCGTCTCAGCGGGTGAAAATATGAAAGTAGCTCAGCCGGCAGTTTTACTCTCGCTGTTCTTCTCTCTTTCTCCTACTCTATCGCTGTCGTATAAACTCACAATTTGATGTTCTGCGTAACTACCTCGAGTGTGTTAATTTGTTATATGGCCAAACTGAGAAGAAAGAGAAAAAGATTTAGCGAGGAAGGATTCATTATGCCAGATAGTTTGCATACAAATGAGAAGTCTTAAGTAGGTGCAATTACAATCAGTTGGCTCGGATATTAGAGGAGAGAGTCTGTAATGAGTTGTTGATGGGGAAATGAAATAATGAGGCTTAGATTAGTAAAGGAAAAGATGGATGGATTGTTGTTAGATGGATAAAGTAGTCAGAGAAGGAAAACTAAGGAAGGAGATTACGAAAGAGTTAAAAATAATTATTGGGGAAAAAATAAAAAATTATGAAAAAAATCGATGAGATAGAGAGGTGGAACAAAGTAACAGAACCTAATGGAGGTAATTCAATATTAATTTCTTCTCGCTAGTTCAATCAATAAAATTAGAGGAAGAGCAGCCTGAGAAAATTTTTTTGAATTTTATTCATTTCCTTGATTCACAGGCGATTTATTAAGCTTTCTGTAATTAAAGGAGAGAAAACTAGATCATCTACTTTGTTCATTCATCATGAAGATAATAATAAAGTAAAATAATAATATTCAAAATAAAAATATATCACAGAATAACAATGTCGCAAAAAATTTGATAGGTCCATATTCATAAGCCCCTAAGAAATTTAGTAATGAACGCAATTCCCAAAATCAGGGTTACCTATTTTTTTAACATTTGTTGATTGTCACCCTTAATGCTAATTGACATCGATGATTTTTAAATCTTGAAAATAAAAAAACTTTGTTCTATGAAGTCGAAAATTCTCGCCAATATGTTGTATATACAGTTTACGTACAGAATACTAATATATAAATAAAAATAAAATCAAATAATAAAAAATACTTTTTTGGATTTGGTTAATAGAATATTCATTTTTGAATTTTTAAAAATATTTTCCGTAATATTCATTGAGTAGGAGATAAATAATATAAATTTTGTTTTTTTAGACATAAAAAAAATGAGGTACTACTATGAAATATATATCGCTAATTTTAAATTTCTTGGCTAAGTATTCAAAAGACACACTCAGGTAAATGCTTGGTTGAGGCCAAGTTCCAAATTTTCTGATATCCAAAAATATAATGGTGCGTTTTTTCAATTCAAACTTAACAAATTTTATGAACATTTTTCAAAATGTTTTAATGCTAAAAGCTATTTGAAAAAGTTTTGTTTCTAGAAGAGCGAATAAAGGAGCGCATTTGCAATTCTAATAGTTTATTATTCAATAGGTACAGTAAGAAATTTAATAGTGAGCATTTAATTGCAATTAATCTTTTAACATTTATTGTAGGGTTGCATTTGGAACGTCAATAGATAGTTATATTTTTGGAATACAATTACGAGTAGAACATTATTAGTAATCATCGAGATGAAATACAATTAGAATTTCAGTAATTACAGTTGGAATATTCATAGTTACTGTTGATTTTGAATTGTTCAGATATTGAAATTTGAATTATAGTACATAAAATTAAAATTTGAATACAAATTAAATATTTATTTTCTAAATACGATTAAAGTATCAATATTAAATATTTACTTTAATTATCCAACCAGGAATCCGAGTGTTACAATCGGAATACAATAATTTGTCTTTAAATTGGTAATATTTGAGCGTAGTAAAAGTTTCAATATATTCAATGCAGCATTTAATATTTGATTTAAGTCCTTATTATTGGAATTCAGTTGGAGTTCAAATTGTTCATATCTTATTTCCTACTAGGAATAAAAATGGAATTTCATTAGTTCTCCACAACAGGGAATTTCACATTTTCGAACATTTGAAACTTTTATTTCTCATTGACCAATTTCGTGATGTTCTATGAAATAAAGACTACAACCAATTTTGAGCTGAAAGTAATGGGATAAAATTCTGAACAAGAAACGTCCCCCTGCTTAATGAGACGCCAACGCCGTAATGAAAGTTTGGGAATACCTGACGGACAAATTAGTGAGAACAGCGAAAATTAAATAGATAATCAAGTAAATAATGCGGAAAGTAAATAATTTTAACAAAGTTTGGCAAAGCTTAGACATAATTTATTAGTATTCAATCAATGGGAATCATTACCATCACGAGACGTGAAACCTTCCTCCTGTAATTCGAGCACTGTAATTAATAGTCATGATTCCATTTTTGGTGGAAGGTATCACATCTCGCCACTGTAATTAGTTCAAATGAAGAAATTAAATTTATATTAAAGTGAAATTCAAATTCCTCTGCAGCGTCAAAAATTAAACTCTAATACCAAAATTCTTGAGAATTAGAACAGAGATGTAACTCCACTCCAAACTGTTTTCATTCTCACGATCATTTCGACCATTAACCTCTTTTATTCGAGGGGATAACATTCGGGAATAATGTCCAGCCAACATGACTCGAAATACCACGAAATGATTGTGAATTTCAAACCACGGTGCATCCTCTGTGATTACAGACCCCTCTCCTGAATTCCTCCTGCAATTTTGGCAGGAGGGTAGTGAGGTTCGGGTCCAATAAGAAAAGAGGAAATTAAATACCTGTACACCAAATATAAAAAAGAGTGAAGCTGGCTCGTAAATGCTTTGCCCGGTTTTATCGACACGCTGTCCCGCAGAGAGCGTTGCACTTTGTGCGGAAGGAATATATACTCTATATAAAGTGTATAATACGATATGGTAGTGTAGTACCTATAAAGGAAAGGTGGAACCAGCAGCCTCGCCTCGACGAGTCACAGCAGAACAGCATTTTCTTGGGAACGTAAACATTACTAGACGAACTATAATGCTGTATGGGTGTACTCACTCTTTGCGAAGTCGTAAACGTAAAAGAAGGGAAAGTAACCCAGTGTCTCGACGACAGCAAACCTCGTCTTACGTAATCTACAAGGCCTTAAAAGATGTCTCCAGGATCACCTACACGCAGTTATTGCCTCATGCTAAACCTACGCATCCCATTCTTCAAAGAAAAATTCTTTCTAAATGGTGAAATTGGATCAATGATAAGGTCGTTATGAAATTCGGTAAACCGGGGCAGTTGATACGTGGTCAAATTGTAATACTGGACGAATTTTGAGCCGATAGGGAGGACTTGGAAGAGAAGGTATATTCACGGCCAAGGTCGTGTATGTACGGAAAAAAGGAAGAGGCAAGTTTTGCGCTCACAGACTTAGTCAGTGAAAGGGTCAATGATTTATCGTTGACTGTTGGTAGCTCGAGGCCAATGAAGAAAGTAAAAGTGCTTTTTCTTGTGCGAGTACTTGGGCTCCGGCCAATTTACATGACCGTTTGTTATTTCTGATGTGTGTTTCAAGTTGAGCAGGTGGAATTTTTGCGATATGTATGAGTTTTTTTTTCCACAAGAAGTAATAATAATTAGAAAAAACTTACTTTTTCAAAGACTTATTTTATCATAAATCCTCTTGTGGAAATCGATAGAGAAACTCGTCCGTCGGTTGGAATTGGGCAACTCTACAAACATCGCTCCAGGGCTAATGGTTAACGATTCATGAATTTTATAATCATTACAACACAGATTTTTAGCGGTATTATCCTTTAGCTTTCCCAAAACTCGTCATCACGACTTGATACGCGCAATAGCAATACGAATGCCAATGGAGTTTGCCTCAGTTTTCCCTGTGGACGATATAAAACTTTTTTCAATCGCGATTATTTCCGAGATTGCATCAGTAGGTCTCGTAATGAGGACATAATTCGAGGTATAATCGATCGTTACGCTGACCGAGAAAGATATTAAAAATCAGGCCGGGATCGTGCAGCAATTGTATCAAGTAGTATCTATAAAACAGCAGTAGAACTCGCTGTAGCATTAACGATCTTTCTCGGGTCTCAATCCCTTTCAAAATGAACCGTTGCCTTTCAAAAGTGAATTGTTAGACCGGCAACTAAATAGCATCTTGTCCGTCTATCATATAGGCCGAATTGATGGCGCCAAAGGCGTGATTATCTGTTTCCTTTTCACAGGATTTAAATTATTATTATTATAGGCTGAACCTTGTTTCTTCTGAACCAAGTAAACGCTTCATTCATTGCTAAAGAATCCAATTAGATTTCAGGTTGCGTCAATGCGCGCGATTAGGCCTCCGTGAGGTGCTTAGTTCTGCAAATGATAGCTGATTAAGGCAGCGCGAGCATTTATGGTTAAAGTGCAAATGTGCATATGCAGATGTGTGAGTGTATGTGTGGGTAGTTATAAAAGTAATCAATTAAGTATTCTATTAAAATTTAATCTTTGGAAGATGAAATATTAAGAAATCTTCGGAATCTCTCAACCTTCTTGATTAACGATCAATGATGAAATTACTTTCGTTTTAAAAGCCTGTGGCTTGAATTTCAATATGGCTAAGTGGAAATTTACAACTGGCTTGGTACCATGTGAGTCCAGCACAGGGATTTCCGATAGTGAATCGGTACTGGCATTATTAAAGAAGTTAACTGGGAGTTGACAGTTGGTACTGGGGCGATACTTTGCCGTGCAAAACAAAAAATCGATAACTATATTTGGGATTTGCCCCTCCCCCCGATTCACAATTGTTTCTAATATATTTAAATGGAAAACAATTGAGATTTGGTTAACAAATCCCAAACGTAGTTACTGCTTTCTTGTTTTGCACGGCAGTACTGCAGAAACGGATTTGAATGCTGCGGGAAAAAATCTATCAAAACCACTATTTGAACATTAATTTCGGCAAGAGAATGGTCTTTCAAACCTTCCGCAAATAAAGGGTAGAAATGACAATATAAACTGCCTCCTCTTCGCTAAAATTAAGTACGACGGCGAATTGAAGAACGTATTTGGATTCAGCGCGTCAAATTCCGTGACTGGGGCCTCTGTTAGAACCAATTTGTGATTCCAAGGGAGTTGCATCAAAAAGGAACCCCTCTTGCTGAAAAGGAACTCAAAACGATGAATTTGTTCCAAAGGAGACTTCAGTTTTTGACCTCCAAAGGACAAATATATTTATCTTTGTACAAGTATTCAAGTTCTAAATGATACCAACTTTTATTTAATCCGTAACTTTAGCTAAACCCTAGTTTCTTCTGTGAAACTCCGGTTTGAAACTTAAACTCTTGGACCATTTAGAATCAAGAAATGATTTTCCTTCTCTCTAGTGAATGAGAATAAAAATGAAAAGCGTTTATCAAACTTTCAACGATATAACAATTTCGAAAAAACCTCTTTCTCATCCTAATGTGCAGATAAATATCACCCTGGCAGCTAAATAAATCATCCAAATTCCTTTTTAAAAGTTTTAAAATAGTTTGATAGCGGTCATTTAACAAAGCGTTTTTAAAAGATGCCTCCATGCCTATCCGCGAGTCCTAATTTATTTCCGCAAGAGGAAAGGAGACGTGACTGAGGATGACATTACTGAAGGTGATTAGATTAGTCAGACTAGTGCCACCGAAGAGTATTAATAAGCAAAGATCGAATCTTTCCTGGAGGGTAGGAGGGCCCCCATGAAGGTTGCAAGTCAAGGCTAGTCACTTTCACTCCCGCGCGCTCTCTTGGGAGCGCAGTTTCAGGACACTTCCCACCTTACTTTAGTATTTACTTACTTTTTCCACACGCCAACCACCGGGATACGTTTATTCCTTATAGACTTTATTATTTACTTTGGACTCTCTAGGTGGCTCGAAACCACATCTGGAATTACCTTTTTTTACCGCGCACGTGGTCAGGCGAGTCTACTATCGCTCTCCTCGTTCTGTCTTATTTTCTGGGTTTTTAAAATTCAAAATAGAAATCTTGCACTAGAAAAAGTTTTGCACTTTCTTAGAGAAATCGTGCTCGGAAGCAATTATAACCATACACATTAATTCCTTGACAAAAATGTACAATTTTTAGTTACAGCAAGGCATTAAAAGCTTCGTTTCAAAATGGCTCTTCTTTAAACCGCAGTTTGTTTAATATATATGGAATCTCACGGAAAGTCACCAATTTAGAATTATAGTTAATTTAATAGAAGACATACTACTCACCTAATTACTTAACAGTTTAAATGTTTTTAAGTTTGGGATTCAGAAACTTTTCAGCTGTATCAGGTCAAAGAACCTAACAGAAATTTTTTTTCTAGTATTATACTTTTAATGTTAATGTTATTTCAAGTTCTGCAATCAATGAATTCATCTTCCGTGTGAAGAATGTTTTGAAAAAAATTGAAAATATAATACACATTTTAAGAAATATAATTTATACGAAAAATCTTTTCGATATATTCAAGAGATTGCTTCAACAGATCCTCACTTCAAGTTCTCAGGAAATGAGAATGAGTGGTAACGTAATAAGCGTAGAAAATAATGATGAAAAAAATCGTTCTCTACACTCGGAGCAGTGACAATCTTTTTTCTCATGGAATAAAAATATCAAATCTTAAGCAAAATTAAGGATATGAATTTTATAAAAATAATAGTATCACTTCTTAAATAAAATAAAAAGTATTAGGAGTGTTCATTATATAATCTCACATGCTGGGTATTAAAAGGTAGAAAGCATAACACATTTGTGCAATTTTTATGTTGTCTTAATAAGGACTGTAAGTTTCATTTGAGTTGAATCTGAATTAATTTATAATGACTAACTAAAAAACAAAAAGTCAATCAGTGATTCACTCAGCCATATAATTTAACTATTTTTTTAGTTAAAAGTCTCTGAAATTTAGTCAATTTCCACCAATTTTTTTTAATCAATAATTTTTATGTTTTGTCGTTCGACTAAAAAATCAGCAGAGTTATTTTCAATAAAGTTTCAGTGAGCTTCCTTACTGCAGATTTATAGTTAAATCTTAATGAAATTTCAGTAGTTTTTTACTGAAAATTAGTTAGTTCTTACTACAATCGTGTTAAAGCAAGTATAGTCAGTCATCAATTTGACTGAATTTTAATCGACTAACACACTAACATTAGTTATACTTAACTGTTTGTCATATTTGATCAATTTAGATTTAGATAGTGTCAATATTTACAAACAATTTCATAATTAAATATTTGCAGCGAAAGTAAGTTCAATAACTGACCAAAGTATGATTGCTTTCTTTTCAAGTTCTTTAATTAATTGTAGGTATACGTTCACAGTGGACGTAAAATTAAAGATTTAGAATTCATTTATATTATTGATCCCCTGTCTCATGTGTCATATTTTTATCCCACTGAAACCACAAATTCTTAAAGCCTTATTTATGAATATTCGCGAGACTTATCCTAAAATAAATTTTAAAACATATTATTTATTTTTACGATAACAATATTCTTAAGAATCAATTAACTACATAATAGCCTGTTATGTGCTAAATTTTGAACCATCATTAATTTGTATGATTTAAGGTAAAAATGTTTTCTGAGGTGCAACTTTGAATACATTTCTTAAAATATGTATACCTTCTGCAATAAATACTCGTATGTATGTAAGATCAGTTTTTAAAGAATATCCCAGTAGAATAAATAAAATATTTAATTACGGCTATAAATTTATAGGAAAATTTTCAATTCTGTATCCTTTATTTCAGTGTGAAAGCCGAGATTAAGCATAAATAATATTGAGAAAAATATATTTATCAAGTAGCCAACAACTTATGTCTGTAATGAATTACAGCACATACTTGTCTGTTACAAGCACCTCCATATAATAAGGAAACCAGTTCCAAAGAGACATCCCACCAGTGCTTATACATTCTTTACTTTCGCCAAACCAGTCATCCAGACACATCTTATCCAGGCGTGACTACCATTTTAACTATTTGTTTAACTTTAAAAACCTGTATTTTACGAAACGACAAATGCTTCCAGAATTATCTCTGATATTTTCGCATCTCTCTGAAGAAATACTTTGTTAATAACTCCGCAATACTTTTAAGTAATATAATAATATATGATAACTGGGGTATGTTTTTAGAAATAATTTTTCTGTTCTAAGATTTGCAACAATCTGTTGAATTCCAATTGAGAAAGCTCGTTATTGATGGAGAAAAAAAGTTTTAATAGCACTGGTGTCTGGCAGAAATCAGTCAGTAATTTATATTTAATCAAAGATGATATAGTCTACAAAAATAGACTATGATCGGCCGGTTTTAATAGGAGACTAACTTGAATTTCTACTATCAATTCAATAGATTCTTATTTCAGAGGGAGTCTGTATTAAGCTAATGATTATTCAATATTCATTTATATTCTATACGGAACATATTTTGTCATATATTAGAAAGTGTCTTGAGTTAATATTAATAAAGAGTGTGATATTTTTGCTGACTACTGGTCATAATTATTTGTTAAAAGGACTGAGAGATTGAGTTAATAAAGTTGAAATAAGGACACTTCCGAACACGGAAAAAATTAGTATTGATTCAAGAAAACATCGGTACAAATACGGACGATACAATGTTTCCTTGATCCAAGAAATTGAAATGGAAATATCAGAATATTTTCAACAGTGTTAGCTTAAAACACTCTCTAATATATTCTTGATTAAATGCTAATTTCTTTTCCGTGAAGCAGTTCAGACACAAAAGTAATGCAATTTTACGAATGTGTCTTACTGAATTCGAAATTGCTATATACATTTTCCATAAATTTAATCAGTTTCACTTCAAATTGAAAGTTTCTCACTTGAAATTACAAATTTGTAATTAAAACTATGAAACTGTTTCGAAAATTACGAAACTGTAAACTAATAGGCTGTCGTTTGGGAATTTTACAAAACACGTAACTGCATGAAATTTTCTTCACATGTTTTGTAAAATTACGAAATAAGATTCCAACAGTTGTCCATCTTTTGACCGTTATGTTCTCCATGAGTCTACAAAAATTGTGAGGTAAAAATAAGAATTCTAATATCGTCAACCATCTTTTAATTCATTTATGTAATCTTTTCGCTGAGTTTTTGCGACTATTGTGCCATGGAGAATTGAGAACAATGCAACTATTTTAAGTAGGTGTGGGAGCTTTGAGGTGCGTGGGTATTTTACATGATGGCCTTATCACCTGTTCTTGTAGGAAATAATTTATTCGAATTCATTCACACAAAATGCGCAAGTATTAAAATGTGCTAAAAAATCACATCAAAACCTTGCACAATGGGTAGTTTTCATTTGTTACATAATTTAGTTGCCAACTGCTTGCAACTTCTTGATATCTTGGGCTTTTGTGTTGAGAAAAGTATGTGTATTGTAGAGTACTTGTTCTGCTTGTGTCAGAATGATAAACGGTTAGCCTTTTTTATTGTAAAAAAAATTGTTTAAACAATTTTTTATGCTCATGAAAAATATTTTATTCGTTGAAATTTATTTTTTATCTTTATCCTATCATTATCTTTGAAAAATGAGAGAATTCGTGTACTTCGTCATACATGTATTGGTTCTACTAATTGCATTCTCATTCATTCGTCTAGATTTTCAATCTCTAGTTTTTAATGGATCTTTACATTCCGGTGAATGTGGTAGCCACTCTAACTTTTGTGAGATTTGTCAAATCGAATTACCCTTCGATACACTTTTTTAGGGTCCCAAAATCAAAGTCAAGTTCTTTGACCATACTGTTAAAACTAGAAATCTCTTCATTTCAGTAATATTTCTTGCATTTCCTGTTCTTGAATAGGATAACCTCATTTTGTTATTTTCAATGTAAAACAAATGACTTTTAGATTCGACCAGTGATCTCATTTTATTAGCACTCGAGATTATTTTTTTCTGAGTCTTATTTTAATACCTGAAATTAGCTCTAAAATAATTCCCTGTTTTGACAGTGCAGGTTCATTCAACCCAAAATAAAAAAATGTAGAGCTTTTTTAAAACTAAAAAAAAAATTTCATAAGTTGCAGAAATTGTTTTCGATGGTTCTGGTAGGTGATAAAAAGACTTTCAAATCATTCGAATGACATTTTCAAATTCGATGAAAATTAAAAGTTATAGGTATGATTCTCAATTTTTGAAAATTTTCTGAAAATAATAAAAACTGTTTTTCCTAGTGAAATGTTTCGATTAGACCAAAATTCAAAAAAATTGTTAATTTTCAATATTGTGAAATTATTTTTTAGGAGAACCATAATGAATTATAATCATGATTTTAAGTAGATGTCAACAAGATTTACAAATTATCGTAATGACATTTTTCAAATAGACACAAATTTAAAAAGTCGTAGATAATTAATAATCAAGTAGATTATATTAGGATTTTTAAAAAATATAGTGCAATGATTTTTAATATCTTTTTCGAACTGACTACACATTTTTCAATTCTCTGACTTTTTTATTCGAAATTCAATCTCCAGAAAAATCCTTAAACATATCTACAATTGGCAAATACTGAATATTGCAGAAGTTTGTCATATTCGAAAAAAATTGAAATATTCATTATTTTCACAATACATTCTTAACAAATTAATGGATAACGCAAAATTATTATCGCTTTCGTGCTACTTTGAGAACAAATTTGTATCATGCGTTTTTGCATTTCTTTACAATTAAGAAAAGTTCTATAAATAACGAAAACAATATATTAAATTAATATTGCAAGATTTACAGTAGAATTATACGTCGGTCCGGGGCTGTTTACTTCGATCATGACAAAAAGTATAAACAAGCTAACCTAATTGTTGAACGCTTAGCATGAGTGTCGCAAGGAGAATGTAATCGCCAAAGCCGCAGTTGCATTAAGAACCTTCTTCACAGTCAAACAGAAAAACAATGTTCAGTTTCGCTTTATGACTATAGTTCATTTCTGGTTTGAATCACAGTTTTAGATTTAGATTACAATATTTATAGCGCGCCGTAGGTGCACTCAGTCTCGTATTATTAAATTAATTCAGATTAATAATATCATTCATATTGTACTATAATATATTTAATAACATATAATTATACATACGGCGGGCATATTTTTTATAAAAAAGACACAATAATCTTGTTTATATTCTAAAATATACATATTTATGAAGTTTGCATTAAACAAAATTAATGTAAAGAAACTCGAAAATTAGGTGTCCTCGATTCGCCTCATTTTGTGGTACGAAAAATAGGTGCTTCCTTATTACTCGATGGTAATAAAATGTAAAAGAGTTAAAGGAAGGGAACCTTTTAATAAATTGAATACAATGTTTCTAAACTCTTACCCAAAGAAATAGATGTTCCTCTGAAAGAAATAAAGCCAAGAATTCAATATTCAATGCAATCGAATGATGAGTTAACCCAACCATATTCCAATACTGGAGGAGGTAGAAGCTTGAATACAGAATGCGAAATCAAATCGACAATGCCGATCAACGGAAGGTTAGATGACCACAAGATGCGAAATGTGGATGTTGTCGACGACGCGACGCGTTGGTATTACACATTACCACTCTCAGGAGGAATTGCGTACGATTTCTCTGAATTAGAAAACGAAACATTTACCACTCGACTTTATTATGTTGTGCAACCGCATAAACTTTATAAAGAAATTTATAAAGATGAGTTCCAGTTTTATACGTGAATTCCAATTTACTTGCTCTTACACATACAATAAGAAATAAATAATATAATTATTTTGAACCACTCGAAGCTAGAAAATGTGGATTATGTCCGCTACATCATTGGTTACATATTTTTACACTACTCCAGTCTTATTCACATGTGCTTCTCGCCAGTACTCATTTCCTCGTCTTTCCTCTTACATATCACTCTCCTTAATTCAAAGCCTTAACTAATCGCTTTAACTTAACGCTTTCTACCAGAGCCTTAACTTATCCTTCTTACGATGTGCCTCGTGATTATTGCTCGCTTTATTTCTTCTATTTGTTTTCACCATTTCTATCTTTTGATCATATATATTTCCATTACAAAAATTATCCATTTTACATTTTTCTTAATTTCTATTACTAACAAAACTACCTGTTCCCCCCTCTTTCTCCTGTCTTCTATCCTTCTTCTTCTTTTGCAATTCCCTTAGCTAATTCACTCTCTCTCTCCCTTTCCTTTTTTTGTAGGATCTTTCCCATTATCATGCTTCCTTTATCTATAATCTCACAATCATTTAGCCAATGCTTTAATGTTGCTCTGCCTCGCGCATATGACATACACCTTCTTCCTTCCTGCTTATCCCAGTACTTATTCCACTCTTCTTTATTTCCAGATCTCACACGCGCAATCAATTTTTGAAATCCTCTGTCCCTTTTTTTTCTCCTAATATTTTGCTATTTTCTCTGCACTTATCCGCTAATATTCCTCATTATATTCAGCTTCTCTTATTTTATTTTCTATTCCTTGCTTGAAAACTTCTTTATCTCTTTCTATCAACTCTTGTTGTATCTTCATTCCCCTTCCATGCATTTTATTGACCATTTCCTTTGGACATTCACACCTACTCAGGTACCTTTTCATTTCTTTCATTCCATTAACCTCCCCTGTTCCATTTTCTCTTTCCTTTAAGCATGCCTTCACTATAGTTCTGTCCTTGATCTCCAGTAGTCTTTCTTCGTATATGCAAGCTCTGTTACCTGTGCCTATTTTTATTTTTCCCCTATCTACCTGCATGGCGTCCATCTGTCTAATCCCAGCGTCCATTTTATGTATCTTTCATGCAACCTTTCCACATCTTCATATTCTTTCCAACCCCATATCTCCACTCCATGCATTAGAACACTCAATACCAGCGCCTCAAACATCCTCATTCTTCTCTTGTAGTCTTCTTCAAACTATTTCTCCCCTATGCCCAATACCTTTCTCATTACTATGTCTGCTGTTTGAACTCTTTTCTTGACGTGATCCTTTGCATTTCTATTTTTTTCTTAATAAAAGTCCTAGATACGTAAACTCCTTGACTTCTTTAATCCTTTTTCCCCTCCACTCCCAATCCATTCTCCCTTTATTCCTACTTTGTTTTCGCCCGAAAACGAAAACCTTTGACTTAGCTACATTTGAAACCAATTTATTTCCTCCTAAATACTTCTCTAATCGTTTCATCATATTTCTCATAACCTCTTCATCTTTAGATACTACTACGGCGCCGCCCGCCTATGTCAACGTCCGAAATCTGTTTCCTCCTGTCACCAATCCTCCCTCTAACCCTTTCTTGAATTCTTCATCCATGTCCGCTATGAACACCGTAAGAAAGCGGGCTCAGCGAGCATACTAATCTTAATCTTATCTCCGTCCCGAATTTCTCTAAAGTCTCAGTCCCCACTTTTACCTTATCTCTCGTTGCTTTGTAAATTTTGCCTCACTCTCTCTATCAATCCTATTGTTACGGCATAACAATATATTTTTCCTAAAATCGGAACTGTTAACAGTTAGATTCTTTACATTTTTTATAAGATGGTAGACTTAAATTCCAACGTGACAATAACTAAGTTCAGCGACTTAAGAAGTAGGAAAAACCCAGGTTCTT
>JAUMHM010000086.1:9660866-9678763 GCA_032362435.1 Melikaiella ostensackeni
TATTTAATTCATCAGATTTTTTTATTTTCGTGTTTTTTTTCAATTCACTTAAATTCTTTTGAATTTGCCCTAAAATCTGTTCACTTCCACATAACTCAATTAAATGGAGATAATATGATTTTTAAATTAGAGATGCGAAATCTTAGTCCGAGATAGGAACTGAGGTAAAAAAACGATTTGATAGACCTGTTCATTGAGAGAATTGAATTTCAAATTAAATTTTCTGTTATGTACTTTTGAATGAATTCGTAATCTTGATTTAAAGCATAACTGCCCGAAAGAAATTTGGATTGTTACTACCGTTTTGTAAAGCTTGTACACTTTTATTGATAGCTAATAATTTTGATAATAACTTTTGTCTCTGCAATGGATCTATCAGTTTTTACCAAATTAATTATAAGTTCTGTTATCTATACTTTCCTCGATTATCGTACGAGACGTTTATTAGACAAGTCGCCAAGAATGGAACTTTCTTTTAGAAGATTGCGATATATTTGAGGTGTTATCTTCGTTTAGTATCAATTAAGTATATTAATAGAGTCTTCTACGATTAGATTTCTCTACTATTCCAACCTTAACATTTGCTTATCATTATCGCCGATCGAAATGTAAATACTTCTCTCCATCTGCTTACGAAGCTGTATGCAATCATAGCTTTAGAATTATGGAAATAAAGTGTAATGTTGTATATTTTTTGTACGTACGCCTGAATCAAGCATTTATTTCTTTCACCTTTCATTTCTTGATACAGATAAGAAGAAATCTTACAATTTTAATTTTTTTCGTCTAATTCTTTTCAACAGTATAATTTACTTTTAAACTATTATTTTCTTTTACAAATTGATAAATAATTGCTCTAATAATTATTTGTGATTGTTCTAGATGAAATATTTGATTTATTTATATGTAAACAATTTTAGGAAGGCTTCTTGCATGAACATCTCAGAGTTGAGTTGATTTTCCAGGATAAGAGATGACGATTTTGATATCCTGATTTTAGAGTCCATTAGCGCTGTAAAAAAGAAAAAATATTTTTAAAATATATTTATACATCATAGGAGAAATAATATTTTGTATAGATTATCAATGAAAAAAGTGCATTTCTAAATTGTAATAAATTAAAATGTTTTATAATCTCGAGATATAATTCCTTGTGATGAGCATGACTCAACAATATGAAATTGCATTGAAAAACTATAATTTTAATTTTATTTTTATTATTTTTATTATAATTATTTTAATTATGATGTAATTATAAAATACTAACCAGTGAGGAAGATCATCTGGATCCAAGCAACTTAGAGTTTCAGAATCAAAGAGCTTTCCATCGCCACAGGTGATAAGTCGTGGGTGACCTTCTACACAAGTGATTAATCTTCCACAGTCACCGGGTACTGGGAATCTGAAATCCGATATTAAAGGCTAAATTGAAATTTCATCTCCTTGTTCTATATTATGCAGAAATTTTTACATAAGTACCTAGATATATTATAATGTAAAATAAATGAAGCAGAAGTTTTTTAAAATCTTTAAATCATCAAATGAAATATAAAATGATAAAAAATCTTTGAACTAGACTAAAATATTTGTACAATTTTTCAGTAAATAAGTTTCTGTAACATTGTCCGCTTGGACTTGTGAATTTTTAGAGGCTTCTTGTTTGATCACCAAAGTTGAGTAGCGTTTGGCTTGCTTATACTTAGATGGGCGTTTTCATACTAGATGACGAACTCTAATGGCAATAATAATTTGCGCTTTCTTTTAGAGTGTGAACGATAAAAAAAGTCAAATTTTTTGCAGAACCTTTCCATATGCCAGTTCATTTTTGTGGCAGAGTATTTTGATGCAGATTTCCAGATCATAATAAAATTTTGCGGATCAAAATGATACTTCTTTTATACTATGTTTATTTCAATCCGTCTTTTCATTAGTTTTTTACTGTGTAACTCATTTTTTATTTTTATTTTCGTAAATAAACTTTCCAATTGTGAAAAAGTTACAACAAACTAAATATCGTAAATAAAATTATTTAATAGCTAGTACGTTTTATTTAAATAAAAAGGTTTTGAATACTAGTTTCATACAAGGAAGAATAAATTTATTAATTTAACCGAGCGATATTAAGACCAATCGCGGAAAGCAGGCGTCCCCTGGGAGATGATGGCGATTTCAGGATGAGAAAGAACATCAACATCCAGATTCCACCCAAGCCCCAAGATCTGGCTGAAATGGATGCCGTCCTTCATGAGGATCTTTCGGAGGAGTTCGACCTCTAGACCATCACTTATTTATTTCATGATGCGCCGAGAGCTTTGGCCAATTCAAATCGAAGAGTAAAGTCGACGATGGATCAAAAGACCAAAAGGTGCTTGCAACAACTAAACAAGAAGATTGGTTGCGCAAGACAGAATGCGTCCCATATTCAGTGTGTGATTGACTACGCAACGTTTGGTAAGCCGTTTAGGGAAAGGTTCCAAAAGTTCGCTCACGAACAAGTCAAAGCTGCTAACGATCAAGCAGCACATTGTTGACAAAATACGGATGTTATCTGACGCCAGGAGGAGAGTACAGAAGAGGGAGGGATGGGTCAGGGAGAATCAACAGTTTCTCGCTGACCCATCGCGCCTCTTCCGCGATCTCCCTGTTTCTGTCAATAATCCGCCTACGTCCGAGGAGATCGAGACTTTTTGGAGAGAAATTTACGAGGTTGAACACCCACTACATGAAGACACTGAGAACATAATGCGTTTCAAGGAGCTGTGCGACAACCCCATAACGCCCGAGGAACAATGCCGACCAATCACTGCCGAAGATGTGAAGAAGGCTCTGAGGAGCACGAAGAACTTCTCTGCTGACGGAGAGAATGGTATCAAGAACTTCTGGTGGAAGAATTTTACTTCTATACACCAACATCTGGCCCGCATCTTCACCTCATATTCAAAGTCGAAGACGCCCATTCCGCATTGGCTGGTGTTAGGACACACTGTACTTCTACCGAACAAAGATGACTTGTCCAACCCAAGGAACTACAGGCCAATAGCTTGCTTGAACACGCTGTATATGATCTTCACAGCTATCCTGAACGACAGGATTATTCGAACAATTTGACTTGTGTAGAGAGAGATTTACGAACAACGTTGATTAAAAAGAGGCGTAGCAGACTGTCGGGAGAACCTGCTAATCAACAGGAGCGCCTGCAAAACACTGCTTTCTGCAATCGCAATTTATCGATGGACTGGATTGATTACCACAAAGCTTTTGATTTGGCCTCCCATAGACTTATCATCTGTCTGTTGGAGAGCTAGAAGATATATCCACACATAGTCGGATGCGTAGAGAGATTGATGCCCTTTTGCAAAACCAGATTTACTTTCTCATCTGGAAAACATCATGTGACAACTAACAGCGTCACATTCCAGAAAGGCATCTTTCAGAGTGACACCAAGAGCCCTCTTCTTTTTTGCATCACACTTTTGCCGTTATCTTTCGCACTATGCAATTCTCTTGGGTACCTCTGCGACGAGCCTCGTTATCACGAGCATAAGGTCACTCATGTATTTTATATGGATGACCTGAAGGTTTATGTATCTGAAGCAGAGCAGATTAAGCATGCTCTGAGGATCGTTGAGGGGTACGCACGAGAAATTGGTATGGACATTGGACTGGACAAATGTGCCAAGATTCATCTGAAACGAGGACGACTTGCTGGCGTGTCTCAGAGCCGCATTCAGGATATAACATCAGTGAAGGAGGCTCTCTGAAGCAGATAAAAGCGTCTTTTTCGACAGATTTGGTCTCCCAATCTGTCGTCGTTGGACAAGATATCTGCGACTAATATTCTTCTGTTCCAGTTCTACTCTATCCGTTTGGGGTGGTCCCATGAACGAAGCACGAGTTCACGGCCGTCGACATCGCCATGCGTAAGATCATGCATATGAAGAGGAGCTTGCATATCAACTCGTCATCAAACATTCGGCACTCAAACACAATTTGTCGCTCTTACGGTGTTGGCCGCGACCTGCCCTGCCGAACGCTCCGAAGGAGATAGAGTCAATTGTCAAGAACGAGAAGTGCCAAATTTACTGGAACTACAAGTTCTCGACAATAGTCCCTGTTGCATACTCGAGGCCTGGCATTGTTCTTCTTGACTTCGAGAAACGAACTACGTTCGTGATCAAATTCTCGGCTCCGATCGACTGCAACATTACGGTCAAGGAGAATAAAGAGCAAGACAGGTCAATACCTCTCCTGCTTCTTCTTCTCCTTGACCTGAAAAGGGAGCTGCGGCAAAGGTTCGAAGAATATTTGGTTAAAATGGTTTTCCTTGTGATCGGCGCTCTCGGAGGTGCGAAGCCATCACTGGTCGCTCCCAGGGGGACACTGCGGTGGTTTTTTGACCAGTTTTTTATCTATATATAATAAGGAGAAGAAGCAAAACAAGCTAAACAATTACATTAAATTAAACATTGTGATAATTATTGTAATGTTGTATCACTAAACAATAGGCATATAAACTTGGAAAACTTAAGGATACTTTCGACGTACACTGTAACATTTAAAATTATTCGAATTTTCCTGTTGAATTTTGAGATCAAAGGGCAATAAACCTTAACTCACCCTGGATAAATTTTGAAGGAGAAACCTAACGGTAAATTAGAAGAGAAGGGTAAATTTTCAAAAATAAAATAAAAATGCAAGAAAAAAGACAGCATTGAAAAATCCAAGTTTTTGATCATTTGGAGTTTTTTTAATATGTTCTTCTTCATTCATAACTGGGCTAGTCGGCCCCTACTTAGCGGCTAGTCTGTTACTATAGTTAGCAGACAGCCTTGCCCTACGTATCCAGACTGATTAAAATCTGCTTATTCCATGCAAAGCTTATGAACGCTAGATCTGGGCCAGACTATACCATCCTAATTAGGCGGTCTATAAAAGAAATTCAAATCTAAGACGCACCCGACATTACAGATTGATATGAAACATTCCTATGCAGGGCTGACTTAAAGAGCTTATAGCCTTACTTGGCTTAGCATAAATTTGAATACATGTATCTTACCTTGGGAATGGCCAGAATTTGGCGGCAGCAGTGCGTGCGGGTACTTTCGAAGGACACTTAAACCCTACAATGGCCTCTGGGTTGCAGTGTGGGATAAGCTGATCGGGCCAGACACACGTGTGACTCTTGGGGTCGTAGGCCAAACCAGCATCGCAATGTTCCTGAAGTGGTTGTCCATGTACGCACTTAATGTAAGTTGTACTGCAGGAATCGCTGTCAGGATACAGACCAAACTGATATTCACATCCGGGTGTACTTAAAGGAGTCACTAAACAAAAAAATGTATTCAAATTATATATTACTTTATAAAAAAAGAATCCGCTGTTTAAAAGTGTTACTCAGTTTGAAGGGTAGTTTACTGAAGAGTATTAATTTCCAAATCATTTTAAAGCATTACATGACATTTCAGAGTAGTCTAGAATATTCTACAATATTCCAGAATGAGAGAGTAATCTAGAACATTCCGGCACAATCTAAAACATTCCGCAATATACAAGGACATTCCAACGAGTGGACCGCAAATGGACAGGGTGCGATTATTGGAACGGGTATTAGGGAGTAAAAAATATTTTATAAGTTTTGGGAAAAAAAATTTTATTAAAAATTTAGTGTAAATAAGTTCTTCAGGTACAATGTGCCTGAACGTTTCGACCCTCTGTGCAAGAGGCAGAATTGAAGTGAAAATATAGAAGACAATCATATAAAAAGCATTATGGAAATGCGAAGCAACTTTTGGCGCAGAAGGTACTCGAAAGTTTCGTCTACTGCCAATTTGTAATTATTATTATAATTATTAATTATAAAACTGGTAAAAATTGTGTTGCTTTCTAACGCCCATTTCATCAACAACAACATTTCAAAATATTCGAATATGTGCCAAGAATTTCAAAATACCTGAAACTTAATTCTGCGTTTTCTAGAATTCACTAGCCGTATTCTCCAATGCTTGTTTGAGTTCATATGCATTTTAGAGTATTGCGGAAACTTTCTAAAATTTTTTTAAATTTTTTGCAAAATATTTATTATACGCAATTGATTTTCATATCTATTTTTCCAAAATTTATTTTTGTGTGACTCTGAGCTACCATTTAAAAAAATGGTATTTAGCTAAGTCTATTAAAACCGGAGATATTTGAGTTTGAACTTTGCCCGGGTCTACTGGATCCGTTCTAGGTGGAATGGAAAAATTCGAGGTTCTAGCACTTAAGGGTTAAAAATAAGAAAATTTAGCTGTTTCGCCTCCGTTATCTATTTTTTCTCTTTTGTTTTACATTTATAAAGAAAATATTTTTATGAAATCTTATAAAATGAATGAATTGCTATGAAAATAATTTCAGATATTTGTGACAATTAGCGTACAAATTTTCCATAAAAGCAATTAGTTACTTCAAGACGAGAAAAATGACAAATAATTAGATTCAGATTCAAGAGAATGTTTCTTTGTCTAAAGTGCAATAGTGATTTCCTGATAGTATAAAATTATGCAATAAAGAGAGAAGAAAGGATTGAATGGACAATGTACGAGAAACAGATTATGGAGCTCAGAGAAAGCTTGTTGAAACATTAAGTTTTATTAAGTGTAACTCGAAGGCATTTTAGAACTCTCTAGTATTACAAGATGTAATGAATGTAAATTACAAGAAAATTTCTCAGTTCTATGATGTTGAACAATTGACTAGACGTAACGTGTTCACTGTTTTATGTTATTTTCCATGAATTTTTCTTTAACTTGTATAGTAAACTATAATATGTATTATTTACCCTTACAATATTTTAAATAAATATTGTCTTGTACCCAGTAGATCTGCAATTATTGTTATTGAATTTTGAACGAGAAACCAAGGAATGAATTAAAAAAATATATTTTCTCTTTCGCTTTACAAAACATTCGTCATTTTTATTCAACGTTAATATTTTATACCTTATTTTAATGCTTAAAAGATTATGTACAATTTCGCTCAGAACGTTTTTATGTAAAGTTTCTTATTTATGATTATTTCATTTCGCGGATTGAACAATATATTTGATAATGAAAAATGAAAACATACCAAATAGAATTATAAGAAATCTTGTAAGAAACAGACTGAGCTATTGTTGATTAAAATTGATCGTTTTAATTCAAATTATTCGTTTTAGAAGTGTTTAAATTGTTCAATTTCGAACACTTAATATGAGTTAAAGTGAAAAATTAATTGAATTTAAATATAAATACAGGACGAAGGAAAGGTAAGATACTCATATTGAACATTCTTTTTGTAATATACAAAACTGTAATATTCCATATCCATGTAGATTGTACATTGAGAAAACTGTTTTCTTGAATCAACAACATTTTTCTTGAAATTTGTGCAACCAATTTTTCTTAACCCAAGAAAATTTTTCTTATTTCAGCAAAACTTTTTTTCAACTCAACGAAAACTCAATTTTTGATCAATTAACCAAATTTTTGTTGAAACAACCAACATTTTTGTAAGCCAAAATAAAAATTTTGGTTGCACGAATGCCAACAAAATGTTTTTTGTTGATTTAACAACACAATTACCTCAGTAAAGAAACATGAATTGCTTTATTTTAAATTTTTTAAAAACATGACTTGGAAGAACAACGTATTTTAATTCTTAATATCAATCTTTCTCGGTTACTTGGAATTGAGGCAACATATCTAGTCTCAATATTTGGAATATTAAGAAAATTGTCATATTTTTCTGCATCAGTGGTAGTGAAAGTAAATGTCTATCCGGTCATTGATCAAATTAAAATTGGGAATGATTGACATAATGTTTATTATAATTCGATATACGTACGATCAGGCTTGCGATGACCGCAGTTAACAGCCCAGTTATAGTTGCAGTGGTTGTGAATGTTGCCATGACCGTCGAAGAGGAGGCCATTCTCGCAGTGTTCCAGAGTCAAACTTCCATTCGTACAAAGGAAGAAAGAATTGCAATCATCTGGATGTGGGTATGCCTGTTCGCCATATATCTCAGGACAATTTGGTGCTCCTAAGAGTACTGGTCCATGTCCAGGAATTGACAAACTGGAGACTTAAAATATATATATACATTTCTCAATATATTTGGATAAATGACGTTTCTAATAGCAGGTAATCCAAATTGTCTGGACTATTCCGCAAAAACTTGAAATAACATTAAATACTTTTTAGTCGAATATGCGCAGCAAAAAGAAGACATATACTTGTAATTTTTTATTGTTCTCCATAATTCACTGTAACTTCTGATAGAATTGACATACCAGCATGATGTGTTTTCATTAATGCAGGTAATAATAGTCGAAGTGACATAGGCACATCGATATTTCCGTTTATCAATCGCAGCCAAGTAGAAACTCCAAAATATTATATCGAAATTTGATTTTTCTATCTATATCGGATATTTCGGTTATTTATTGACTGATTTTTATAAAACATTTTGGAGTCAATAAAAAATCAGTTAAAATAAGTTGTTTGTGTGAAACTTACGCATAATTTGTATACTGTTTTCGCAAAGTGCCGTAGTGAGGTTACAAAAAGCGCATACAGTCGATATTTTTGAAACCTCATGAATCTATGCATTTTCATGCGCTGATTGCGAAAATAGCAACAAAAATACCATGGAAATGGTAAATGTGGGTCTGAATAGGAACATGACCTTACCCCTTTTCCAGTAGCCTCTCTTTTCATTGTGGGAAAAGTGAAAGTACTATACCATTTTCAGCAGTCCCCTTTCATCTCGAAGGGTAGAAAGTAAGGGAAATTCTAAAGGGTAGCGTATTTGTTAAAGGGGCTATATTGGAAAAAGGTAGGGTTGAGTGGAAACACAGCCTTTCCCTTTTCCAGGAGCCCGTTTTCCATTTCCATTTTATAATGCAGATAATGATAGCCTTAGTGACATAGGCATATAAAGATTTGCACCTGCAAATTTAAAAACAGAGCAATCAATAATTTATTTAGTAGCAATGTATATTGTTATTAATTTAATGGCAATATAACACGTGTAACAAGAACATTAACATGATTAGTACATAAAATGTAAAATTACAAAAACAGAAGAATCAATAATTATTACTTTAATTGCAATGAACAGAAAAGGATCAACAGTGTTTCAAATAAACAAATACATATAACATATCAAATCAGAAGTTGATGAAATGATATGCTAAAATAGACTTATTCAGGAGTGAGTTGCGCGTTGAAAGAACATGGGATCACTATTTTAAAACATTCATTCATTTAGGTTTGAAAATTCAAATTCACATTGGATTTAGTATCATTCGAAGTTGCGATATAGTTTATCTGAAAGAAAGAGAAGTTATTAGTTTTAAAATCTATGTAAGCCTTATATATTCTGAACGTTATAATAAGTGTATCTACGAAAGAAACCTGCAAAAGAAATTCAAAAAGGAATAAAAGAAAGTAATTTTTTGTAAAATTAATAATAAAATAAATTCAAGTGATTATATATCGGATGCACTAAAGTTTACTCTGCCGTATGTATACTCGTATTATGCACTGAAAGGCATGAAATATTTTTTTTTTTAAGTGGAATACGCTAGGCATAAAAAATTTACTGTAGTGTAGAAAATAAGATTTTTTTCGCATTATTGGTATAAAATATTCTACATTCTATATTGAATACGTTACTAATATAGTAGTGAAGTTTAATAATAAAATTGATAATTCTTAATATTTCAGAATAAAAATTTGCAATTGAATATATGGTATTTAGTAAAAATAAAATAGAATCAATCAGCGTACTTGGCAGTGTTTCCTGTCTGAAAATTATATTTAAAAATCGAAGAGAAGAGGGACATGGGAGGATATTCAAAATAACATATATAACAAACTTTAATTTCATATTATAAACATAAAAATGATGTATAATATAATAATGTGGAATGCGATGTTTGATTTTATTTAATTTCTACTAAATATATTCAATTGCATAATTTTATTCTGGTATTTTAAGAATTATCAATTTTGCTATTAAATTTCAATACTATACTAATAATGTATATAATATACAATGTACAATATTTTATACTAGTAATGTGAAAAAATCTTTTTTTCCACATTAGAGTGAATTTTTTATGCCTAACGTACTCGACATTTTTTTCATAATTTTTTTTAGACATTCGACATGATTATTCGAGGGCTAAAAAAAGAGAGAATTTGAAAAATAGATTTCAGGAATCAAATTTTGAATTTAATTCCAAAATTCAGTGTAGAAGACACTTTGTATTTTTTGTAATGCAGTTTAACAGTATTGCATTTCCTGTTAATATTTCCTTTGGTACAGACCGAAGAAGTATGAATGAAGCAACTGGCGCCACGTTCACGTTCAACGAATGAATATTAAATACAGTGACGAAAAAAGTCAGCCGTCGGCTATCCACTGTGCATAATGAATAGCGAATTCCAGTAAAGGTAAAACGCAAAGAGACTTTAGAGTACTATAACGGTGGACATAATTTACGTAAGATATATTAAATCTTTGAAAAGGTCAAGACAAAATGTTTGTTAAATAACTACCTTGTAATATCCTCATTGTGAATGGTAAAAAATTAAATATTCATGGAGATCAAGTATTCATTTTATTTATTTATTTCATTGATATTGATCAAATATTACAATTTAAAATTTCAGTTTGAAGTGTTATATCTGCAAACTCTATGGATTGTACGATATAAGCATGAAAATAAAAAATAATTTAACTTACTAACTATAAAAGCTTCTTTTGATAAATTTTTCCCTTTTTGAGAATATATCGATGTCTTTCTGCTTTATAGGGGTGTGCACAATTTTTAAAAATCCTACCCTACCTGAAAACTTGAAAGTCCAAAAACCTAAACCGGCCCGAATGTTCCATTGAAAAATTCTCTAAAATTTGCGGTAATTTTCGGTAACTTTGCCGGTAATTTCTAACAGCTTATCATAATTACTGAAGATTTCCGGAAATTTTTGGAAAGTTTTAGATTGAAGTTTCTGGACAGTGTCCTGTCAAAAAATAGTCAAGAAAAAATTTTGTAGATATAATTTAGGCGAACAATTTTGTCCCGAAATATTTTATTGTATCTTGTGTCGTTTTTCCAAATATTAAAACTTTTTATTTTTAGTGTTATTTTTACGATTAAAATGACAAGTTTAATTTTTTTATCACTTTTTCAGTATTTAAAAAATGTGTTTTTTATAGTAAAACTTTTTTTGTTAACATAATTGAAAAAGTAGTTGCAGGAACATAAAAGACTCCTTAATTGGAGACGAATTGATTGACCTATAATATTAATCCATTTTATTGAAAAATAAGGAAGTTATGGTCATTTATACTATTTGAAGAATCGTTTTCTTATAGTAAAACGGTTTTCAGCAACATAAGATTCTTCGATTCGAGACGAATCAATTGTCCAATATTATTCAATTTTATTGCAGAGTAGGGAAGTTATGATTATTCATAATATTTGAAGAATATGTTCCTTACAGTAAACCTTGTGTCATTGGAGCAATTCAAAGTTGATGTAAGAAAAGAAAAGAATACTTGATTCATAACTCAAATAATCATTCAATCTTTCTCTATGAGGAAGCAAATATATTTGCTAATTAATCGTAATGAGGAAGCAAAGTGCTCATCAAATGAGCGCCATGCAATTATAAATACAAGCAAAGTGGAAACACCCGAGATCGAATTCACAGCTAGTTTAAAATGTTGTTGAGGGATGTAAATAAACTTCGACTAAGACGAAAGAACAAAAAATTGAATTAAATTCTGAAGTGTAATGTTAATCATTTATTTAAAAACCGCTGTAAAGTAGTTTGAGCACATTCATTATATAGTGTATGTAATCATTTCATGATCACTGTGCTTCCTCATAGAGGATTATTTTGTTCTGAAGATATAATTCTTTGACAACAATCGGACTGATTTATTTTCTATGATCATAGTAAAAGACTGCTATGATCAACTCCTTTATTAAATGAGAACGCAATACCTGAAAATGATAATTAATTCAATATTCATTTACTTATGAAGTTTAGATTGGTAGTAAAAGTTATATTTTCTTATTTTTTTTTTTTGTTGGCAAATATGAGGAAATTTCAATTTTTAATTCCAGCATCTTTATCAATTTCCAAGAGCCTTCTATAATTTTAATATTACAGGTACTACCCGAATATATAATTCTTTAAAAGATTTATTGAGTCAGGGGGGTTGAAAAGGGTTTTTGGATTGTAACAGGAGTCTAAGAGGATGGAAAAGGGGATTTTGGATTTCTAAAGAAATCTGAGGGGTTTGAAGTGGGAATTTTGGGTTGCAAAAGGAGACTCAGGGGGTGTAAAAAGAGATTTTGGATATCAAAAGGAGTTTTAGAGGACGGAAAACAGGATTATGTATTGTAGAAGGAGTCTAATGGGATGGAAAAGGCGATATCTCCAGCGTTTTTTTATTATTTATTGTTTATTTTTCAAAGGTCATAGGAGGTTTTTATGTAGTTCAATAGACTGATTTCACCCAAACGAATGAATTAAATACTTAAAATATTGATGTATTTCAAAAATTGGTAATTTTTATCCTTTAACCGTTAAACAAAGTCACAAGTCTGTATGTATCATAATTGTATTTTGTCATACAGGCCCGTTAAATACATCAGTCGATTTGTGTCATCATAACGAATAAATTTAGTAATACAATATTGGTATATTCCCAAAATTAAGAAAGTTTTTTTCTCAAAAACGTTAGCAAAATTTTCAAATCTGTGCATATCATAACTTTATTTGGCCATAGAGTGCTTCTAAATACATCAATCAATTCATGTTATCAGAATGAACAAATTTGATACTTACTTTGTTGCTATATTCATAATATTTTGGAGATAGCTATAAACATTGTATTGAATTATATCAATTAAATACAGCCCCGTGTTTGAAAAAATTCGGTTTACGGAGCCTAGTAGTACTACCAATACTGTGATACAAATTCTTGAAATTTCGAATTTCTCAAATTCATTTTCTGTCATTCTTACGAAATTTAATTATTGAACCTCAATCTTCTTTTCCCCTAATATAATCAAAATTTTAAAATAATTCACATCTAAAACGATTTTTGAGAAAAATATAAAATCGAAAAAAAATGTATTATTACCTAATCCGGCTCTAAGCTTGCGTCACATTATTAATAAAATTTTGTGAGTAAACGAAGGTGTGAAAATTAAAAGTAACTTTCAGCCACACTGTTCAATGTTGACCTTCAAAAGAAGACCGAATTCGGTGTTGTTTTGTGTTGCAACAAAATTAAGACACGAAAACAAATGAAGCCACAATGAAAATTTTCAATGTTCAAGGTCAGATGAAAAAAAATCACACTGTTTTCTATTATTAACAGTTTTTTATTGTAACTAACAAAAATATCTTGAACATTACAGCAACAAAATTTAATTTTTAATTCTACTCTGATCTCAGTAAAGATGGTAGTCCCCTATTTGCTGGTCCAGAAAAATTTGGACAACTTGCGTGACATTATATCATAGGTCGAACCGATGTAACCATATGGCGACATGGAGGCAGACCGCGACAGTGAAAGCGGTTCGTGGCCTAAGAATTCCTGCTTGTTTCGTAACAGCTACAAATACCGGACTTGCGTGCCACCCCACAGACAGGAAGAAACTGTCCTGCATGGGGGATGCACGAAAATGCGCCAGTAGTTACGGACATTACTTGCCGAACGTACGCCAATTCAAATCCGTGCTCACTTCTCAAATTTTACAGTTATCAGACTCGTAAGTCTCAGTTGCTCGACCGGAGTTTATGAATCTCGTTTCTTCCGAGCAGTTATTCAGATTATATTTATATAAAAATGTGCCTTTCGCAAATTGTCTATAGTAAAACGTCGTTACAATTCGCACTGAAAGTTGACTTTCATCATTCTTTGTGATTTCGAGATATTTATTTATATATCTATTTACTTGTTAATTTCCTTTACTTTTTCATTTCTTCATTTATTCATCAATATAATAAAACGCAACATTATTTGTCTATTATTAGTTAAAACAGTTAACTGAGAAACAAGTTTCCCTATATCTGTTATTCAAATTTCCAAATTCCTATATCTGCTTGCAGGAACATTTATAAAAATGTTACCATATGCTTAAAGCCAAAACGATATTTTCAAGACAAAAATAAAAGGCTTAGAAACAGTTATAAAATATTAATAAGCCGTATAAGCAGATTCTCAAAGAGTTTCGAAAAAATAGTACAAAAATAGAAAATGAATATAAGTTCGTAATTACGTGAAAATAATGTATATAAAAAATTATTAGTTTTTATTTTGTTCTTTTGCTGTCATAATTTTAGTATTTTTTATTGGAATATGAATGTTGAAGTCTTAGAAACAGGAAGGAGACCCGGAAGTGCACGCAACCTACTCACCACTGGAAAATACGGCCGCCAGAACCAATAGGGTCACTCTCCTTAGATGGCTCATGCTTCAGTCTGTGTTGTACGGACAGTAACTACTGAAGTTGGTACCTGGACCGATGGGACGAGTAGCGACGGCCGCCAGAGTTGCTCCCTTCACTGAGGGGGTCTCAGAGACCCCACCCTGACACCTCCGCTTTTACGCTAATAGCATTCTCTCCAGACTTCGGCTCCTAAACGAAGCCGCTCGAGCAATGTCATCGTGTAATTCAAATCTTGATCTAGCAATCAGTAATAGTGATGTCATGGAACAGGATCAATTCTATTATCCATGATTGCTGAGAAATGGCTCTTAAATTAAAAAGACTGCTCAGTACTCACTTCCTAAGAGAATTTTTGATTTATTTTTCAACGAATGCTTTAGCTTATAGGTAGTAAATTGTGAATGATTGTTTTGCATGGGATTGGATTATTTACAGTTGCAGCGCTTTATGGAGGCGATATATCGGAAAGATTAATTGCAGAAATATTGATATTATAACACTGTAAAAACAAAGAATTATTTCAGGTCTCATTCCAAGTATTAAAATAAGACTCAGAAGAAACAGTCCCAAGTGGTGCTAAAATGAGACCACTGGTCGGAACTCAGAGTCATTTGTTTCACATTAAAAATAACAGCATGAAGTTATCCTATTCAAAAATAGAACACGCAAAAAACTATACCGTAATAAAAGAGATCTCTAATTTTTACAGCGAAAGCTTCTACTTTCAAAACAATGTACACGATTTAAGACTATTTCAAAAGATTGAAAGGAATTTCGAGGGATTTCAAAGATTAAGAAATATTTCGATAGATATCACGAGATTTGACCGAATTTCAAAGATTTTTAGAGATTTCTAAACAGTTGAACGGTTGGGTGCAATAACGGTTTCCTTTCATTTTTAGAACTCACTTATTACATTCTCATCCTAATGAGAAGGTATTGGTTTTATGTAAAAATTTAAGATCGCCAGTAGTTTTCATCAAATCTCCATATTTTGGAACTCCTGACTGAGAAAAAATGGTTTTTATGAGGGTGGCTGTCTGTCTGTAGTAGTAGTAGTAGTTGTAGTCTGTCTGTCTGTAGGTACGATAACTTTCGAAAGAATTATGGGATTGAATTGTTCTTTGACATACTTTTTCAAGGCCCATAATTAAAGGTCAAGTTCGTTAATCAGCCTTCTTCGCCCAACGATTGTGATTTCACCTCATCAAAAATTCTAATGGAAAATCAAAAATTGAAATTTTCAGCCAATTGTCATGAGATACTGAAAAAGGTTAAGAACAAACATTATTTATCTCAGAAGGATCTCCAAACTTTATTCAGAACATTTCTTAATAAGACGCCTGGTTTTTGCTTTAATCGCAAAAAACGTTATTGAAAATAAAAAATTCAATTTTTCAGCTAAGCTATGCAACATACATGCGAAAAATGTCAGCGAGCAAAATTGTTCATCTCAGGATTCTCAAAAAATCAAAAATTTCATTTTCCGGCCAAACTATGCGACATACGAAAAAGAGTTTAAAGAATAAATTTTTGCCTTTCAGAAGAGCGACAAAATCGTTTCAAAATTTTTTCTAATAAAACTCACGGTTTTCCTCTTGAACATAAAAAATGCTATTGAAAAGTCGCAAATTATAATTATCAGCCAAGCAACGCGAAATACAAAAAAAAATCATAAGAAAATTGTTCCTTTTAGAAAGGTCTGCAAAATCTCTGTCATACATTTTTCTATAGAAGTCACCATTTTTTTATTAAACTTTGAAAATGTTATCGACAAATCAAAATTTGAAAACTTTTGTAATTATATAATTTACTAGAGAATTATATAAATAAATATAAAAAATCGGGCGCGAGGATTGTAATGAGAATGTGTTTCTTAAGGCTGATAAAGCCTTGAGTAAATTAATTTTCTTTTTAATCTAAAATCAAAACGAGTTTAACAATCTCTTGTAAAGGTTTCGACAGTTTTTTAATATTTGCAAGTAATCTTCTATTTATGCTTTACACTGTGAACTAAGCTGAGCACAAAATGTGAGGACCGAAAGAAACTGAGAGCGTAGCGTGAGATACACTATCAAGCGCGAAGCGCGACATCAGACAGACACACGCCCTCGGCGAGCTCAAACTTGAGAGCAAAGCAAGCTGCGCGCGATGAGAATGCGCGATTAAATTTTTTTGAATTTGTTTTGCACATAACTTCCTGTGGAACAAATGACAAGTAAATTACTTATAAGAATGCAAGAAACCGTTACTTCACCCAATCAGTCAATTCCAAATATTTCGAAAAATTGCAAGAAATTTCGCAATATATTTCAAGGGATTTCAAAAAAATTCATTAGATTTCATGGAATTTCCAATGATTTTGCGGGATTTTAGGATATTTTAAAGATTTAATAGGGTCACAGAATAAACAAAACTTAAAATGTATGCAGATAAATTTTTGAATGGTTAAAAATTAAACGAATTTCGGCGACAGTTCTACCAATGTTATATGAATAATTCTGATGTCGTTTAACTACCTCACGGTGGAGTAAGTTAATTGGGGTAGAACGTAGAATTAATAACAAAAAACAGATGGAAATCGCTATTTTGCTCCAGTTTAATGAACTCAAATGACGGTAGACAGCGCTGCCGTCTAAATTTTCGATAGTTTTCGAATAAAAGTTGAGGCAAAAGCAAACGAAAGATTACCCAGGCATGTTTAAAATCACGAAATTATCTCCGCTTCACGTGAAGTTTAACCGGCAAGGTTAATTTTTGTTGCAGCGAATATTTCACCTGGAATTGATGTAAACTTCATCTTTTGTTTCTTCTGTGATTTTAAAAGAACTTAAAAGATTTTCAGCGCGTAATACTTGAACGTCCCATACAAATTTTTGAAACATATTTAAAGTTTCATAAAGAGAAATATCAAATATATATCATGAATGAAAATTTTAAATTTTTTAATCACAATATTTAATATTTCAAATATTAGACAATCAACAAACATTTGTACATCGGAGCTTTTCTCAAAGTAGATTAATAACTAAATGAGTATTTCTGGTTGCTTAGATTATTCCTATAATTTTTTAGGTATTTTCAAATCGATTACTGCAGGTATCCTCTATTTCAAATTAAAATATGTAACGCTCATTATTTCAAGTATTAAAGAGATACACGGCCGTGAAAAAGTTTCCGACCATCTCTTTTTTGATGCCTGATGAAGTTCTCCTTATTTTAATTATGCCAAAGCTAAAAAAATTTCTCTTTAAAGGGTCAAATGCTCTCAAAATTATGTACAAAGTGAGCACAGCATGAAGCCAATTTGTCTATACTTCAAGAAGATATTGCAAAAATAGTGTAAATTTCAATGTTTTCTTAAATTTTCAATAACTTCCGTAATAATCAATATTTT
>JAUMHM010000086.1:9691834-9706192 GCA_032362435.1 Melikaiella ostensackeni
GGGTATTTCATTCAAAAGTGTTGAAGGGAATTTTACAGAATTCAAGAGAATTCTGCGGAACTCAAATAGCTGGTACATCTTAATTCACTGATAGTTGTCCCGTCAACATAACTTCAATAATTTGGAAACAATTTAAAAGACTGCAGTGGAATTATAAGAATTCAGAGAGTTAAAAAGGCTTGAAATTCAAAATAGTTCGAGGAATATGCCAATAATTTCAAAAGTATTTCAAAAATTTACAATGAATTCTAAAACTTTCAAGGAATTCCATAGAATTCAGGAGAATTATACAGAATTCAAGAGAAGTCTGCGGAACTCAAATAGCTGGTACATCTTAATTCACTGATAGTTGTCCCGTCAACATAACTTCACTAATTTGGAAACAATTAAGAAGACTGCAGTGGAATTATAAGAATTCAGAGAGTTAAAAAGGCTTGAAATTCAAAATAGTTGAAGGAATATGCCAATAATTTCAAAAGTATTTCAAAAATTTACAATGAATTTCAAAATTTTAAAGGGATTCCAATGAATTCAAGAGAATTATACAGAATTCAAGAGAATTCTATAGAATTCAAGAGAATTTCATAGATTTCAAGAGAACTCTAAGAGAATTGAAGAGAATTCTACAGAATTTAAGAAACTTCTACAGAATTGAAGTGACTTTTACAGAGTTCAAGAGAATTATACAGAATTCAAGAGAATTCTATAGAATTCAACAGAATTTCATAGATTTCAAGAGAACTCTAAGAGAATTCAAGAGATTTCTACAGAATTTAAGAGACTTCTACAGAATTCAAGTGACTTCTACAGAATTCAAGAGAATTTCACAGAATTCAAGATACTCTTACAGAACTCAAGATACTCTTACAGAACTCAAGATAATTACACAGATTTCAAGAGAATCCTACAAGAATTCAAGAGAATTTTACAGAATTTAAAAAATTCTGTGTAATACAATAGAATTCTACAGAATTTGAATACCTCAACCCGTCGTGCAATGTTGACTAATTTTATTACTTGGGGAAAAGATATTTTTTAAATTTTTGTATCTCGTCGAAGTGTGAAGCTGCACTAGAGAGTCACAACCTACTAGAAAAGCAAACGGAGGGAAAATTATACGAACTGAACTTGTTTATGTACATTGGTTAATCATTAATCGGTAATAACTTGATAATTATTAACTTCGCACAACAATTTTATTATTATGTGTTGATGATGTGGAAGTAAAAAATCATCTTTTTTAGAATTCGCAAATTCTGAATAGATGTCTGTGCAAATTTCGTCCATGAGGTACGTTAACAAGTCCACGAAACAACAGGTTTCATTTTGCAAGATTTTTCCACAGGAATTTTTCACTCAATTTTCAGAGAATCATAGTATTCAGAATTTGTAAATTCTAAAAAAAAATCCAAAAAGGTACTTTTTGCACAAAGAAAAAATGTCTCAGAATCGAATATAACTTGAAATGTTTGCGATTTATCAAATTTCCATGTTGAATAAACACGATTCTTCATCGCATTGAAACGCATAATTTATTTTCATCGCATAATTTCGAAGTTTGTATTAATTTTTTTTCTTTAAATTGAAAAAAATGGCAAAATACCAATATCTTTAATGCTAATTTATTACATTATGACAGTAAATATATTATTCTTTTATTTCGTGAAATGTGAGTGTAAAAATTGGATAATGACCCATTGTTGCATTTTGAATTTTGCGCTAATTGCTAAAATATAGATAAATTCGGCTGCTGATATACGTGCTCGTTAGAGTGTATCATAAAATTTCTTTCTTTTAGTGAGAAAATGATTCACTATTTTTAGCTAGACTAAAAAATATTTAGAAGTCGCTACGTAGGTTTTTTTTCGGAAACACGACTTCTTAACGTTTTTAAATTGTTATTTCTACAGTTTCAATCATCTCATCTTGTGCAATGCAGAAAATCCTTTATCAGGGTGCCATACAACTCCCCATTTTTGTTTGTTTTGAGAAAAAATTTTAGGTGGTTATTAAAACCCATAAAATTCCGATTTTATCTTAATGCTGGGATTAAATAGCCAAATTCATCCCTATAAATTTTTACTTGATTATGAAACTTTTAGAAAATATTCCTTACTCTGCCGACAATAATTTCTAATATTTAAAGTAAATTTTCAAGCAATATTTGTCCTACAATCACAAGATGGTACTGAGGCAATCGTACCATTTTTTGAACGTGTAAGGTATTCATAAATGATTGATCGGGAATAAAATAAATGTAATGCGTGTTTGAGATGTGAAATGAATTTTCATGTGATACGTGTTCATTGTAGTTGTGAAAAATACTTTTATATGCTTCTTTGAAGACTTTTATTATTTAATGTGAATTTTTTTCGCAAGCTGTGTCTCTACATCAGTTTGTGAACGCTCAATTTATTTCAAATTACTTGGTGAACCACGACTCATATCAACTTTCATGATGTTTGAATGGAAACAATCACTTTATTATTCATAATTTTGTCATTTTTTCATAAATTAACTTCTTATAATGAAGTTTATGAGTATAAACAATTTTTCTGTATTGGAAGGTGCCAGATTTTTATAAAAGTGACCAGTCTTTTGCAAGCAAATCAATTAGAACATCAAAAATATTATTAAAGAATTATTGAAATCTGTATTTTCGTAATCATTTATTATTAAAATCGCCAGGCGATAAATAATAGTTTGAGTCTACTTTTATCGACGTTTTGAGGTTATAATCTATAAAAAAAAATTTTTGACTATCAAGGAATCGTTAATTAATTGATGAGTTTCTGAGTAAACTTGAAAACAGAGATGAAATACGGTAAAATTAATTTTTTTACATGAATGTCCACAAATTGGCACATGCACGTACTTTATGTATCAGTTTGTAGACGGCTGTATTTAAGAACAAATAATAAGATATCAAGACTTTTCAGCGACGATTTCAAAATTCATACCAACAATTCATATTAATTTTGATGTTTATTTTTTTAGGGTAATGTTTACAATGATTATCGTAAGGTTTTTTTATCATTTGCTACGTCAATGGATGAAAACATGAACAAGCGTTCACAAACTGATACGCGTTCACAAACTGGTGTGTTCACCTTACTTCTACTTATTTCGGTTCGTGTAAAGAAAAGAAGCGTCGAGGGAAATCTGGAGAGCTGGAAAAGTTTAGTTGACCTATTACATAAGCAAGACAAAAAAAATTTTCCAGCTCTCCAGATTTTCCTCGGCGTTCATTCTTTTTACTGAAAACAGTATTGCTTGAAATTTTTTTTGAATAGCAGAAATTGTTGTCAGTAAAGTAGGTAATATTTGCTGAAAGTTTTATAACTCTAAAAGATTTTTTAGGGATAAATTTAACAATATAATCTGAACATTATTGTAGAATCTTAACTTATAGGATGTTAAAACCCGCCTTCAATCTTTTTCTCGGAACGAACAAAACTTGAGGGTCATGTGGCACCCTGATAAAGATTTTTTTGCATTGCACAAGATGGGATAATTAAAACTGTAGAAATGAACATTGGAAAAGTTTAAGATGTCGTGTTTTTGGCATGAAAACCTAACGTAGCGACCTCTACATATTTTTTTTAAATCTAGGAAAAATAAGGGATCATTTTTTTCGAAAGGAAAGAAATTTTCGACTTAAGGTTTTGGCAAATCCAAAAAAGGGATTTCGTCTTTTTAAGTACATATTTTAGTACCAAAGATAAAAACGTTTCCTCTCCCATTTTATGAATTTAATAACATAACAATACTTGTATGTATAAAAAAGAAGTTATATATTTAAGCCTGAGATGACGTTGGATCAACAAAAACATTACTATTCAAAAGTGCGTTCATTGTATGCTAGAAGATTCCTACCCAAGGATTTTTTTCCATTTCGTAATATGTATGTAAAAGAACAAACACTGCCATGTTACAAATTCTATAAAAATATTATCACAGTTCAAACAAAGATTCCAGAAAAACAGATTTTTGTTGATACAACGTTATCTCTGCCAAGGCTTCGATTCTTATTATTTCATCGCATAATTTTGAGATTTTCAGTATCAGAAAAAATTGTCCATATTCATTTTGTGCTTATAAAACTTCCGCATTGTACTGCAGTTTCATTCTGGTCACAAACTGATAGAGGCTCACTGTGATACTCTACACAAATAAATTTAATCATTTTTTATTGTTTTAATTTTGAAAAATGTACACAAAATAATGCTTTTTGAATTTTTTTGAATTGTTTAATGCAGAACTTCTTCATATTTTGGTTTTGAATTTCACATTAGACCATAATTTCAGCACTAAAATGTGTAGAAATAATGTTAATTTTGCTAAACACATTCCAGTCAGTATTACGTACACTTAGAACATCCAAAGATGTCTAAAATTCTTGTAAATCCAAATTAAGTATGATCAATTTTTAAATAATAAATCTATATTTTTTCCAAATTGAAAAGAAAATCATTTTTTAAAGAACAGTTAAATTCGGAATTGGTACATGTTTCATAATAATTTTCCTTTAAATACACTCACGCAATCTTTTAAAATTAAATGTTAAAACTTACCACTAAAATGATTATGAGAGCACTTGTAAAAAAGAGCAATTATGATAGCGATCAGTTATCATAAAGTGTTGTCTTCAAAATGCTTCTCATATTTTTGTAATCTATGAGTTAGAAAAAAGATCGGATTGTTGCAAAAAAGTAAATTTTTAAAGAATTTTTTGTGACTTTGACTTTCGCTGTCCCATAAATAATTAAGAATAAGGGATATTAAGATAGGTATATATATTTTTTTAAGAGGTTGCCAATACAGTTATCACATTCAAGGCTGCGTTGTGAAAACGTGGGAAAAGCAGGAAATAAAGGGGATGTAAACGTAGAACACTTATAGATATATAAAAAAGCGAGGGAACAAATTGATAATCAATGGGTGAAAGAGATAGATAGATGGTTGGAGGTAACACAGGGAACATTCCTAGATCACTTATGTAAAGATTAAAATATTATTATTATTATATTATAAAGATATTCGTCTCAATATTTTTAAATTCATTTTTAAAATGATAATTCACAACTTTGTCTCAGCCTGCATTTCAGTATTGTGACAAAAACACACTTATTTTTCAATATTTGTCCAATAAAGTAATTTTTATCAACATTCAGGGTATAGTATCATTCCTCGTATAAAATTGAGTTATTTAAAGCAAGAGAATTGTATAATATTAAATAACAAGAGGATTTATTTACATTAACAACTTTCCCCCGATCTACCATAATAAAATTGATCAGACACCTTCTAGAGAACAGAATGATGGCTGGAAAAAAACTTCTTTAAACTCCTTTTTTACAATGAACCACGGAGAAAAATTGGGGCAAAATAGTAGGAGTGATGACTGAACGTTTCAATTTAAAAAAATTACAATGGGTCTTCTTGACACTGATTGTGATACCCTTCAGTAATGACAACTGGAGGGACGTCAATGATTCCTCAAGTTCAATATTGATCACTAGACGGCCTCGCAATCAGTGCCAAGAAGGTCGAACATGCATTTTTTTACTAAAAAGTTCGGCAATCATCCCTACTAATATATCTTCATTTTTCTCTGTGAGAATATGATTTCATGAAAATCGAGAAAATTGTAATTGAAAATTAATATCTTACGTAATATTTTTGTTGAAACTATGTATCAAATTTCAGAGAAAAGTAAGGAAGTGCAGAATGCTTGAGGTTTGCATTTGAAGTTTCTTGAAAGTGTGTAATTATGTAGGTTCATTGCAAAATCTCAATTTCGATTTGATTTGCGGTAACCCATATTTTGCCGAAGGAGGGCAATTCAAGATTGACACTGTGGTTGCAAGACAGGCGACCTGTTGCGTTAGCTATGACTAATGGATTTCTTGTAAGACACATGAGATAGTATGAGCAGCTTATATGAGTTCCGTGTTTATATATCAAAGTTTAATGACTCCCATGTCGAAAATATAGAACGTGATGGAAAACTTTATGGCTGAAAGTAGAACTTGGTTTTGAAAAGTCACTTGCTTTCTATTGTGTCTGTTGACAAGTATTGGACTACATCTCAAAGTTGAGTTATGTCATGCATTTAAATCAGAGAACTATGCCTATAAAATAGAAGAAATTAACATATTCTTTGAGATTAAATTCCACTATTGAAACTAACAATATCATCTTATAAAAATAAATTTTCCTGTAGCTGATCGAAAAAGGAATTTCAGGAAATAGTTTTATAACAAAGTTGCAAGAGGAAAAATTCAAGCAGGTTTTAACATGTAAGAATACCTGTAATTTAGTATATAATTCATAAACGATGTGTTTACTTCAACGAAGATTATGAATTTTTTACAATATTAAATCATCATGCTAGTAATAAATTTGCAGTTTCCGTGCAATGGCAGTAGTGCAATAACTTTGAACGGAATTTCCTTATTGTCAGTAAAGAAATTGTTGATCGTTCATGAAAGTATCTATATAAAGTAGATTTATTCTACAAACAGTTACATACGTATTAAATATTAATTTTTTAAGAAATTTGAAAATTATGTAAAAATAGATATTTATTCTTTAATAAAAATTAATATTTTCGATTTTTAATATCCTTGGTTCCATAAAACTATTCATAGCTTCCCTGGCATTTGAGCCCCTAGTTCTTTTTTGCAGAACGACACATTCTGGTGAGATTTTTTTAGAATATTTTTTCTTCTTGATTTTATAGAATGTGGTTTTGGGTCGCGATGTTAAATTTATAAGAAAGACCTTGGGGACCGGTTTATGATCCCCAGTTGTCGTTCGAATGTGACTTTTTTCATATCCTTCTGAGACCAGGGAAAGTTAGCGGTGAAGTGTAAATATGTTAGCAAGACACGATCCGGAGACAACATCAATTTTTTTATAGATAATATGAATATGTCTGTACTTCAAGGAAATGTATTACGGACCATTTATTTTATTAAGTCAAGAAATATTTTCGGAAGAAATGCTTATTTTTAATCTGAACTTTTTATGAAACAATCAATTTTGTCTATAGATTTTATTAGGCTGTACTAGTTTAAAACTTAAGCTTCGTAATCAAACTTTTAAAATGTATCCTTTATTATCTTTTGAAAATAATCGACTGCAGTTCAATATCGTAATTATATTGATAAATATGAAAATTCTGGTTATGCTTTCAAGATAAACTAGACTTTACGATGTAATCTAGAAATGTATCATTTGACATTTAATTACTCCATTTTTTAAAATATTATACAATCTTATGAGAGAGGTGAGCAAACTTGTTAGATAAACTTTTATGTAAGGGATCGTTAGAAAGTAACAAATTATTTAAAATGATGTTTTAAGTGAATTTTATGTTTTGCTTGCTTAAATTATTGTAGATATAGGATTATCTACCATATCTATCAATATAATTCATAAAAGACAATTCTAATATTTTTAACAAAATTTGCTAAAGGAAACAATTATAACATCTAGATTATTAAATTAGGTTTTGATTCACCATAAACAATTTATTTCAAGACTCTATTCTTAAAATCAATTAAAGGATGTTTCTGTAATGAGTAACAGTATAATTTTGAACAAATGGAAACGGTTGATATAATTTTATTTAAAAATGTATAAAAAACAACACTTATTGAATTTAATAACAATTTGATTTGATTAAAAGAGGTTTCTTACAAACTAATGTGTCAGTCATATGCAGATGCAATTCAATAAGAAAAAATCTGCCTTCTCATGGCGCGCGGCAATATTGTGAATTCCTTTTTTTTTGTTAAAGCTCATTCGACTTTATCGAATACATTCACATCACGTGCCTCGCGCTTCGCACTCGATTAAAGTATATACAAATTTTGCCATGAAACATTTTATTGTATCTTGTGTCGATTTTCTATGAATTTAAATTGGTTATTTTTAATGGCATTTTTCAGAATTGAAACAAAATTTTTGCGTCTTATCAGAAAGCAGTTATGAGAAAATATGTAGATCTTTTTGATATGAACATCTTCGTTCCTTAACATTTTTTTTGTATCCCGCATAGTTTTGGTGAAAAACTGATTTCTTTATTTTTATTAACATTTCTTCAATGAAAACAAAAATTACTCATTTTGTCAAAAAATGTCCAGCAAGAAATTTGTAGATCTTTTTTAGGTGAATAATTTTGTAAGTGAGCATTTTATTGTATCTTGTGTCGGTTTTTTCGAAAATGTACTTTTTTATTGTTGGTGTTATTTTTCACAAATAAAATGAAAAGTATGCGTCTTATCAAAAAATGATCATCAAAGAATTTGTAGACCTTCTTCAGCTAAATGATTTCGTAATAAAACATTCTATTGTACCTTGTGCAGTTTTTTCAAAAATTATATTTTTCAACTATTAATGTTATTTTTTTACGATTGAAACAAAAACTACGCATCCTATCAAACAGTGGTCATTAACAAATTTGTAGATCTTTTCTTGTTGAATAATTTTTTTTTTAAATTTTCTTATCTTGCATAGTCTTACCGCAAAATGAAATTTTTAATTGTTTAGTATTTTTTTCGGTGATTAAAAACCAGAACTGTTGGTCAAAAAAGGCTGGTTAACGAACTCGACCTTTCTTCTTGGTCCCTAAAAACATGTGTCAAAGTGCAATCCAATCCGATTAGTCTTGCGAAAGTCATCCAGTATACAAACGATAACGACTACAACGACGACAAAGACAACGACAGACGGACACCATCGTAAAACCTGTTTTTTCGGATTCAGGGGGTCTCGAAACGTGGATATTTCGTTAAATCCGCGAAAATAGATTTTCACATAAGACCAATACCTTCTCATTATGATGAGAATGTAAAAAAGTAAATCAAGAATATTTTTTTAAAAATAAATTATTTAAACTAATATCTACTTTTTTCAAATAGATTTTTTAAAAAGTGACAATCAATAAAAGTGAGTCCAGAAATAACTAAAATGGCAATCGATCGATTATCAGAGCTGGAAAAGGGGATGGACCAATTGTCTCGAATTTTTGGGACGACTAGCCAAATTTATTAAAAATATTTGACTTCTCATCCGGAATTTCGGGATGACATGACGCTTGGAAAATAATTAAATAATTGTTAAAATTTATTTCTGATAGTACTTATAAAGATATAAAAAAAACTTCAATGCAAGAGTATTTTCAAAATTGTTTAATATTCAAAAGATTATATAAAATGATGATTACCGTCAACCGGGGCTATTTTGATTTCCCGGGGCTATTATGACCTTAGGGTATTATTCCGTAGATTTTTTTTTATTTGTGTGATTTTGCTGTATATCCTACAAATATTTTCTATGAAATGTACAGAAATGATGTCCCATATTTACCCCAAAATTTGCAATAATTGCCCCGGTTTTCAAATTATTTTTATATATAATATTGATTCAATATAATATTTATTAATTGTCAGTCCACATTTTGCATCAATTTAGGGAAAAACATATTTTTAATGATTTCAGATTTAGAAAACTTTAAGGACTCTTTTAATGATTCTAAAAAAAAGTAATGCTTATTATTAAGATGCTAAGAAATTTTTGGCTTCGTATCAAGTCATATGTGGCAAGTCTCTTTCCGGCATCTCTCACCATCGAACTAACATTTTTGCGGAATCATTCCCTAGCGCCGATCTACCCCCGAGCGAAAACTCTCCCTCTCACCCAAGAAAAATGTTAAGTCGTCCTCAAAGTGGCAAAATTACAGAAGGTCTCCCGAACCCAATTAACACATCTGCGACTTGTCTCATCAGCTGCATCTCTAAACCAGAATAAATCTTTAAAGGCACGATCACAGTGCGATCATTTCAAAGGGTCGAACTTGGGAATCGGGTGAAGGGGTGGGGTGAATCGTAAACAACAACTGACCCAAACGCCCTTTCCAAAGTCCGCCCTGAAAAATTCCTCATCACCTTTGTTGACAATTTTTCTCTGATGAGAGAAGCCGAAAAAATGCCAATTCGCTGATTAAAGAAGCCCCAGATGTGACCTGCCGCAGGTGTGGCATCCCAGAAAGAGAATTGCCCCATGTGACATGATAGGGCACCAAATTTTCTATATTAAGGGTCGTTGCAAAAAAGTTGTGAAATTTGAAGTAGAGTAAGGACATCAATAGTTGGCACTGGCACCTCTCTAAATTGTTTCAAACAATAGGAAAATTCAGTTTTTTAACGTAGTCTGTTCGCATTACTTTCATGGAAGCAAAATATGATGAATATTTGCATTTTCCGATTGTTTAAAGCAAATTAGAGGGATGTGCCAGCGACTGGTGACAGTGCCAACCACTGGTGCTCTTACCCTACGTGATTTAGAAAAAAACTTATCCAAACCAGCTCAAGTATTTTTTTTCATTACTTATAACCCAAAATATAACAAAATTACCAATTTGTGAGATCAAGAATTGTTTTTTGTGGGCATAAGTTTTATAAATTAATTATATATTTATCGGCGTTTCCTGGTAATACATGTTCTTGCATCAGTCTGAAAGCTTTTATATTTTTTTTAAAGGTCTTAAAAGGCTCTTGGACAACTTTGAAAGAGGTAATAATATGTTACTTAAGGAAACTGTAACTCTCAGAATAGAGAGGAATGAAAAGTATTTAAAACCATCAATATGAAATTAATAGGTCAAAAAAAAGTAAAACTTAAAACTTCACCCTTCACTATTAAAATTTAAGCACTTTCCTTTCTAAAAGCCTGCCCAACTCAAATCTAGAAACTTTCATTGTTAGTTTTATTATTAAATATTATTAAATAATATCTGCTAATAATTTTATCAAATGTGCTCCAAAGAAGAAGCACATTTTCATGTTTAGAAATCTTACAAAATGGATTTATTTTGTTGAGAATTAACTAAATTAATTCTCAAGTAACGTACGTAAGTATTTTTGGTGGGGTAATTAAAAATCCCCTTAATTTAAAGCGTCTACAGGTAAAAAAAAAATAAGACACAATGTTTCGCCCCTTTCCATTCGAATCTGACCTTTTTGACTTCAAGAAAATAAAGTTTCACCTTTAAAATCGCATTTTATAAAGATGGTTTTTGATAATTTTTAATAAAAAGTCCTTACTCTGATCGATTTCGATTGAGCCTAAGCCCAGTAGTATTACTTTAAGCAGCAATTGAGATTAAGTCAAATATGATCATACCGGTTTTTATAAATAATGAAAATGATAAGAAGTACTTTATATTCACTTTAAAGAAGCGACAGGTATAAGTATGTTATTTATAAATAATTAGAATATTTCCAATTTCGAAAAAGAGCCATTGATATGTTTTTGGTATTTATTTAATTAAAAAACAATGACTCAATTAATAAATAATACATGCAAAGAATGTAAAAACGATCGCATATATTATTTATTCATTCGCCAATGATTTCTTTCATTAAAAAAATAGTACAATAAGAGTTTACAAAGCATTCAAGAAATCACAAGTGATTTTAGAGATTGCTGAAGAAGTCACCAAGTCAGCTTATGAGAAAAAAAAGTTTTGTATGCTGTTTTAAAAAATTACAGGAGATTATCGTCTTTACGTACGGAATTTCAAGAAATGAGAATTACAATGTGATTGCTAGGAATTAACAGAGATTACAAAAAAGTTTGAAAGATTCCAAGGAATACATCCTATACGCAAAGAATATGAAGAAATTACAAAAAATTACACAGAAATGCAACAGTTTAGAAGAAGATGTGAGAGGATTATAAAAGATTGCCAAATAATGCAAAGTATAAAAAAGAATTCATCATGAGCAACTATCGCAGATTACAACTCTGTGGGGGATAGACATAAGCGACTGAGATTTTTATGAAAATCGAGTTAAGTTCAGTTTACGGTGCTTTAATAGTCCTCTTTAACAGCCCGAAACTTAAAGTCGTTTAATAAATTAGTTTTGCCATAAAATTAAAATAACATAACCGCCTATTTGTAATCTTGTCAATGAAAAACCCAAACCACACTTAGACTTAGAATATCATTTTACGCCGTTTACAGTAAATGTTTTACGTCAAACTTTCGTATCAAAGGATTGATAATCAAATTTCAATTGACTGCTTAAGCCTTCAAAAGCGCTATTAATATATATTAATTTATTTATATACAATATATTTATATATAAAATATAATAATCATATTATATTTTGGGGTCATGCGTAGTTTATGGGATCCAGCAAAAGTTTTGGTATAATTTAAAAGACTCTCTCTCTCTCTCTCTCTCTCTCTCTCTCTCTCTCTCTCTTAACTGGTTCTTTTTCCTGCACTTCACAGGCATCTCCTTTGTCGTTTTCAATATCTTCATGAAAAATTTGTAATATGTACATAAATCACAAGTTCATTCTTGATAACCTTTGTTATTTATCACTTTTTTAGCTCAAAACACGAACATCGATTCCATTCATAAATAAAATATTCAAGTTTGCTAAATTTAAAACAAACTACGAACTTTTTATTCAGAAGGTTTCCTTGTGTTTGAATATCCGACAAGTCAGATTCGTATCCTCTAATAAAATCCATTCAATTCAATAATAAATTTGTATTCATTTGGGTAACCCCAGTTACCGTATTTATGAACTAATCTTAGAATACCTTATTTTATTCTACATGTCATTTTGACATTAAGCAAACTGAAGTTGTTCAAAATTTTCAAATTTCGATCGGACTGGCATAATAACGTAACTAACAAGCAAATAGGCGAATATACTGGGATCACATTTAAATTCACCAAGAACTTTTTTTTTTTAAATTTGAGCAGAATATTTTTAAAAAACATTAAAAATAGGTATGTGGACCTAATATAAAAATAATCTGTTATGTTCCCGATTTGACAAAATTAAAAGAATATTCAATCTCATTTATCTCGAAATCATGACAGGTGCAGATAAGCGTTTCTACCTATCCGACACAGAACTAATGGTAAGTTTTTATACACTATACACTGAGAAAATTGTTTATTGGTCAAAACAATCAAACGATTTATTGGCTATATAAAGACAACAAAATATTTTTGATGTTCCAACCAAATTTAGGATATTTTAACAAAACTTTTCTTGAGTCAGTCAAAGTTTCGTTGAGGCAAAAAAAGTCGATTTTTATTGAGTCAACAAATTGAGTCAACAAATGTTTTGCCGAAATAACCAAAAATTTTTCCTACGAACAAATATTTAATTTCTTCTATAGCCACCAAATCGTTTTGTTATCCTGATCAAACATTTTTCTCATTGTTAGAAAGATGTGCACCCGGTTGCAAGATTAAGTAACATCGCGATTTATATACCTTAATGAAAAAAAGAATCGATGAAACTAAAAAAAAAAAATGAAAAAACAAATACAACTTACGAAGAAGGGTGCGATCGCCACAGGGTACGTTGGCCGGAAGATCACAGAATTCCTTCTTGGGGTTGTCGTCCCTGAAGACGAGTCCGTCCTTGCAAAGTCTTTCCTCCGCATGTCCTTCTTCATTACAGAAGTAATACAGATCGCACTGCTGTGGATCAGCGAAGAAACCCTTTTCATCCGGACATCGGAATTGGGCGTTGTTCAGGTTCGCGCAAAAAGCAAGAAACGCGAAAATGACTAAATGATGATAATGAGTGAGCGTCACGGTTGGCGACATCGTCCTCGTCATCCTGACTCCACTCGACTCCTTCGGAATTGTTTCTTCTGGCCTGCGTGAAGCTATGGGTCGTGACTGGACTTCCACTGGTCCCGATTCCACCGCGGTTACACCATGTTGCATTTCACAACCCCACCCCTTTCTCCGAAACTCATCTAGCCTTTCCTCCAGTCCACCTCTTCATCACTCTGTCAACCTCCCTCCCTCCCCCAAACACCCAGCAACAGCTGCACTTTTTATTACTTGTACTCTCAAAAATTTGTAGCTGTACCTACTAGCGATATTTATCGTTGATCTGACCACGAATATCGTTGAAACGAACCAACGATGTTAACAAAATCCTCAAAACAAGGATTTGCAGCAAAATTTCTTTTGAGTATTTTTATTTATTAATCACCTTTATGAATCGTTAAAACAAAGATATTAATGGCCGAATTAAAAATTTTGGAAGTCTTCATACAGCGCTAATTAAATAGGAATAATTTTAGCAAAGTTTTGAATTTTATTATTCATTTTACAATTTACATTACAATTATAAACATCATCAAGACCTAATAGAAATAAAACTAAGTAGAATTAATACTACTGTGGGCAAAAAATAGTAAGACTTTTTAATTCAAATTTCGCGCGGAAACCCATTCGTCAAAATATTTTTTTTGTAGGTTGGTATGACTGTCGGTGACATCTGTGCCAAATGTCACAT
>JAUMHM010000086.1:9709401-9721401 GCA_032362435.1 Melikaiella ostensackeni
GAAAATGAATATATTTCCTAAACAAGAAAAAGGAGTCAATCGAGACAATATATTCATTATCGGTAAATATAATAAATTTAACACGTAAATGGGCAATTTTCAAATAGATTTCAATTCTATTTTCCTAAAATTTAGTGAATTGATGTTCTGAATAATGTAATAATTGTTATCAGTTTTCATAGATGTATGTACTAGGATGTACTTTACAACGTAGGAAAGCTGTTCGACCAAGGTTACTGTTTTTTCCACTCATTTATGTCTGAATCATTCTTTCTCTTAACGTACAGTATTATAAAGGTTTACGACTAATCTGGGCAGGTTGAACAGGTTAGAGAGGTTCAGAAAAAGTTTTAAAAATGTGCGAAACTTGTCTTTGTATATTCTAAAGAAATTTCAAACATTTTTCAAATAAACTTCAAGGGACATGAAAATTGAAATCTATTTGAAAATCACCCATATAGTATACAGCATGTTATTTTAAGAACCCTATTTTCAAAATCGTTTGCCTAGCACTCAATATATGTATTAAAACAATGTTTTATTGTGATTTGTTAAGAAGTAATGGCAATTGTTATTTTTATAAAGAAATTCTTTTACAAATACATGTTTCAAACATGAATGCTGGTCACATAGAATTTGCTTTTAACACGAAAGGGTCTAAACGTTACTTTCTTTAATGATGCGGGCTCCGAATCAATTTTATGAACAAACTCACGTTTTCAATACTTTTAAACTGATAGATAACGTTAATCTTTTCATCGGAATCTATAATTGACAGAAGTTGGAAAGCTCTTTATTTGTTATACCGCCTTGCTGGGCGATAATATTTGTCAATTTTATAAATAATTATTATAAACAAACAAAGAATTTCCTCATTTTTAATGAATATTTTAAAAGATTTATTTCGTGGAAAATTTCCATTCTTCACTTTTCAGAGTGAGTTTATGGATCATAAAATAATAATCTTCAAGTATTAATAAATTACTAGAATTTATTTAAACACACAAATGAAGTAAGCAGAACTAATTCAGTAACATTTATTTTCTCAAGATCAATCAACGCAAGAAAGTGATCTAAGCCAAAGGAAAAGTGAGAAAATCATTTGTAGGCACTATACAAAGTCTAAAGAGAAAGCGATTAGCGATTTGCATGACTGCTCTTGGCAAGAGCCAAGGTCTCTCTGAAGAAATTGATCTTCGTTTCGACTCTCTGATCTTGAGAAAAAATTTCTATAGAAACTCTCAGAAATAAAGCAAAAGTTCATCGACATAAATAATCGAAGCACAAATCGATAAGAACTGTGATAATACTTTTTTTAACAATGAGTTTTCACTATCATTCAATACTGATCAGTATTTTTTTAACTTGTATTCTCTTCAATGAAATAAAATCTTTAAAATTGTAAATTATTTTCGTTGATCAAAGTAATAAAAGTCTAAATTTCCTTGATTATAAAATTATTCCCTATATAATTTCATATATGTAAAAAAAATACTTGTTTTTAATTAATTGTAAGATTTGTTACACCGTAATATTCTCTTTCCATTGATAAAATATTTTCTGTAAAAGTAATTTATTAGAAAAATGTACAAGACTAAATTCATTTTTATATTTAAGCTAAACGGTATTAAAGGTACGAAAAGGTGGTATTGGAATCCCGATGCGGGACATTGGAGTCTTGACAATGGCTTCAAGGTTTTTTGCCATCATCTTTATACCAGTCCTCACTGAAAAGAAAACAATATTTCATGCTAAAAAAATTAAATTAAGAATTTTCAAGTTGGACAAAAATCAAAAACGGATTTCTCAGAAAATCCGAAGATTTACTTTAATAATAATAATGAAACATGTATGCAAATTTTTCGAATTCAAATAAAAAATATTTATGTCGTGTAATAATTTAAAAGACCATTTTAGAAAAATCTAAAATTAAAAATACAGATTCATATTCTTTATGCTATTTTGATTCATTGTAATTTAAAAATTTTATAATCAATAAAAAAATTATATTTTTGCAACTAACAATCATTTTTTTTTAGAACTGAAATAAACTTTGTCTTACCAGCCGGGAACATTTTCAGGTGCATCACACCTTTGAATTTCCTCGTTATACACGGTTCCTTCACTGCAACCTTGTTCACGAGGTGTTACTCCATTTAAGCAAACGTAGAATTTTTGACAGTCTTCTGGGTGAGCAAATTTAGGATGATCTACAGTCATACCTCTTGTATCAAGTGGGTTCTCTTTCGGACACTCGAAACCGTCTTTAAGTTTTTTGTCTACTGCTCCACAGCCCTAAAAAAATTCGAATTCTAACATTTTTTGTTTATTAATTTTTTTAATTTGTTAATTAATTACGTATTATCAGTGGCGTATTTACGGATAATAGCGACAACGGCAAATATTAAAATTGCGCCCCTGTGCAACACACCTACCAATAATTTTACTATATTCTTTTTTATTTTTTATTTTTTTTTTATTTTTTCAGTTTCATTGCACCAATTCGGCGCCCTCGCTCAAGTGCTCCAAGGGCTATTGCCATGTCTGCCATACCCTAGATACACCTTTACGTATTATCAGAACAAGTACAATTAAATGTTTAAATTTATAAAATAATATTTTTTTAAAAGAATTTCAATCTTTTATTTATTATAAAAAAGTGATTTAATGTCGCAGGACGTACCTGACGACCTGCACTGTCGGGCCAGACACAAGTTCCACTGTACTCGTCAAAATGAAGACCAGTTGTGCAAGTTATAGAAATTGATTCTCCATCAATACAATTGAAAAATACATTACAGACAGCTGGGTCTGGATGAGCGAAAAAGCCATTACGTCTGGGACAATTTTTCGAAGGCTGAGGTGGTTCTGAAATACAACATTACTTATAAAATAAAACAACCAATGTCATTTAAAGTATATACTTTATTTGAACTTTATTAAATCGAACATTATTTTAACTTGCAATTTGAATTAATTCTTTTAGAGCAAAGGAAAGTACTTTTTAGAATGAAAAAATAATCTTACGTAGCTCGAGTCTGTCGCCACAATCGACGTTAAAAACGTGATCACACTTATTGATTTTTCGATTCAGTGGATCGAAGACGAGTCCATCAGGACAATATTTCTCCTTGGCAACTCCATCTACACATTCGTAAAATTTATCACATTGCCTTGAATCTTCAAATTGACCATCATCTTTTGGGCAATTGTAAGCTCCATCTGAAATTAAAATATTGTGACATTATCTTAAATAAGATTATATTTGATTTCAACGTCACCAAAAATGTTCAGTAAAAAAATGTCGCACAAACTGCTTTAATTTTTTTATTTTTTTGCCGCATTGTGTTGGACATTCACAATTTTTGAACTTTTAGCGTAAATTCGAATTCAGTGTCTTGAAAAACTTTTAGACTCTGAATATCAACCTAATCGCATCATTTTTTATTATAATATGGCGATTTTTTCATTTTTCGAACATGTTGGCATTTGTTATATTGGATCCGCCATTTTAATGTTTTTATTTTTGATGATGAATTTGAATTCAGTAATCTCAGAAATACCTGTAAACTAAAGCTTATGAGTTTATTTAATCAATCAGTTTTTTTACCAACAATCTTCATATCATTTTATACCAAATTGTTGAAAATAAGTCAATTTTAGTGAGTGATGACTCGTTTTGTCAATGAAAAGTTTCTCTACGACTTTACCGTATCTAATTTTAAAAAAAAAGTAATTTGGTTAACAAACATAGATGTTTGTTTATAGAAAATTGTATTGTTGATGGTAAATTATTTTTTATTTATCTGAGGCATTACAAAAATTATTTTTTTAAATTGTAAAGGATGAAGTTTTAGGGAATCTTTTCAAGGACAAAGTGACCCTTATAAACATGTTTTCGGCGTACAGCCGAGATTAAAATTAATCAAATTCTTATGCGGAATTCAAAAATCAAGGAAAATATACTCTTACATGTTGATTTTTAATAGCTTATTTTATTCCTTAAGTGATTCTGAACAATTGAGCGGTTGGGTGCAAGAATAGCCTACCTGCATTTTCAGAATGCCCTTGTTTTTCATTTGTTTTGCACGTAACTTCATGGAGAACCAATGAAAAACAAGTGACTTATAAAAATACAAGTGAGCTGTTCTTGCACCCATTCTCTCAGTTATATTGGTTACGTTTTTATGGAATTTTTTTCCTCAGGAATTATGCACGTACAATTTGTCATTTCAAGAATTGAAAACAATTTTCTAAATAGTATTTAATAAACACGTAACAAAACAGAATTTAAAATAATAATTCAAGGAATAAAATGAGCTATTGTTAATTAAAATTGAATGAATATTACGAATTTGTCTAGAATGAAGTGTAAGCATATGTGACCGTCCGCGAAGAAAGGGACGTAACGCCCGAAAAATCGATTTTCAGTTTTTTAGACCAATCGATAGATTTTTATTTGCTCTTTTATAATAAAAAAATTATCCTTTCATCTGCTGTTATTAAACTGCAAAGTGAGGCCCTCTTATGGAGTTCCTGGGCTGGCCGCCTCTTCAATCGCTCCTCCTGTAAGATGTACGTGTAGCTTCCAGACGCTGCGTCCCTTTCTTTGCAGTCACATATGTGAAAATGACTATAGTTAATAAACAATTATAACATAACCTATTTCTTTCATCAAACGACTACGCCTTTGTTTCTTTCATAAAATTCGTTACAATTGAAGCTTCGACAGAGATAACATTGGATTAACAAAAATCTGTTCTGCTGGAAACTATGAGCATATCTTGATATAGGTATTTTGTTAAATGTTATAGTTTATTCAATGAAATATACGACTACGACTGCCGAGGCTTCAATTAAAAATGGCCCTTTTTTCGATTTCATGTCAAGTTAAATATTGAGTAATTTCAAGCTGACTGTACATCATTTTTCTGTTAAACAATATAATCACTTAAAACATTGCGATTTTTAAAATTATGTTAAATATTTTTTCCAAGACTTTTCATTCCATCCTTTTAATATCCTAACGCAAATTATGGTCAGCCACACAAATCAAAAACCATAACTTATTCAATTTTGTTTTCATATAACTAGAAATAAGAAAACAAACAAACAGTTCGAGAAGTATGCAGTGTTGTAACATATCAGTTATATTTTTTATCTCAAATTTTACATGACAAGAGCTTCAATTTAAGCCGTCCCCGAAAAAATCAGACTAAAATAAAAGCTTCCAGTATAGCGGTCCAAGAAATAAAGTTTCCTCACTTTTCTTTTTTTCAACACTGATATCAGAAAAAGAGGAATATTATTCAGAAAATTAAATTTTTTATCTCAATTCTGCATCCCAAAAGCTTCAATTTGAGTCTCTGCGAAGAAAATTCGACTAAAGGAAAAGCTGACAGCATAGTGGTGTTAAGAATCAAATTTCCTCATTTCTCTTATTATTCTTTAAAAACTGATGTCAACAAAAGAGGAGTATAGCATATCAATCTTTTAAAAATTCGTTTTAAGGGTTCCCAGCATAGTCTGTAAAACCTTGAAAAATAAAAAAGGTAGAAGATAGGATTTTTGTGAAAACATTATATATTATACTTTTATATTTGACATTCAAATACACTGAAAATAGTGAAAAATTGACGTTAAAACAGCAAACAATGTTTCTTTTTCCCACAGAACAATAATATAACTAGGACTTGTCCGCATGATTTCATATAGATTCAGTGAATAATAATAATTAGTTTAAATTTAATTTAATCATAACGGAAAAAGAAACTAGTTATCGTTATAGTTTTCTACCAAAAAGACGAATCTTCACAAAATAAATGGATTTTCAACTAAAAAAATAAATTTTCAACCTGAAAGTTGAATCTTCAACTAAAGAATATAAATTTTAAACCAAAAATGAAATAGTTAAACTTTCCGTTGAAAAAAATTAATGTTCAGCCAAAGAAATCAATCTTTTAACAAAATAATTAAATTTTCAATGAAAAAGATGAATTTTCAACTAAAATGATGAACCTTCAACCGAACAAATGAATTTTCAACAAAGTAGTTCAACTTTCAATAAAAAAATATGAATTTAAATGAAAAATGTAATAATTGATATTTCAACCAAAATAGATTTTGATTTTGAATCCAAAACAGTTAAACTCAATCAAAAAAGATATTTTTGGCAATAGAGTTGAATTTTCAGTCAAGAAGGAGAATAAAATCAACCAAATTGTTGAAATTTCAAGACAAAAACGCAAATTTTCTACAAAACAGTTGAATTTTCAACCCGCAAATACGAATTTTCAACAAAAAAGTTTATTTTCAACCAAATAGTTGAGTTTTCTACCAAAATATTTGAATTATCAATCCAAAAAGACAAATTTCTAACAAAACAGTTAAATTTTGTACCGAATAAAATGATCCAATGATAGTTGGATTTTCAACCAAAGAGAAGAATTTCCAACCAGAATATTGAATTTTCAATTGGAATACTTGAATTTTCAGTTGACAAAATTAATTTCCAACCAGAAGAAATAAATATTGACCTGTGAAATTAATTTTTTTTTTCTTTCTAAAAGTATTTCTTTAGATTTTAGAAAATTTAAAATTCCAGGATGGGAGAAAAATTCCAATTCCTATATTGGGCTATAAATCTCTACGGCTATCTGTGGCCACAATCTGAATAGTGTAGTTGCAAAAGCAATAAATTTGATTTATTGTCATAAAAAAGAGTTATGAACTACGTTCCGAAAGTAACGATTTTTATAATTGCTGTTACTGAAAAAATGTAACTAGTTACCAGTTGTCTACTTATTGCAAAAGTAACTTCGTTACTACTATCTTCACGGAAAAAGTAACTAGACACAGTAACTAGTTAAAAGAAACTAGTTACCTCTTATTACTGCTAAAGACTATTCAAAATCCATTATGTATTTATTTTTAATTGATTCAAAAAATAGTACTAAAAAACCTTATACAAAACATAAATATTTGAGAAAATTAAAATGATTTTAAGGATAAATACAACTATGTTGTATGATTACTTACTATGATTAATTATTAATCAAATTAATTTTTATACTATTTATTTATATAAGAATCTTATTTTTTAATTTGCTGTTCAACTAATTAGGAAATCAATTTAACATAACTTTTCGACTAGGCACTTAATCAGAACGAGTTCCCCTCCGGTCCAAGAAGTTTCAAAAATCCAATTTTTCACATTTACGTAATTACAAATGTCGCCTGACTCGTAAGGACGATATAGGGTACCATTCTTATATAAATAGCTGAGAGAAATAGTTCTGACATTTGCGATTTAGAAAGTTCCAACTAGTCTTTCTCCAGAGCCCACAAGAAATCACCAAGCTCATTACCTATTCCTCGTTTTTTTCTCTTTCTTTTTTTTTATCAAAAAAGACCTTATATGGGAAATCATTAAATATTCCTTCGGAGGGGCCAAATTCACTAGAAAGAAAGGAAAGTTCGTTGAACTCGAAATTCCAGGCGAGACTTGATGCCAATAAAATTCACTTTCTCTGAGACTTAACATACGTGCTGTTCGTATATATGTACTCGAAAAAAAGGACGAGCGCCTATCTCATTTCAAGTCTGAGACTTCCTGGATTTCGAGTTTAAGAAGTATCCTGGTTATTTCAGTGAACAATTTTTATCGCGGAAAATAACCGATTTGTAAAAATACATAATCGTTCTCTCACCTCATTATCTTCCCATATAATTTCTAAGTATTTCAGGTTCCATGCCGAACCTGTTGTTAAGCGAGTCTTACCATAACGGATGAATCTACTAATTTTTTACGGTGCTTCATTTTTGTTATTATTAATTGTTTTCAATTAATTTCCAATACTATTTTTTTTAAACAACCTTTTTTTAATTCAAACTTTTCAACAAGGATTTAATTTCATAAGTTAAAATAAATCAATTCAAGAACAAAGGAGAAAAATATTTCTGCATCTAAATTTAATACACCAGTTTATTCATATACTAAGGTACTAAATCAAAATTATAATTGTTTATAAAGTCAGTATACTTAAACAATATTTTTTTATGCTTTTAAAATAAACTTTTTAATTATAGTGGAACATTTTTTAATTATACATACGTGCAACTGCAATGATTGCTACCAAGGTCACAAGAAACACTTTAAACATTTTCGTAGATTTTTTTGGTTTAGTGAGTCCTAAAGTGTTTAAATTCTTGTGATGAGTGAAAATTCCTTAAAATCAGAAAAAAATATTTTTGGACGCTCTTTGGGATGGCGTCGCTTCGCGAGAAACTGCACTGACGACCGACGTCCACTAGGTATACTCTGTCAATCCCCACTTTCATGATATTTTCCCCACTTTCGCTTTCCTTTGATCAGAGGATCGTCGACAAGAATCGATTTACGGGACTGTCTTCTTTATCAATTCTTTCTTCGAGGTCATGTGTCGAAGTTTCCTTTCTCTTCATCTTTATATAGAAAAATCGAAGTAAAATGTTTAATACTTCCATTTTTATTCAGTGACACGGAAAAATGAATACAAAATTTTATTCAAGTTCAATAAAAAATAAAAATGCTACTAAAAATATAATATTCTTTAGTTATACTGAAAAATGACAGAACTGATCAAAAGTGTTAAATTTGAATCTGTTGAATTTTCTTGAAAATCAGTGACTCATTTTTCAAGTCAGTAAAAAGTCACTGAAGTTCCAATCGTTGTCACTGGTTTCTTAGTATAAAAAGTCACTAAGTTTTCAGTGAAGCTTCTCTAAACTAGTAACATGTAAATTTTTAAAAATAAATTATTATTGTTTTCAAATTTCCTTCTATTGCCTTATGTATTCTTTTCTTCAGCACACGGAAAAAAATAATATAAGCCTCCACACTCAGAGAAATTTCCTCTTAATGATAAAGTCGGTCCTCTAATCGTTAAAGTAGGATACTTTAAAAGCAGAGAACAAGTTTTTATATTTACGCATAGTATTTGAAAGTTCTTTTGCCTAGATATTCAAAAAGTCTATCAGCTTCTTCCACGCGCTTATTATTCAATATTTTTCACTGTCTTTAAATATTATTTACGTGCAGTGGAAATTTCTCATTTTGACAATACAAGTCACGATGAGTATTTCATTTGTAGTATCTTATCTTCTATAAAACGCACACCGAAAAAAAAAGGTAGTGAAAATTTATGATTTTTGATAAATTACCAGAAATCTATCGAAAGTTTTTTAAATTTACTGGAACTTTCGGAAATGTATGGAAACTTACAGAAATTTTTGGAAAGTTTTGCAAGTGTGCGGAAGCTTTCTGAAAGTATGGGATGTTTTGGATATTATTGAAAAGTTGTTAACATTTTTGAAAATTTATTGAGAGCTTTGAAAATTTGTTGAAGCTTTTTGAAAATTCATGACAAACGTTCGAAAGTATGAAAGGTTTTGGAAATTTTTAAGTGTTTTTAAAAATTGAATTTTTTAAAATAAAAATTTAGGGAAGTTTCTAAGCTTAAGTTTTCATTCACGGTTGAGAATTCTCATCACATTTCTGGAGCACTGAATGGTCTTTTCCCATCTTACAGGCCAAACTGCAGGAGACTGGTGCCCTCCTCATTGTACAACACAAACCGATTATAACTTCTTTGGTTCTGGCTTGGTTTTCATACTTTCCTTTGAATGACCGAAGTTTGGTGGGACTGGCGTTATGAATGGACACTCCACCTTATGAAGATTTAGCTGCTTAATTTGTACATGATTTTATACTTTTGGAATAAACTTCTCGCATCAAGTTATAGTTGGGTGTATGCTTTTAACAATGAATAATACAAATAATAATGTTGCCTCGGGTGGGATTGACACTTCTGTTGACGAAAGGCATGCCCTCGGAAACATTTCAGGCGACGAATGGAGATTAGGTGTTTGGAATGCTAGAGATGTAAATTATCTTAAGGAGGAGGAATTGCGGAATAAAATGCGCGTTAAAAAGCCAGATATTTCATGTGTACCGGAAACAAAGAAGAAGGTATGTGAGGTAAGAAACATAGAGAACGGACTCAATCTTTGGTCAGGAGAAGATAATGAATCATTTGGTAGCCAAGGAGTCAGTCTGATTGTGCATGAGAGAATAAAACAACATGTCAAAAAGTATGAATGTGTATCTCCTAGATTACCGTGAGTTAGAATGAAAGGAGGAATCAGAATGCCATTCATTATAGAGTGCTACGCTCCAATTGATGGGGCACTAGGGATGTAAAAGGTACCTTCTGGGACTCGCTAAATGATATTATAGGTACATACTATACTTGCGATTCTGACGAAAGAATAATTTTACTCGGAAATACGAATAGCTGGGTTGGTGTGCAACGCGAAGGTACAGGCAGGGTACTGGGTCATTTAGAAGACCCAAAAACGAACGATAATGAGGATAAATTTATTAACTCATGCTTAGAAGGGATACAATGCTTAGAAGGGCTTGTAAGGGATACAATGGTTATGAGATGTTCTGAATGCAGAACGGATCACTACCTCTTAGTTTAAGGAATGAACCTAGATCAAGGGTGGAGGAGAAGAAGAATTAATAATAAGCCAAAGCAGGCGCGAATTAGAATATAGAATTTGCAGAAACCAGAAGTACAATTGGTATATCCTGAAAAGCTGAATAAATATTCAGGGCATCATAAGGAAGACTGGAAGATGAAATTAAGCAATAGCAATGTAGAGGGCGCATGGAAAATACTACGGGATAGCATCTTCAAGAGTGCATCTGAAGCGTGCTGTACTGCGGCTGTAGGAATGCTGTAGCGTACTCGAGAATGTTGAATAATTAAGGGCTCAGCGATAAGAAAAGGACTAGATTAGAAAATGATTATAGGGATAAAAACAAAAAAGCCAAGACACTAGTCAAAGAAAGCAAGGATAAAATCAAAGCAGAAGAAGATGAACAAATGCAAAATGATTTCGAAGGAAATAAGAAATTATTTTGGAAATGGGGTAAGAAGATTAGGAAAGGAAGTACTAGCACTGTGGTAGTCGGAATTAAGAATGATGATGGTGAAATGCTATAGGATTCGGACGGTGTGAAAGACTCTATGAGAGATTTTTTCAAGAAATTGTATGAAGGACAAGCTGTGGAGCATAACAACCGTGATGCTGGAGAGAATGCGTTAGAAAATCCCGTTGTAAGTAGCGGAAGAAGAATCGATATTGACATTATATCCGTGATTAAGAAACTACAGAATAGTAAGGCTGCTGGTGTGGATATCACCGCTGAAATGCTTAAGAGGAGTGGCGGATATTTGTTTGTGTGGCTGAGCAAATTTATGAATATATGTGCTATGAATGGTGAAGTTCCAAATGATTGGAGAAAGGCGATTATTGTCCCAGTCTATAAGGGAAAGGGTGATAAAGGTCACTGTACTTATTAAAGAGCGCGATTAGCCTGCTAAGTAGCGTGGGCAAAATATTTACCAAAATACTTATTGGGAAGGTCACTGGAGATGGGAGATCATGTGCGGATCAAATGTTTAGCTTGAATCAGATCATAAAAAAAGTTTGAGAGTAAACAAAAGAGTTTTCTGTGCATTTGTTGATCTGGAAAAACCTTTCGATAAGGTGAATATATCTGAACTTTGGGAAGTCTTGAGAGAATATGGAGTGAATGGTTGGCTTCTAAAAGCAAGAAAAGCAATATATAATGGTAGTAAAGCGAGTATAAGAGTAAATGGACAACTGAGTGATTGGTTCGATATGAGTATTAAGCATGGCGTTAGGTAAGGATACGTTATGTCCTCCTGGATTTTCAATATATAAAGGACGACACTGCATACGGGTGTAGGTGCCAAATTTCCGAAAATCGGTTTATTGGCTTAACCTACTTGTTTTCCTCTAACTCATGTCCCTGTAGAAGATTTTGGTCCAGCTCGACCCAGAAGTGGATCTAGGAAAAAACGTCAAGATATACGGGCGTAAGTGCCACGATCGCCTAATGCATACGGGCGTAAGTGCCATCCGAAC